>LR738713.1:635128744-635149807 GCA_902687465.1 Secale cereale | reverse complement strand
AAAAAAAAAAAGAAAATAGCATAAAGTAGTGCAATTTGCAACCGTATACCATGGCGGGTCGAAAGCAATAGCATAGATTATCAGATGAGATTATCATGAACCAAAGTTAAGTGGCATACCAAGAAGAAAGAAACAGCAGTCTCAGGTGACATCAAAAGGACCGGATGTGAATTGACATTGCAACAAACACACCAGCACTATCCAGTGAGATTTATATGAGCCCATATGGCATAGCAACTACAGCTTCAGAAACTAAGGTTCTCCAGGTTAACCATCTGTGAATATGCGAGGAGCAGATGACGAATGATAAATTTGCCCAAGGTTCAAACGCTGGAAAAGGGAAAGGGAAATGGAACCCCTGGACCACGAGCCATCAAGAAAACAAGGCAATTCATTTACGAATGACTTCAATATCTTGTTAAAGCAGTTTAAAGAAAGTTATGGAACATAACAGGTGACACACTAAAAGGTTTCGGCCGACAGAATGAAGATATAGCACATCCAGTAATTAGGTATCCTTCGGGCCGCTCTTCTTTGCAGCCTCAGCCGCCGCCTTCTCTGCCTCTATCTCGGCAACATATTCATCGATTTCAGTCTCCTCAAGTTGCCGGAGACCATCCTTCTTTGTCATCACTGCAATCTCAATGTTCTTCCCACCACTCTCGACAACCTGAAAGGTTTTGTCAACTATTAGTGCTTGCAGAACGAAAACAAAATTGGAAGGATAAACTGAAGTTATAGTGCACATCATATGTTCTGATGTTCATAACATTTTATTTTGACAAACAGTAAAGGATAAAGTTAGTGTCAAGGACACGAGAGAAAAGATCAAGCAATTCCATTTGGATCCTGCAACTTAAAAACCATCCTGGCATAGATAAATCGATGCTGGCAGTCAAATTGCAACTAATACCATCGCTATAGAGAATTTAGATGCTGAACATTATATGTTCTAGTACTACACATACAAATTCAGCATGTATGCTTGGTACAACCGCACAACTCTCTTGATACAGAGCATAAGCCAGAGGATGGGCCACACACATCTAACAATTGCATGATAGACTTCGAGTTGCATAACATCCAGGAGACAGGAGTAGATAGAAAACCCACGTTTGCTCAATTAGGAACTCAATTTAAGTTGTAATTTTCTTAATAGAATGGAGTGAATCAGACAATGGTAAATTCAATATTCACAGAGGCCTAAGCAAGCTTCTCGGCACAACTAAAAGGAGCTGCACCAGGAGTAGCTATGTAAATGCCTCGTCATAAGTACCTGTCACAATTCCTCATTTTCACCTCCATTCCATTAAACATAAGATTGCTGCGACAAAGAGAACTACGACATCTATGAGTGGCAAGCAAGCTTCTCGGCACAACTAAAAGGAGCTGCACCAGGAGTAGCTATGTAAATGCCTCGTCATAAGTACCTGTCACAATTCCTCATTTTCACCTCCATTCCATTAAACATAAGATTGCTGCGACAAAGAGAACTACGACATCTATGAGTGGCAAGCAAGGCCTTTCAGTTCACTCAGCAGCCAACACCCACCAGTATGGCAAGTCTGTCACTAGTTGCTGCTTTAGTTTGAAGCTATACTCCTAGTGTGGCATGACAAAGATCAAGTAAATCTAAGTATATAAGAGAATAAAGAGATTGTACATATCGTCATATTTCCGAAGACACCTCAAATACTGTAGGCTTGATAAATCAATCATTGCTATGCAGAATGGAGTGAATCAGACAATGGTAAATTCAGTATTCACAGAGGACTAAACAAGCTTCTCGGCACAACTAAAAAAAGCTGCACCAGGAGTAGCTATGTAAATGCCTCTTCATAAGTACCTGTCACAATTCCTCATTTTCACCTCCATTCCACTAAACATAAGATTGCTACAGTAAAGAAACTACCACGTATATGAGTGGCAGGCAGGGCCTTTCATTCACTAAGCAGCCAACACCCACCAGTACTTTTCAGCATCTGTTTGGGAAGTCTGCCCTTCAGTTGTTACTTTAGTTTGAAGCTATGCTCCTACTGTGGCATGATAAAGATCAAGTAAATCTAAGTATATAAGAGAATAAGAGATTCAGCGCATCGTCATATTTCCAAAAGCACCTCAAATACTGTAGGCTTGATAAATCAATCCTTGCAATACGAAATGGAGTGAATCAGACAATGGTAAATTCAGTATTCACAGAGGCCTAAACAAGCTTCTCGGCATAACTAAAAAAAGCTGCACCAGGAGTAGCTATGTAAATGCCTCGTCATAAGTACCTGTCGCAATTCCTCATTTTCATCTCCATTCCACCAGATGTAAGATTGCCACAACAAAGAAAACTACCACATCTATGAGTGGCAAGTAAAGCCTTACAGTTCACTCAGCACACCACAGTGCTTTTAAGCATTAGTTTGGCATCTCTACTTTCCAGTTGCTATTAAATTTGAAGCCATAATCATGAAAAAGATCAAGCAAATCCTTAGTTGGGTATATGGAAGTGTTCATTCACTGTCATATTTCCAGAGGCAACTCCAATACTTGTGTACTTAATCTTTATCCAGTTAGCTGAACACATCTACCCTTAACAAGCTACAGCTCCTAGAGCTTGCCAGGGTCACCAGCATCAAACATAATCAGAGTAACCATTGATTCACAAAACCACCCAACTGAAGAAAGATAGAAACCAAGACTAAGGTAATTGTGATTATGTCAAGTATGCTGTAGAAGTGTTCTATGGTGGTCATTCCATTGGAGAGATGCGAGCTTTATAAATGATGATGAATCAAGCAATTGACAATTTGGCATAACCTGTAGTACAAATTGAAATCTATTCTGTTGCATAAAACTAAAGAAAAGCAACAGCAGAACAAATACCTCTAGCAGAGCTCGGATGGTAAGCTTGATGGTCTCCTTGCCGGAGGTGTCCTTGTAGTTCTTCTCCAGGAACTCGCGCATGGAGTTGGAGTTCCTCCCCGTGGCGTTGGCCTTCCAGGCGGAGAAGGTGCCGGAGGGGTCGGTCTGGTACAGGGCGGGCTTGTCCGTGTATGGATCGAAGCCGACGATGAGGGTGGATAGGCCGAAGGGGCGCACTCCACCGCTCTGGGTGTACTTCTGCTGCAGGCCGGCGATGTAGCGGGTGATGTACTCGACGGTGACGGGGTCCTCGACGGTGAGGCGGTGGCTCTGGCACTCGACGCGGGCGCGGTTGATGAGCACCCGCGCGTCCGCCTTGAGCCCCGCGCACGCCAGCGCGACGTGCGTGTCCAGGCTCGCGATCTTCCGCACCGACCTGCGGAGCCGGCGAGATGAGATCTGTGGGTCGGAAGGCGAGGGGGGGAGGGGGGTCGAGAGGGGGAAGGGGAGTCGGTGGTACCTGGAGTCCTGGAGCTTGGGGGTGGACTTCTTCTCGACGCCGAGGACGACGGTGTCGGTGCCGCGGACGCCGACGGCGGCGTTGCCCTTGCGGACGGCCTCGAGGGCGTACTCGACCTGGAAGAGGTGGCCGTCGGGGGAGAAGACGGTGATCGCGCGGTCGTAGCGGGCCATCGCCGGCGGCCGGTCGCGGAGGCTTAGGGTTTGGTTTGTTCTTCCCGGGCGGCGGAGGTGCTGGGTTGCTCGATTGCGTGCAAGCTCGGCGGCTTTGGGGGAGAAGTGGTGTTTCGGGTTGGGCTTCGGTGTTTACTTGGGAAAGAAGAAGAAGGCCTATGTGTGATGGTATGGGCCGGTTGCTTTATTGCCTAAAAAGGGAAAAAGCCTGTTGAAATCACTAATTTAAAAGAAAAAATGCAAAAAAAAAACATTTAAAAAGAAAAGGTACCAACGCGAAGTTATTTCTCGCAATTTTTTTATGATGACAAATAGTGCATTGCATATATGCCACTTGTCGCAACTCGGGGTATTTCTTCCACATATGAAATGTACAAGTGGGTTTGTTCGTGCTTTTCTTTTGTAGATAGATTCATATTTTCAAAACGATATAATCTTGAACCGTGCGTCTAAATCACGACGTGTTCATCATTGCATCCTTCGCGTCAAGATCTTTGAAACTAGATCCCGTGTTAGACAGGATTGGACAAAAGTTTTTTCAGACAAATATGTGCTTCTAACCAACATGGACTAACTCATGCTCCCACCTAATATTAACCCGTGCTCCCATGGTCCCACATAGTGTTAACTCGTGCTTCTAATGTGAAGCAGAAAATTACGTTTCCACGTGTAATGCATCTGTACTGCACGAAAAAACCACCACCACCAACAACAACAACAACATCAACAACAGCACCAACGACAACGACAACGATACCAATAGAAAAGTGCGATTTGAAAACTTAAAAAATCAAAAAAAAATGTAAAAAAGACTCCCGTGGAGGTGTATTCCCAACACATGCTATGTGCTGACAGTTGAACGCACCACGTGGCGTGGGCGCTTGCTCACGGCTAGGAAAGTGCCCCTTGGGGCTCATTCAGATCTCATCCAACTCAAACTCCATGCATGAAGCCATTTCGTTTGAACGTTCTAACTTTGCGGAGCTGGAATCCATCGTCTACAAGAGGCATAGTGCAATTTTTCCGAAGCTAGTATTTTCTCGTGATTTCATATTCACTATGTTGTTGTACAATCAACAGCTCTTTTTTCAATCGGGCAACCTCCTTTCCATTAATCACTTAATGGGAAGATAACAACATCAAGCTACTTCTACCACCAACATCGACTCACGACCACAGAAACACTAGGAAACTATGAAAGAGGGAGCGAGTTGGGGCACTATCAGGAAACCCTCTATAGAAGATTGACCTCGAAGGATCTATCATGGTGCAAAAACCTGATACCACCACATCTAACAAACTAAGAAGGCAATCAAACAACGAAATGATAAATTGCCCAGCAAAAAAAGATCGAGGCACGATATGTTTCCGATGCCTCACCACTTTGATCATTAGGCATCACCGAGACATCCATGAGAATCCTTACGCCAAGTCCAGTAACTCAACCCAGCCGCAACAAAGAAGGACCGACGGTCGCCTGCATCTGATGTGTCAGCGGCGATGCTTCTCTCATTACTACTTGCATACCCGCCTTAACAACAACAATTTCTTCATTCTTCAACAGACATGTTCAGTATGATAAGAACGAGCAAGTTGTACATCACATGGTTCTCAGGGGTAACTTTCTGATGATGACAAAGTGCATCGCATGTGTGACACTTGTCACAACCTGGGGTATTGATACGTCCAAAACGTATCTATAATTTCTGCTTGCTCCATGTCCTTTTTGTGTGATATTGCTATGATATTTATGCACTTCCATACACTTTTGATCATATTTGGACTAACCTACTAATGGTTGCAAAAGTGCACAATGTTCTTGTTTTACACTTTATTGTGTAGGAATTACTTGGAAATTGACAAAAACGCAAAAGGAGTCGTATTGGAGTAGGACTCTGACTTTCCTGAAATCTGTCTGAGAACGTTTTTTAAAGATGGTCACGTTACGGCCCGAAGACGACGTCAAACGGAAAAAGTCTAGTTGCGAAAGTTGTGGGGAATTTTGAGGCGATGCTTCTGGATATAAAATTCGTCCAAATCGGAGTCCGGACGGCCGAGTAAAGCCCGTTTTACTGAGGCCCAAAATCTGATGACGGGAATCCGAGAGTCTATATAAAGAGAGGAAACCTAGGTCACCAAGGGCCACGAATTTTCCTCCTCCCGAGCCGCCGTCTTGGAGGGGAGGACCAGCACCATTGCAGCACCATCCACAAGGAAGAAGGGGGGCCAAGGAGCCGCTGCCCCCTAGGGCCGCCGCCGCCGCCGCCGCGCCCCCAAGGGCCGCCGCCGCCGCCTCCGTGGCTGCCGCCGGCCGTCTCCTCCTCGCGGGGCTGCACCTCTCCATCAACACCATCATCAACCTCCTCCTCACCATGTCCATGTGTGAGTAGTCTTCTCCGGGGCCGAGGGCTCGTACGTGTAGCTATGTGGTTATCTCTCTCTCCCATGATGTGATCTTCGTTGTGATCATAGACTATGTTAATCTAGGGTGATCCCATGATATTTCTCCTTCCTCTATGTATTGGATTGATGTACTCACTTGTCTTTATCTAGTATAATCCCGAGACCAAGGTGACAGCGGTCTATTGGACATGGATTAGAAAAATATTTTCATGAGTGATTTCCTCTCTTGTGTGTTGATTGAAGATTGAGAGTCTCTTGGTGCTTGTCTTTGACTATCCTTTAGATATGTTGTGGTGATTGTGGGACTCTCTTTGGATGGCCGTGGTGACATTGGGAAATCCTTAGATTGAGAACTACGAACTTTGAGGTGTGCTTTTGTAGCCCTACATAATTCTCGTCCTCTCTTGACCACGAAGGAATGATCTCCGGGTGCGTCTCCATTGCATGTTTTATGGGAAATATCATGTGATTCGATTATGTTAATGTTGTTGGGAGTTGCCACTAGTGAAAGTATGATCCCTAGGCCTTGTTTCCACCATTGCAATACCATTTGTGCTCACGTTTACCACTTGTTTGCTTGCTGCACTTTTTATTACAGATTTATATTACTTTGCTTTGCCACTCCTATCATCCATATCACTTGCCATTTAACATCTCTTCGCCGAACTAGTGCACCTATACAACTCCTAGTTGTATTAGGTGTGTTGGGGACACAAGAGACTTCTTATATCTTAGTTGCAGGGTTGCTTGAGAGAGACCATCTTCAACCTCTACTTCCCTGAGTTCGATAAACCTTAGGTCATCCACTTGAGGGAAATTGCTGCTGTCCTACAAACCTCTGCACTTGGAGGCCCAACATAGTCGACAAGAGTAGAAGCGTGTGTAGACATCAAGCTATTTCTGGCGCCGTTGCCGGGGAGGTGAGTGCTTGAAGGTATATCTTTAGATCTTGCAATTAAATCTTTTTGTTTCTTGTTTTTATTTTCACTAGTTTTGCTTAATGGAAAACAACAAAAATATGAGAGAGCTTTATAAGCTCTACCTTGAACTTGGACATGATGTGTTCGAAGAGAAAATTAAAAAACCTGTGGAACTTTATTATTTGCATAACAATCATGATGGTGGTGATGTTATTAGTATGTTTTTATTTAATATCAATATTGCTAATGACATGGAAAGCTCTAAGCTTGGGGATGACACGTTTGATGAACATGATATTTTTAGTCCCCCAACTTTTGAGGAGAAAATTTACTTTGATGATACTATGCCTCCTATATATGATGATTACAATGATGAATATGATATTTTCAGTCCACCTACTATTGAGGATAAAATTTATTATGATTATGATATGCCTCCTAAATACGATGATTACCATGATGGTTATGATAGTCTTACTCTCACTATTCCTAATAAGAAAGATTTTGCTTATATGAAGAGTAATGACACTTTTATGCTTTTGGATCATGGAAATAATGCCTTATGTGATAGTTATATTGTTGACTTCATCCATGATGCTACTGAAATTTATAATGAGAGAGGGAGACATGGTTCTAAATATCTTAATAATAAGAAGTTTCCTCTTTTTATGGTGAATATTTTGAAGTTATGCTTGTTTTGCCTTCCTATGCTTATTGCTTTGTGCTTCAATGAATTATTCTATTGCAATATTCCTATGCATAGGAAGCATGTTAGGCTTAAATGTGTTTGGTATTTGCTTCTTGATGCTCTCTTTTGTTCTTCAACTCTTATTCCTACGAGAGCATCATTAAAGTCTTATGCCTAGCTTAAAGGCATAAAAGAAAGCGCTTTTGGGAGGCAGCCCACAATGAATAAAATTTTATTTTGCTTTTGTTGTGTCTTGATGTTGTTACTACAGTAGCATCATCATTGTATCTTTACTTTTTAGCTTTGTGCCAAGTGTAGCCTCTGATTGCAAGAAAGTTCAAAAGTTGTGACGTGCTGTTCAGGAAACATATTCTGTCCTTGGATAGAAAAATTCGTATAAAATCACCTGATCATCTTTTTGGTCTGAATTGTTTCGACAGCATGCTCTATACAATTGGCTTTCGGGCGTCTGTTCTGAGTTTTTTGATTAGAGTTGCAGAAGTGCCCCGAAAAAATCATTTACTATCTGCTGGTCTGTTTTTCACAGATTATGTCCTGTTTTGCCTTTCCTTCATTTTGCAAACCTTGAGCTTGCTTTTTCTTTGCAAAAACCTTTTGGCAATCTTGAGAAACAGTAGACCTTCAAGAATATCCTTATTTCCAGCAAGGAACAATTATTTTATTAAGGGTACTAACCTCGCTAATCAGATTATGATGAGTTATGTATGAAGGGAGTTTTCAAGTGTGCGAGGGAAGATGATAAAAAGATTCAGGAGTGTCAAACTCTCAAGCTTGGGGATGCCTGTTGGGGAATGTAGTATTTTAAAATTTTCCTACGATCACGCAAGATCTATCTACCAGATGCATAGCAACGAGAGGGGAGAGTGAGTCTACGTACCCTCGTAGACCGAAAGCGGAAGTGTTAGAACAACGCGGTTGATGTAGTCGTACGTCTTCACGACCCGACCGATCAAGCACCAAAACTACGGCACCTCCGAGTTCTAGCACACATGCAGCTCGATGACGTCCCTCGAACTCCGATCCAGCCGAGTGTCGAGGGAGAGTTCCGTCAGCACGACGGCGTGGTGATGATCTTGATGTTCTACCGTCGCAGGGCTTCGCCTAAGCACCGCTACAATATTTATCGAGGAGAACTATGGTGGAGGGGGGCACCGCACACGGCTAAGAGATCAAGAGATCAATTGTTGTGTCTAGAGGTGCCCCCCTGCCCCGTATATAAAGGAGGGAGGGAGAGGCCGGCCCTAGAGGGGGCGCACCAAGTGTGGGGAGTCCTACTAGGACTCCCAAGTCCTAGTAGGATTCCCCTTTCCTTTCCGGAGTAGGAGAGAAGGAAAGAGGGGGAGAGGGAGAAGGAAAAGGGGGCTGCACCCCTTGTCCAATTCGGACCAGAAGGGGGGTGCACGCCTCCTGCCTTTTGGCCTCTCTCCTCTATTCCCGTAACTCCCCGGTACTCCGAAAATACCCGAATCACTCGGAACCTTTCCGATGTCCGAATATAGTCGTCCAATATATCGATTTTTACGTCTCGACCATTTTAAGACTCCTCGTCATGTCCCCGATCTCATCCGCGACTCCGAACTCTTTCGGTACATCAAAACTCATAAACTCATAATAAAACTATCATTGAAACCTTAAGCGTGCGGACCCTACGGGTTCGAGAACTATGTAGACATGACCGAGACACGTCTCCGATCAATAACCAATAGCGGAACCTGGATGTTCATATTGGCTCCCACATATTCTACGAAGATCTTTATCGGTCAAACCGCATAACAACATACATTGTTCCCTTTGTCATCGGTATGTTACATGCCCGAGATTCGATCGTCGGTATCTCAATACCTAGTTCAAACTCGTTACCAACAAGTCTCTTTACTCGTTCCGTAATACATTATCCCGCAACTAACTCATTAGCTGCAATGCTTGCAAGGCTTATAGTGATGTGCATTACCGAGTGGGCCCAAAGATACCTCTCCGACAATCGGAGTGACAAATCCTAATCTCGAAATACGCCAACCCAACAAGTACCTTCGGAGACACCTGTAGAGTACCTTTATAATCACCCAGTTACGTTGTGACGTTTGGTAGCACACAAAGTGTTCCTCCGGTATTCGGGAGTTGCATAATCTCATAGTCATAGGAACATGTATAAGTCATGAAGAAAGCAATAGCAGTAAAACTTAAACGATCATAGTGCTAAGCTAACGGATGGGTCTTGTCCATCAGATCATTCTCCTAATGATGTGATCCCGTTGATCAAATGACAACTTATGTCTATGGCTAGGAAACATAACCATCTTTGATAAATGAGCTAGTCTAGTAGAGGCATACTAGGGACACTCTGTTTTGTCTATGTATTCACACATGTATTAAGTTTCCGGTTAATACAATTCTAGCATGAATAATAAACATTTATCATGATATAAGGAAATAAATAATAACTTTATTATTGCCTCTAGGGCATATTTCCTTCAGTCTCCCACTTGCACTAGAGTCAATAATCTAGTTCACATCGCCATGTGATTTAACACCGATAGTTCACATCGTCATGTGATTAACACCCAAAGGGTTTACTAGAGTCAATAATCTAGTTCACATCGTTATGTGATTAACACCCAAAGAGTACTAAGGTGTGATCATGTTTTGCTTCGTGAGAGAAGTTTAGTCAACGGGTCTGTCACATTCAGATCCGTATGTATTTCGCAAATGTCTATGTGTCTACAATGCTCTGCATGGAGCTACTCTAGCTAATTGCTCCCACTTTCAATACGCATCCAGATTGATACTTAGAGTCAGCTGGATTTAGTGTCAAAGCTTGCATCGGCGTAACCCTTTACGACGAACTCTTTATCACCTCCATAATCGAGAAACATTTCCTTAGTCATCCAGTTACTAAGGATAATTTTGACCGCTGTACAGTGATCTACTCTTGGATCACTATTGTACCCTCTTGACAAACTCATGGCAAGGTACACAACATGTTTGGTACACAGCATGGCATACTTTATAGAACCTATGGCTGAGGCATAGGGAATGACTTTCATTCTCTCTATATTTTTCTGCCGTGGTCTGGCTTTGAGTCTTACTCAACTTCACACCTTACAAGTCAGGTAAGAACTCCTTCTTTGACTGATACATTTTGAACTACTTCAAAATCATATCAAGGTATGTACTCATCGAAAGTCTTATCAAGCGTCTTGATCTATCTCTATAGATCTTGATGCCCAATATGTAAGCAGCTTCACCAAGGTCTTTCTTTGAAAAACTCCTTTCAAACACTCCTTTATGCTTTCCAGAAAATTCTACATCATTTCCGATCGACAATATGTCATTCACATATACTTATCAGAAAGGTTGTAGTGCTCCCACTCACTTCTTCTAAATACAGGCTTCACCGCAAGTCTGTATAAATCTATATGCTTTGATCAACTTATCAAAGCGTATATTCCAACTCCGAGATGCTTGCACCAGTCCATAGATGGATCGCTGGAGCTTGCACATTTTGTTAGCACCTTTAGGATTGACAAAACCTTCTGGTTGCATCATATACAAGTCTTCTTTAATAAATCCATTAAAGAATGCAGTTTTGTTATCCATTTGCCAGATTTCATAAAATGCGGCAATTGCTAACATGATTCGGACAGACTTAAGCATCGCTACGGGTGAGAAAGTCTCATCGTAGTCAACTCCTTGAACTTATTGAAAAACTTTCGCAACAAGTCGAGCTTTGTAAACAGTAACATTACTGTCAGTGTCAGTCTTCCTCTTGAAGATCCATTTATTTTCGATGGCTTGCCGACCATCGGGCAAGTCAACCAAAGTCCACACTTTGTTCTCATACATGGATCCCATCTCAGATTTCATGGTCTCAAGCCATTTTGCGGAATCTGGGCTCATCATCACTTCCTCATAGTTCGTAGGTTCATCATGGTCCAGTAACATGACTTCCAGAACCGGGTTGCCGTACCACTCTGGTGCGGAACGTACTCTGGTTGATCTACGAAGTTCAGCAGTAACTTGATCCGAAGTTTCATGATCATCATCATTAGCTTCCTCACTAATTGGTGTAGGAATCACTGGAACCAGTTTCTGTGATGTACTACTAACCGATTCGGGAGAAGGTACAATTACCTCATCAAGTTCCACTTTCCTCCCACTCACTTCTTTCGAGAGAAACTCCTTCTCTAGAAAGGATCCACTCTTAGCAACAAAGATCTTGCCTTCGGATCTGTGATAGAAGGTGTACCCAACAGTTTCTTTTGGGTATCCTATGAAGATTTACTTCTCCGATTTGGGTTCGAGCTTATCATGTTGAAACTTTTTCACATAAGCATCGCAGTCCCAAACTTAAAGAAATGACAGCTTAGGTTTCTCATCAAACCACAGTTCATATGGTGTCATCTCCACGGATTTAGATGGTGCCCTATTTAACGTGAATGTATCTGTCTCTAATGCATAACCCCAAAAGCGATAGTGGTAGATCGGTAAGAGACATCATCGATCGCACCATATCTAATAAAGTACGGTTATGACGTTCGGACACACCATTACACTATGGTGTTCCAGGTGGCGTGAGTAGTGAAACTATTTCACATTGTTTTTACTGAAGGCCAAACTCGCTAACTCAAATATTTTACCTCTACGATCATATCGCAGAAACTCTTATTTTCTTGTTACGACGATTCTCCACTTCACTCTGAAATTCTTTGAACTTTTCAAATGTTTTAGACTTGTGCTTCATTAAGTAGATATACCCATATCTGCTCAAATCATCAGTGAAGGTCAGAAAATAACGATACCCGCCGTGAGCTTCAACACTCATTGGTCCACATACATCTGTATGTATGATCTCCAACAAATCTGTTGCTCGCTCCATTGTTCCGGAGAATGGAGTTTTAGTCATCTTGCCCATGAGGCATGGTTCGCAAGCACCAAGTGATTCATTATAAAGTGATTCCAAAAGTCCATCACTATGGAGTTTCTTCATGCGCTTTACACCATTATGACCTAAACAGCAGTGCCACAAATAAGTTGAACTATCATTATTAACCTTGCATCTTTTGGCTTCAATATTATGAATATGTGTATCACCACGATCGAGATCCAACAAACTATTTTCATTGGGTGTATGACCATCGAAGGTTTTATTCATGTAAACAGAATAACAATTATTCTATGACTTTAAATGAATAATCGTATTGCAACAAATATGATCAAATCATATTCATGCTCAACGCAAAAGCCAAATAACATTTATTTTGGTTTTACACTAATCCCGAAAGTATAGGGAGTGTGCGATGATGATCATATCAATATTGGAACCACTTCCAACACACATCGTCACTTCACCTTTAACTAGTCTATGTTCATTCTGCAATTCACGTTTCGAGTTACTAATTTTAGCAACTGAACCGGTATCAAATACCCAGGGGTTGCTATGAACACTAGCAAAGTACACATCAATAATCTGTATATCAAAATATACCTTTGTTCACTTTGCCATCCTTCTTATCCGCCAAGTATCTAGGGCAGTTCCACTTCCAGTGACCATTTCCTTTGCAGTAGAAGCACTTAGTTTCAGGCTTGAGTTTTAGCTTTGGGTTTCTTCACGGGAGTGACAACTTGCTTGTCATTCTTCTTGAAGTTCCCCTTCTATCCCTTTGCCCTTTACTTGAAACAAGTGGTCTTGTTAACCATCAACACTTGATGCTTTTTCATGATTTCTACCTTCGCCGACTTCAGCATTGCGAAGAGCTCGGGAATTCCTTTCGTCATCCCTTGCATATTATAGTTCATCACGAAGTTCTACTAACTTGGTGATAGTGACTAGAGAACTTTGTCAATTACTATCTTATCTGGAAGATTAACTCCCACTTGATTCAAGTAATTGTAGTACCCAGACAATCTGAGCACATGCTCACTGGTTGAGCTATTCTCCTCCATCTTGTAGGCAAAGTACTGTCAGAAGTCTTATACCTCTCGACACGGGCATGAGTATGAAATACTAATTTCAACTCTTGGAACATCTTATATGCTCCGTGGCGTTCAAAACGTTTTTGAAGTCCCGGTTCTAAGCCATAAAGCATGGTGCACTTAAACTATCAAGTAGTCATCATACCGAGCTTTTGTCAAAACGTTCATAACGTCTACATCTGCTCCTGCAATAGGTATGTCACCTAGCGGTGCATCAAGGACATAATTCTCTGTGCAGCAATGAGGATAATCCTCAGATCACGGAACAATTCCGCATCATTGCTACTTAACATCTTTCAACTTAGTTTTCTCTAGGAACATATAAAAAATAAACGGGGAGCAACATCGCGAGCTATTGATCTACAACATAGATATGCTAATACTACGAGGACTAAGTTCATGATAAATTAAAGTTCAATTTAATCATATTACTTAAGAACTCCCACTTAGATAGACATCCCTCTTGTCATCTAAATGATCACGTGATCCAAATCAACTAAACCATGTCCGATCATCACGTGAGATGGAGTAGTTTCAATGGTGAACATCTTATGTTGATCATATCTACTATATGATTCACGCTCGACCTTTCGGTCTCCAGTGTTCCGAGGCCATATCTGCATATGCTAGGCTCGTCAAGTTTAACCGGAGTATTCTGCGTGTGCAAAACTGGCTTACACCCATTGTATTTGAACGTAGAGCTTATCACACCCGATCATCACGTGGTGTCTCGGCACGACGAACTTTCGCAACGGTGCATACTCACGGAGAACACTTATACCTTGAAATTTAGTAAGGGATCATCTTATAATGCTACCGTCGTTCTAAGCAAAATAAGAAGCATAATAAGATAAACATCACATGCAATCAAAATATGTGACATGATATGGCCATCATCATCTTGTGCTTTTGATCTCCATCTCCAAAGCACCGTCATGATCACCTTCGTTACCGGCGCGACACCTTGATCTCCATCGTAGCATCGTTGTCGTCTCGCCAACTATTGCTTCTACGACTATCGCCACTGCTTAGTGATAAAGTAAAGCAATTACAAGGCGATTGCATTTCATACAATAAAGCGACAACCATATGGCTCCTGCCAGTTGCCGATAACTTTACAAAACATGATCATTTCATACAAAACCGTATAACTCATCATGTCTTGACCATATCACATCACAACATGCCCTGCAAAAATAAGTTAGACGTCCTCTACTTTGTTGTTGCAAGTTTTATGTGGCTGCTACGAGCTTAGCAAGAACCGTTCTTACCTACGCATACAAAACCACAACGATATTTTGTCAAGTATGTCCTGTTTTAACCTTCGCAAGGACCGGGCGTAGCCACACTTGATTCAGCTAAAGTGAGAGAGACAGACACCCGCCAGTCACCTTTAAGCAACGAGTGCTCGTAACGGTGAAACCAGTCTCGCGTAAGCGTACCCGTAATGTCGGTCCGGGCCGCTTCATCTCACAATACCGCCGAAGCAAAGTATGACATGCTGGTAAGCAGTATGACTAGTATCGCCCACAACTCATTGTGTTCTACTCGTGCATATCATCTACGCATAGACCTGGCTCATGATGCCACTGTTGGGGAACGTAGTATTTTAAAATTTTCCTACGATCACGCAAGATCTATCTACCAGATGCATAGCAACGAGAGGGGAGAGTGAGTCTACGTACCCTCGTAGACCGAAAGTGGAAGCGTTAGAACAACGCGGTTGATGTAGTCGTACGTCTTCACGACCCGACCGATCAAGCACCGAAACTACGGCACCTCCGAGTTCTAGCACACGTTCAGCTCGATGACGTCCCTCGAACTCCGATCCAGCCGAGTGTCGAGGGAGAGTTCCGTCTGCACGACGGTGTGGTGACGATCTTGATGTTCTACCGTCGCATGGCTTCACCTAAGCACCGCTACAATATTTATCGAGGAGAACTATGGTGGAGGGGGGCACCGCACACGGCTAAGAGATCAAGAGATCAATTGTTGTGTCTAGAGGTGCCCCCCTGCCCCCGTATATAAAGGAGGGAGGGAGAGGCCGGCCCTAGAGGGGGCGTACCAAGTGTGGGGAGTCCTACTAGGACTCCCAAGTCCTAGTAGGATTCCCCTTTCCTTTCCGGAGTAGGAGAGAAGGAAAGAGGGGGAGAGGGAGAAGGAAAAGGGGGCTGCACCCCTTGTCCAATTCGGACCAGAAGGGGGGTGCACGCCTCCTGCCTTTTGGCCTCTCTCCTCTATTCCCGTAACTCCCCGGTACTCCGAAAATACCCGAATCACTTGGAACCTTTCCGATGTCCGAATATAGTCGTCCAATATATCGATTTTTACGTCTCGACCATTTTGAGACTCCTCGTCATGTCCCCGATCTCATCCGGGACTCCGAACTCTTTCGGTACATCAAAACTCATAAACTCATAATAAAACTATCATCGAAACCTTAAGCGTGCGGACCCTACGGGTTCGAGAACTATGTAGACATGACCGAGACACGTCTCCGGTCAATAACCAATAGCGGAACCTGGATGTTCATATTGGCTCCCACATATTCTACGAAGATCTTTATCGGTCAAACCGCATAACAACATACATTGTTCCCTTTGTCATCGGTATGTTACTTGCCCGAGATTCGATCGTCGGTATCTCAATACCTAGTTCAAACTCGTTACCAACAAGTCTCTTTACTCGTTCCGTAATACATTATCCCGCAACTAACTCATTAGCTGCAATGCTTTCAAGGCTTATAGTGATATGCATTACCGAGTGGGCCCAGAGATACCTCTCCGACAATCGGAGTGACAAATCCTAATCTCGAAATACGCCAACCCAACAAGTACCTTCGGAGACACCTGTAGAGTACCTTTATAATCACCCAGTTACGTTGTGACGTTTGGTAGCACACAAAGTGTTCCTCCGGTATTCGGGAGTTACATAATCTCATAGTCATAGGAACATGTATAAGTCATGAAGAAAGCAATAGCAGTAAAACTTAAACGATCATAGTGCTAAGCTAACGGATGGGTCTTGTCCATCAGATCATTCTCCTAATGATGTGATCCCGTTGATCAAATGACAACTTATGTCTATGGCTAGGAAACATAACCATCTTTGATCAATGAGCTAGTCTAGTAGAGGCATACTAGGGACACTCTGTTTTGTCTATGTATTCACACATGTATTAAGTTTCCGGTTAATACAATTCTAGCATGAATAATAAACATTTATCATGATATAAGGAAATAAATAATAACTTTATTATTGCCTCTAGGGAAAATTTCCTTCAATGCCCCCGTGCACCCCCAAGAAATATTCAAGAAGACTCAAGCGTCTAAGCTTGGGGATGCCCCCGTGTATCCCCTTCTCCATCAACAATTATCAGTTCGTCTTTCGTTCCACTATATTTTTATCACTTCATGTGTTATGTGCTATGCTTGGAGCGTCTTGCTTTTAGTTTCCTTTTTAGTTTTCATTAGCTTTGCTTGCTGTTCATAACGAGTTGGAACCCAGCTTTCTTTGTGTGGGAGAGAGACCCGCTCCACTTCAACGTAGAACATAACATATAATTTTCATGTCTATCTTTGCTGTGTGTGTTCTTTGTCTTTCAATAGCTACTATCATGTTCAGCTCTTAGTTTTCATGCTTATCTTTTTAAAGAGCTTTTGTTTAGTTGGTCGCTGGAACTCTCTTTATTTGTCATGATTATCTTGTTAAGAGAGTTGGCTTCTGTTGCACTGGTTGATATGTCTATGATAAAAATGCTATGTGCATAATGGTGCTTAGTAGTTCATGTTTTCTTATGGTTAGTCTCAAATAGCTGGGGGGTTCTCAATGTGTTATTGGAGTACCAACATGATTTGTTTGCCTATGATGTGGTATGGTTTAGTGGTATCTTCCCCCAAGAATTTATTTTGATTGACTTGACGTATGCTCACGCATATTTAAGACTGTAAAGAAAGTCTATCAAGCCTTGATGATCTTTAATTTCTGAGTAGCGATATAACTTCCATGCCTGATTCAATGTTGCTTTGTCGCTCTGCATGATTATGACCGTCATTGCTCTCTTAGTTGGTCGCTCCCAGTCTTTTGCTAACCTTCGCCTGTACTAAGCGGACTGACTGCTTGTGCATCCAAAATCCTTTAAACCAGTTATGCCATATGAGTCCACCATGCCTTCCTATACATGGTATTTACCTGCCATTCCTAACGAAGACTTTCATGTACCATCTCGAAATTATTCAATAAAGCATTTCTCTTTTGTGCCTCTGTTTTAGCTCATGAGGAAGTAGTAGTTAATTCATGATCTTTTTAAGTTGGACAAGCTTCACCCCGGGATTGCATGTCTAATGTGCAAACCCATAATACGAGAAGGAACTGGCATAGAGTGCGCCCGGCTCATTAAAAAATTATACAACAAACAAACCCTCCTTCACGCTTTGTTCATGAGAAATCAGAAAACTTTGGCAGTGATAAACAAAGGTGATTAAGAGGATGTGATCGTCCTCATTCGGGAGCCGTTCCTCGAAACTTGGCCAGCTCGAGAAGTAATTGAGTTATCTACTAGCATTCGTTATCTACTAGCATTCGTTGACGAAGCAAAGTATGACATGCTGGTAAGCAGTATGACTAGTATCGCCCACAACTCATTGTGTTCTACTCGTGCATATCATCTACGCATAGACTTGGCTCATGATGCCACTGTTGGGGAACGTAGTATTTTAAAATTTTCCTACGATCACGCAAGATCTATCTACTAGATGCATAGCAACGAGAGGGAAGAGTGTGTCTACGTACCCTCGTAGACCGGAAGCGGAAGCGTCAAGTGACGCGGTTGATGTAGTCGAACTTCTTCGCGATCCAACCGATCAAGCACCGAACATACGGCACCTCCGCATTCAGCACATGTTCAGCTTTATGACATCCCACGAGCTCTTGATCCAGTTGAGCTTCACGGGAGAGTTTCGTCAGCACGACGGCGTGGTGACGGATATGATGTATCTACCGGCGCAGGGCTTCGCCTAAGCACTGCGATGGTATGACCGAGGTGTGTTTCTGTGGAGGGGGGCACCGCACACAGCTGGAACAATTCAACTTGTGTGTCTTTGGGTGCCCCCTTGCCCCCGTATATAAAGGAGCAAGAGGTAAGGGCCGGCCGGCCTCCTATGGTGCGGCTAGGGCAATCCTACTAGGAATAGGATTGCAATCCTATTCCTAGTAGGAGTCCATCAAGAAGGAAGAGAGGGAAAGGAAAAGATGGAGAGGTGGCGCCCCCCAATCCTAGTCCAACTAGGATCCCTAGGTGGGGCGCCGGCCAGCCTCTATGGGCTGCCTCTCTCCTTTCCTCAAGGCCCACTATGGACCATCCCCCCTCGTAGGGGGTTTCGGTAACCCTCTCCGGCAATCCAGTTAAATCCGAAACTTTTCCGGAACACTTCCGGTGTCCGAATATAGTCGTCCAATATATCATTCTTTATGTCTCGGACATTCCGAGACTCCTCGTCATGTCCGTGATCTCATCCAAGACTCCGAACTACCTTCGGTACATCAAAACTCATAAACTCATAATACCGATCGTCATCAAACGTTAAGCGTGCGGACCCTACGGGTTCGAGAACTATGTAGACATGACCGAGACTCATCTCCGGTCAATAACCAATAGCGGAACCTGGATGTTCATATTGGCTCCTACATATTCTACATATTCTACGAAGATCATAAAGATGCTCTACAGGTGTCTACGAGGATCCTAATCTTGATCTATGCCAACACCACGAATACTTTCGGAGACACCTGTAGAGCATCTTTATGATCACCCAGTTACGTTGTGACATTTGATAGCACACAAGGTGTTCCTACGGTATTCGGGAGTTGCATAATCTCATAGTCATAGGAACATGTATAAGTCATGAAGAAAGCAATAGCAGTAAAACTAAACGATCATAGTGCTATGCTAATGGATGGGTCTTGTCCATCACATCATTCTCCTAATGATGTGATCCCGTTGATCAAATGACAACTCATGTCTATGTCTAGGAAACATAACCATCTTTGATCAATGAGCTAGTCTAGTAGAGGCATACTAGGGACATACTGTTTTGTCTATGTATCCACACATGTACTAAGTTTCCGGTTAATACAATTCTAGCATGAATAAAAGACATTTATCATGATATAAGGAAATATAAATAACAACTTTATTATTGCCTCTAGGGCATATTTCCTTCACTCCTCACCATGTCCATGTGTGAGTAGTCCTCTCCGGGGCCGAGGGCTCGTACGTGTAGCTATGTGGTTATCTCTCTCTCCTATGATGTGATCTTCGTTGTGATCATAGGCTATGTTAATCTAGGGTGATCCCATGATATTTCCCCTTCCTCTATGTATTGTATTGATGTACTCACTTGTCTTTATCTAGTATAATCCCCGAGACCAAGGTGACAGCGGTCTATTGGACATGGATTAGAAAAATATTTTCATGAGTGATTTCTTCTGTTGTGTGTTGATTGAAGATTGAGAGTCTCTTGGTGCTTGTCTTTGACTATCCTTTAGATACGTTGTGGTGATTGTGGGACTCTCTTTGGATGGCCGCGGTGACATTGGGAAATCCTTAGATTGAGAACTACGAACTTTGAGGTGTGCTTTTGTAGCCCTACATAATTCTCGTCCTCTCTTGACCACGAAGGAATGATCTCCGGGTGCGTCTCCATTGCATGTTTTATGGGAAATATCATGTGATTCGATTATGTTAATGTTGTTGGGAGTTGCCACTAGTGAAAGTATGATCCCTAGGTCTTGTTTCCACCATTGCAATACCATTTGTGCTCACGTTTACCACTTGTTTGCTTGCTGCACTTTTTATTACAGATTTATATTACTTTGCTTTGCCACTCCTATCATCCATATCACTTGCCATTTAACATCTCTTCGCCGAACTAGTGCACCTATACAACTCCTAGTTGTATTAGGTGTGTTGGGGACACAAGAGACTTCTTGTATCTTAGTTGCAGGGTTGCTTGAGAGAGACCATCTTCAACCTCTACTTCCCTGAGTTCGATAAACCTTAGGTCATCCACTTGAGGGAAATTGCTGCTGTCCTACAAACCTCTGCGCTTGGAGGCCCAACATAGTCTACAAGAGTAGAAGCGTGTGTAGACATCAGGTATTTCTTCCACGTACGAAATGTATAGGTGGGTTTGTTCGTGTTTTTATTTTGTTGATAGATTCATCTTGTCAAAACAATATACTCTCGAACCGAACTGTGCGTCTAAAACACGAAGTGTTCATCGTCGTATTCTTCGTGCCAAGATCTTCGAAACTAGATCTTGTGTTGACAGATTTGGACGAACATTTTCCAGACAAATATGTGCTTCTAACCAACATGGACTAACTCGTGCTCCCACCTAATATTAACATGTGCTCTCATGGTCCCACGTAGTATTAACTCGTGCTCCTAATGTAAAGCAGAAAATTACGTTTCGCGTAAGGTGCACCTGTACCCCATGAAAAACCAACAAA
>LR738713.1:635096216-635128656 GCA_902687465.1 Secale cereale | reverse complement strand
CCCCCCCCAAAAAAAAACTAGAAAAGACCTTGCAAAATCCGAAAACCTAACAAATCCCCCCCCAAAAAGACTTATGTGGAGTGTACGCTCAGCATGCGCTATGTGGCGACAACTGAATCTATAATACATAAATAGTTGATCCCCATTACACCTAATTCTCTCAACATGCAGGCTGCCACGTCATCGAACATGCCACATCAGCACTTATTTTTAGAACTATGCATTTTTTTCTCAGTTGTTTAGTTTTCCGGTGTTCCAGTATGTATGGCCGGCCATGGGCTACCTTGAGTTAATTAATTTGTATGTAGGACGCATCGGTTCCTCTTCCTAATTAATCCAAGAGTCTTAAAAAGCTGAGACTGAGGCGACACGGGCGGATCCCAGCCCGCACCGCCGGGCCGCCCTTCTGCCCGCCCTTCCTCCCCTCGCCGTCGCCGGAGGAGGTCACCGGGCTAAGCCCGGGTGGCGGACGGCGGCGGCGGGGTCGGCTTCCTCTCGCCAGGCCGCGGGATCTCGGGGTGGGGAGGCTCGATCCCCTTTCTGCGTGGAGCGCTAGATTCGTTCGAGGGTCGACTGCGTCGCCGGTGGGCTTCTTCTCCGACGGGACGGCTCCATGGCAGCAGCTCTCGCGGGTGGCAGTCGCGGGCTACATCGTAGATGGGCGACTGGTCTTCGGCCAGCTGCTCCTCTCCGGCGGTCGGGGCGGGCTCGATCCCCTCGCCTGCCTTGTGGGGCGCGTTCCTGGTCGGGCCGGTGGCGTGCCAGCCTCGGGTGGCTCCTGTTCGGCGCTGCGTTGGTGGGATGCCAGATCGGCCGGATCTGGCCCGTCTGCATCTTCTTGACTGGCGGGGAGGTGAAGTGCTTGGTGGCTCTCTGGTGCTGCTGGCGCGGTGGCACTGCGAGAGGTGGGCGGGTCAGTGAAGATGCAGTGCGTGAGGATGTTGGTGATGTTGGGGATACTCCGGGCGAAAGCTTGGCTGGTCTTGCCGGCCGGCGGCGTCGACGTCTGTGGACGTCGTTTAACCTCCTTGGAGGCGTCGTTGTGGAGTTCGGCATCCTCTTACATCCTCGGATCTTGCTCTTCGGGTGAAAGCCTAAGGCCCGGTTGGGTCCGGCGACGGCGTCGACATCGTCGCTTCCCTCTTTGGGGCGTCGCCTTGAAGAGCTTTAGATCCCTGTTGTGTGCTTCATGGGCTGGACGTTCGCGGCATTGTGGTCGGCAGGTGCCCGTCTGGCAATGCGGATGTTGCGCCGCTACCTGTTTGTGGCGACGATGGCGGCTTCGGGCGGAGTCAGGTTTGCTGATGGTCCTTGGTAGTCGGTCTCTTCCAGCGTGTTCGAGGAGTCGCCGCTCTGGCGCTGGCTCGGCGCAAGCCCTACGCTTTTCTCCTACAATGCTTGTCGACAGAGTCGGAGCTGCCTGGTCGCCGGTGCGTGTGGTTGATTGTTTGGCATCGGCCGACGCAAGCCTCGACGCTTCCCCTCGGCGGCGTGTGTGCGTTCTTGTGTGGGTTGCCAGGTCGCCCTGTGTGCCTTGTTTCTGCGGGCCAGTTGTGACGATTTTCGCCCGGTTTTCCGTTTATTAACCGGGAAATTCTCTTTGAGCTTATTTAATGAATCGGGCCCTAAGGGACCGCGTTTCAAAAAAGAAAACTGAGACGCATCGTTTTCGTTTGTACATCTCATCTCCCCTCTGGTCTATTCCTGCCCAACTGGATGGTGGATGACCCAGGTCTGACGCCCTCCCCTAGGTCTAGCATCTCTAGCCTCTGTCTTCCCTAGAGCCTGTCGTTTGTGTGCCGAAGCGGGACTCGCGATGTTGTGCAGACTACAGAGGTCATCATGCTGCAACCACACTGGCGGTCTCAGTAGCGCATCTGGCCAGCTTGTGAGCAGCGATGTCAAGTCACTGGAGTTGTCGATTTGGTCGAAGATGGACGATGCGCGCCATTAAATCCCGGTAATTCTCCAACTACTCTGAATATATTTCCAAACAGAACTATCCCTGAATTGACTAGAGCAGTGTACTGCATGTGGCGCCGGTTACCAGGTCGTGGCCACAGCTCCAACACCTCCATGCCTCTTGCCAGCTCGCGTCCACCTTCCATGGTCCATGGCTCCTCCGAACATGCCTCGGTCGTACCATTCATGCAGCTCCACTGCTGACTGAACTTGGGGTGACAGTTATATTCAAAGCTGATTTTCTTCTTTTCTCAGTGCATGTAGTAGTAGGGAGAAGCTACAGAGGGTACAAACTTAGTCCAAACTGCTGTTATGCATCTTGAGGATTGTATCCATGTCTCTTAATATATGAGAAATCAATTTGATCTAATTATTCTCGAGGATACATCGGGTACTTTCATCACGTTGAAATATTCTCGAGGATATATAAAGACAAACCAATCAAATTTACACTTGCTTTCAGGACTAGCCATGCTCAGTTAACAGCGGAAAAACACCATACGTTGCCATAGTTCACCTGTGTAGGCATCCATTTCACATCGTTCAACACTTAATTTTGATCTTTGATACTTGCATGAGGTGCAAAATTCTGGGGGCTCACCTGCAGATGTCACTACTATGTAAACAAAGTTATTCCACACATGTATTATCATACGTATATGACTAAGTGGTCCCGCAGCAACGCGCGGGGTATCATCTAGTTCACCACGTGGTGTGGTCACGTGCTCACACCCTGGAAAGTATCACCATGGGGTACCACCTAGTTATTTGCTCCCAAAGTTTGTTGTTTTGCAAATAAAATATAGAACAAAAATATTGGGCCCGTTCATATTTCATCAGCTCGAACTCCACACACAAAGCTAGATCGAATGCTCTAACTTTGCGAAGCTGGAATCCATCATCTTCAAGAGGCCTAGTGCGATTTTTTTGGAAACCATGGGCTGCTATGACGTCACTAAGGGCAAGCCTGAGGGCGATCTTAATCCACCACAACTAGAAGCTTTTGAGAAGATCGACACTCTCTTTAAAGGCGCCCTTCTGAGTGTTCTTGATGATTCCATTATGGATTCATATATGTCGTTTGACAACGACAAGGACATGTGGGCTGCGCTCGAGGCCAAGTTTGGTGCCTCGGGCGCCGGCAGCGAGTTGTACGTCATGGAGCAATTCTATGACTACAAGATGACTGATGAGAGCCATGTTGTACAACAGGCTCGTGAGATACAGTCACTTGCCAAGGAACTTGAGTACTTCAAGTGTGTGTTGCCAGACAAATTTGTCGCCGGGGCATCATTGCCAAGCTTCCACCTTCGTGGAACAATTTTGCTACTTCCCTGAAACACAAGAGACAAGAGTTTTCCGTTTCGAATCTCATTGGTACTCTTGATGTTGAAAAGAAGGCGAGAGCAAAAGACACACATGCTTGATGGCTTCTCACCCCTCGTTGGTTACCCCAAGTGGAAGGTTTGAGATGCAGTGTAGCGGAAGTTTTCCCTTGGCAAAGATACCAAGGATCGATTTCCCTGAGACTCCCAGTTTCAACAAGAAGGTGTCAACTGCTAACGGCGCCAGATATTAGCAATCAACGTGGACCTGCACACAGATACAAATAACTTTGCTCCCAACGAGTACAGAGAGGTTGTCAATCCCTCCGGCCTTGTAGTTTACAAAGGATCAAACGCAAGTGATAATAGTAATAGGTATTGTTGCAATAGTAAGTAAAAACAGAAAGTAAATAGCGGATGTGATCAGTGATGGTAATATGGACCGGGGTCTCATGATGTTCACTAGTGATGTCTCTCTCCCAAAAGACGATAAAACAGCTATGTGAGGTAAACGAATTACAGCTGGGCAATTGACAGAATTATGTGCGCAAACCAATGCTAATTATATTGCAAGAAAGGTAGAGGTTCAAAGCATGGGCGGTACGCCAAGGTAAGTAGACCGAAATCCATCAATATCTACTACTAATCATCCACCTTGAGATATCTATCCAGAACATCTCGCTGGTATTAAGTTGCGAGTCCCACCCATAGTGTAAACTCAAAGCAACAGACAACTGCATTAAAAGAACTTTGCGTAAAGTAAACAATCCTTGCACCCGCGGGCACAAGCACCGTTGTTTTCCCCCTTGTGGCAACAACACATCCCCTGGACTCATGTTTCTGTCACTCAAGCTAGTCATCGAGGGGCATGAACCCACAATCAAGCATAACGTTCCCTCTTGGAGTCACTACCTACTACTTGGCCAAAGCAATAAATAACAACGGGGAACATGCAAGAATTACTTACGAACATAAATATAAAAGAGGTAGATCAAATATATTACTCAAACACAATCTGAACATAATCTCACAATCCATCGGATCCCAGCAAACTCAACATAGCAACAGCATAAGGATTACATATGTGCCTCGATCATGTAGGGCAGCTCACGAGGTCTAATTAGTGAAGCACAAGAAGGGGAGGAGGACATCACATAGCTACTGGTCATGGACCCATGGTCCAAGGGAGACTACTCACAACTCATCCGGGAGGCATCCATGGTGGTGGAGAGGCTCCCGGTGGTGATCCTCCCCTCCGGCAGGGTGCCGGGAAGAGTTCTCCTGGTGCTCCCGATCTTGGAAGCGCGGCGGCGGCGGAACAGAGATGAGATCGCGAAAAAGGGTTCCCGTCTCGAGGGTTTCGGGAGACGTCTTAAATATATGCCAAAGGGGGGCATCAGCAAAGGCTCGGGGGGCCCAGGCGCCCCCCCGGCGCGGCCAGGGGGGGCGGGGGCGCCACCAGGGCGCCTGGAGCCCTGGTGGCCCCCCCGGCTGTACTTTGGCTGCCGGGAAGCTTCTAGAACGCTGATTTTTTATATAATTTTTCTGGAATTTTTCGGGCAGTTCTCGTAACGTGAAAACCTGAAATACAAAAACAGCAGAAAGCAGAAACTGGCACTGGGGTGCACTGAGTTAATAGGTTAGTCCAAATATGATCAAAAATGTATGGAAGTGTATAAATATCATAGCAATATCACCCAAAAGAGGCATGGAGCAAGCAGAAATTATAGATACGTTTTGGACGTATCAACATCCCCAAGCTTAATTTCTGCTCGTCCTCGAGTAGGTAAATGATAACAAGAATAATTTCTGTGGTGACATGCTATTAACCATATAAGACTTTTTCATAGTCATATGACAAAAGCTTACTGAGATAATGAATCTGTAGTAATTAAGTTGCCTCATGAGAAAATCACAAAGAACTGAAAGTTTTACAATATGATACTGAAACATCAAATAGATTTGTAATGAGCATGATGTGCAAATATGATAAGGTAATATCTCGCTTGCCCCCTTTAGTGAAGCAAAACATAAATGCAGGGGCACCTCCAAGGTTTAAGTGATGACTAGATACAATGATTTCAAAATAAACGATATCATAATCATGCAAAAGACAATGCTACTTTGGGACAATGCACATTACACTCAAAATGACAATCATGCTCTCAGTAGTTGGTGCTTTTTAAAAGAAGGTGGAGACTCTCGAACCGTGGCTTTTGTTGGCAAGGTTGAAAACCCGTGGTCGGAAGCAAAGACAAATCATGTACCAGAGCTCTTGGTTTTAAAAACAGAGGTAATAATTATTTTTTTGAATATGCATGTTTCGTCAACGAATGCTAGCAGATAACTCAATTACTTTTTGAGATGGACAAGTTTCGAGGAACGGCTCCCGAATGAGGACGATCACATCCTCTTAATCTCCTTTGTTTATCACTGCCAAAGTTTTCTGATTTCTCATGAACAAAGCGTGAAGGAGGGTTTGTTTGTTATATTAATTTTGAGCCGGGCGCACTCATTGCCAGTTCCTTCTCGTATTATGGGTTTGCACATTATACATGCAATCCCGGGGTGAAGCTTGTCCAACTTAAAAAGATCATGAATTAACCACTACTTCCTCATGAGCTAAAACAGGGGCACAAAATAGTAATGCATTTTTTTTGAATAATTTCGAGATGGCACATGAAAATCTTCGTTAGGAATGACAGGTAAATACCATGTATAGGAAGGTATGGTGGACTCATATGGCATAACTGGTTTAAAAGATTTTGGATGCACAAGCAGTCAGTCCGCTTAGTACAGGCGAAGGTTAGCAAAAGACTGGGAGCGACCAACTAAGAGAGCAATGACGGTCATAATCATGCAGAGCGACAAAGCAACATTGAATCAGGCATGGAAGTTATATCGCTACTCAGAAATAAAAGATCATCAAGGCTTGACAGACTTTCTTTACAGTCTTAAATATGCGTGAGCATACGCCAAGTCAATCAAAATAAATTCTTGAAGGAAGATATTACTAAACCATACCACATCATAGGCAAACAAATCATGTTGGTACTCCAATAACACATTGGGAACCCCCCAACTATTTGAGACTAACCATAAGAAAACATGAACTACTAAGCGCCATTATGCACGTAGCATTTTTATCATAGACATTTCGACCAATGCAACAGAAGCAAACTCTCTTAATAAGATAAGCATGATAACTAAAGAGAGTTCAAGCAACCAACTAAACAAAAGCTCTTTACAAAGATAAGCATGAAAACTAAGAGCGAAGCATGATAATAGCTATTGAAAGACAAAGAACACACACAGCAAAGATAGTCATGAAAATTCTATGTTATGTTCTAGGTAGAAGTGGAGCGTGTTTCTCTCCCACACAAAGAAATGCTGAGTTCCGACTCGTTATGAAAAGCTAAAGAAAACTAAAAAGGAAACTAAAAGCAAGACGCTCCAAGCATAGCACATAACACATGAAGTGATAAAAATATAGTGGAACGAAAGACGAACTGATAATGTTGATGGAGAAGGGAATGCACGGGGGTATCCCCAAGCTTAGACGCTTGAGTCTCCTTGAATATTTCTTGGGGGTGCATGGGGGCATCCCCAAGCTTGAGCGTTTGACACTCCTGAATCTTTTTATCATCTTCCCTCGCACACTTGAAAACTCCCTTCATACATAACTCATCATAAACTGATTAGCGAGGTTAGTACCCATAATAAAATAATTGTTCCTTGCTGGAAATAAGGATATTCTTGAAGGTCTACTGTTTCTCAAGATTGCCAAAAGGTTTTTGCAAAGAAAAAACAAGCTCAAGGTTTGCAAAATGAAGGAAAGGCAAAACAGGACAGAATCTGTGAAAAACAGAACAGCAGGTAGTAAATGATTTTTTCGGGGCACTTATACAACTCTAATCAAAAAACTCAGAACAGACGCGCGAAAGACAATTGTATAGAGCACGCTGTCGGAAAAATTCAGACCAAAAAGATTATATGGTGATTTTATACGAATTTTTCTATCCAAGGACAGAATCTGTTTCCTGGACAGCACGTCACAACTTTTGAACTTTCTTGCAATCAGAGGCTACACTTGGCACAAAATTGAAAAGTAAAGATACAATGATGATGCTACTGTAGTAACAACATCAAGACATGACAAAAGCAAAATTTTATTCATGTGGGCTGCCTCCCAAAAGCGCTTTCTTTTATGCCTTTAAGCTAGGCATAATGCAAAGAGGAATCAATAACCATCATAATGATCGGAGTTATAAATTGCTTCAAATGGTTCCTCAACAAGTTCACTTTTGTTCTTTCTAGGAAAGGGGTACACACCTTTTGCCTTCCCGCGTAAGCGGATTTGTCCCTTACCTATATCGATGAAGCCTTTAACTGCTCGGAGGAAGTCCCTTCCAAGCACTATATTTCCTTGGTTTGGCTCCATGATGAAGAAATCAATCATTGCAATCCCTTTAAGGAATTTAACTGGAACTTCTTTTATTCTTCCCTGGATTTCAGAAATATCTCCATTAGTGTGTTCATGATAAGATGATAATTTATCCATGTTGAATTTTAAAGAATCATGAACAATTTTTGGCATAGTGGAAACCATAGATCCAATATCACAATAAGCAAGGAAGTCTTGATTAGAGATACTAATTGTCACACCCTGCATTTTGTAACATGTTATTTGTAACTTTGGAGCATGAAAATTTGGACCAGCAAAATTTTTTTAGCATCTTTTGGCTATTATTTGGAATTGAGTTTTCTTCATTTGCCTTTTCATGTGCTCATTAAAGTCAACTATGATCTCTTGTAGATTTCATCTCCATACCCAAAACTTCTGCCCAATGATCATGCCAAGTGTTATATAGTAGTATAGTATTTTCTTACAAAATTAATTTGGCCAAAAAGTATTTTATAAATTTAGTTTTCCAAAAACCCATGAATTGAGATTTGCACTGCAAGTACTTGATTAAGGGTGAGAAAATTATTTCAAAAGGTTTATTTGAAACCTAGTAGTCATAGGACTCCCAGAAACCACAAAGGTATAATTTTAAAGGTCATTTTCCTATTTTATTTAAAAGCTTTTTCTTAAGGCCAGAAATGGTCTTTAATAGGGGAAAATTATTTAACTATTTCAAAAATATTTGCCAAAATTCAGAGAGACTCAGAGGACATATATTGTCCATATATAAGAGTTTCAACACTTGGTCATGTTCAAAATAATGGGCTAAACCCTCTAAAACCCTTTCTGGATATTTCAAGCTTTTGAAATATTTACAAAGGAATTTTTCTCCAAAAATTCCAGGGAAATTCTATCATGTCATATATGACATATCTAATGATCTTGCCAAGTCCCATGCCTTGGGAAGCAAGAAAGCCTCCTCAAACCCCTTCATAACCATTCTGTCCATATTTGAAGTTTGAGCAACTTTACATTGCCAAACTTGTCCAAATGCTCTCAAACTTGGTGCACATGCTAGAATGGCCTAATAAGGAACCTAGACCAAATGGCACAAGATTTGGAATAGAGCAACTTGATCAGATCACCTCAAAACCCTTTCTATTCAAATGCAAATTTGAACAACTTTACATTACCAACTTTTTATCTGGAGCCTCAAACTTTGTGAGCATGATCAATACCCCAAATGAGGATGCTACACCAAGTGGTGCATCAAGGGGAGATGATTAGCTTGACTCAATCAAGATGAAACTCTTTCTGTTGATTTCTAGGGTTCACCAAAGTTACATTGGCTAGTTTCTTCAAATGAGCCCAAATTTGGTGAAGCACCCTATTTTCTCATGTCTTTCAACCCTGTTAAGTGCCATGTCAAGTGGATTTCATTTACTTGATCAAACCATGATCAAACACCTTCTGCAGAAATCTTAAAACCTCCCTTTTGACCACTTTCACTTTTCTCCATAGCCTCAACTTCTTACCACAGGCCCACTGAGTTACTAGCAACCCCCAGTAACTCCCCCAGCACCTCATCTCCATGATTGAGGGGTGAAACCCTTGTTTTACCTTGCTGTATAGTAGGTTTCCACCATGTTACCAGCCCTCCTCTCTCTCTCTCTGTGCACCCTAGAGCATCCAAGGCCTTGGGGCAATTCTTTACTACTCCCTCATCACCCCAGACACTGTTGGGCACGCTGGAGCGGACCAAACCAGCGAGAGCGCGTCGATGCCGGTCACACGCGCGCTCTGGAGCGCGTGAACAGTACTCCCGCACGCTGGCTCGGGCCAATCGTTGATCCCCGACAGCCTCGGGCTCTCCCCTCGCGCCTCCCAACGTGCCTCGACGTCCGCAGCCCCCACCGGTGCTGTCCCCCTCCTCCTGCGCCCTCCAGTGGCCGTCGCCGCACGCGCACCGGCCGCCCGCTTTGGCCAGTCCTCTGCTCCACACGCGCACGCCTCCCTGTTGCTCCCCCGCTCCTCCTCTTGCCTCAGCTGGGCGTAGGACTCGTCCAGCAACTCCCCTGACTCACTCCCGTAGCCTCCCGTGCGCTGTAGCGATGAGCCGGAGCTCGCCGGCGCACTGGACCGCGGGTCCTCGTCGGGGCCCTATATAAAGACCTCCCCGAGCTCTTCCAACACCACCACCAGCCTCACAACTCTCCCCTAGTCCCTCCTGCACCCTCAGTTCAACCCCGGAGCGCCCCAGTGCTCGGGATCGACCGGAGCTCCGCCGCGTCGGGCCGCCGGCGATCTCGAGGTACAGGCCTCCCCTGCCTCTCCTTCCGCTCGTTTCGGAACCGCAGCACGCTACTGAATCCTTCCCCTCTCTTTCCCCCTCTGTTTGCAGTCGGAAACGGCCGCTGCAACTGACCTCCGACGAGCTTCCGCCGTCGCACCTCGTCGCCGGCGAACCAGGGCTCCCCGCCGTGCCGCGCTACCACCGTTGCAACCGCGACACGACGCAGAGTCCGTCCCTGGCCTCTGTTGCCATCGCCGTGGCCGGAGTCGACGCCGGTGAGCTCGCCGCCGCCGTGACCACGGGGTTAGAGATGACAGGCGGGCCCCGCCTGTCATCCCCCCACCTCTCTCCCCTCCTCTGAGCCGCTGACCCACGGGCCCCGCCCGTCAGGTTTGAAACCTGACGTGCGCGCGCGCTGGCTCCGTGCGGCCAGGCCGAGCCGTCTGGGCCGTGCACTGTGGCCACTTCTGGCCCAGTGTACAGGGCCCCTTTTTCTTTTTCTTTTCTGTTAATGTTTTAAACATTTATGCAGAAAAGAATATTGATCCAAATTAAATAATTCCAACTCCTAAAATCTTGTAATATTCCAACCTATTTAATGGTACTACTTTCATTCAAATCCATGAAACTTTTCTGTACTGTTCAAATTTAAATTCAATTTTGAGCAGTAAATCAATAAATCCCATTCTGTAACTCCAAAACTCCAACTAAGATTTTTCCCCATCTTAGAAAACCCTCTAGTATTTTACAAAAATGAGTTGACATTTTTCTGAGCACTTTGGTTTTTCTGTTTTATTTGTATTCTTATTTTTCCATTATTACTATGCGACGTATAGATCCCGTATTTGACGAAGTTGCTGTGGAAGAAGAAGGAGAAGGACTAGAAGACTTTGAAGACCAAGCCAACCCAGGCAAGCAGCCCTTTGACCATGATACACTTGTTCCTCGGAACCCGTTGGTTTCCGATACATGATGATAGGGTTATGATGGTAACCTAGATAAACCACCACATGATGCATGCTTTAATGTTGATCTTGCTATGTGCAAGATGACATGCAATAGTTGGTCTTGATGCTCATATGATGCATGTGTGATATGAACCCCCGTAGTTGAAAACTTTGCATGAACCCATCGGGTGCCCCTAATGCCCGAGGGTGATAAAGTGTTAGGTCATCACTTGAGAAAGAAGTGATGTGCCGGTAATATCATGTGCATGGTGGAATGATGGATTAGATTTATGTGTGACTACCGTCCCAACCAAACATGTGCAACCACACTACCCCTTATGGGACGGGGCTTTATTGATTACTTAGGTCGATACTAGCATGGTGCCCGCATTACTAGTGACGGGAAGACTTGAGGTCTTTCCCGGGACGGGGTCGTGCTTGGATAGGCGGCCATGACTGTTTTCACAGGGCACCGGACACACCGTTGGTCCCTTCGGGTACGCGTGAACATTGAAATTTGGGCAAGTCCCGTGATCTATTGTTTGTACCCGAGGGCCGTGTGCCAACGAGTGGACTCTATGTTAGTGTCGTCTAAGGAAAAGTAATGACCGGGTGCTTACCCCGGGTACTTGAGGTACCGCGGGTCGTGGATGACACGGAAGTTCCCCGGATCTTGTGGGTAAAGTGCGCAACCTCTGCAGAGTGTAAAACTATTCGAATAGCCGCGTCCACGGTCATGGACAGTTGGGTGGTGCTACTTAAACTATGTCCAGAATTTTACTTCTTTGGTGATACATTGTGTGCGATGAGTCAAGAGGGTGACTTGACTCGGTGACATGAATTATAATCCATGTTGATGTCGGTAACCTGTTCTCGAGGTTACGCGAGGATATTGATGCATAAGCTTGATGATAGCATATTCTTCTAGCCTCCTGCTAGATTGTTCATTTTTATTCAATTGCGTTGTTACTTGAACCACATCATGGGTTGCTTGCGAGTACATTCAAAGTACTCATTGGCTTGCCACTGGTTATTTAATTGGCCAGGCATGGAAGAGCAGGATTATGAAGAAGAGTTCTTTGGAGACGACCATGCGAACTAGGACGCTATCCCAGTCAGAATGCCTGTAGGGTTAAGGCAGATGGCATGGGTTCTACCCGTTTTATCGAAGACTTCCGCTACTTGAGTTATTTGCTATTCAGCCGTGAGGCTCTATCTATGTAAGACTTGGCCATAATGGCCTTAATTCGTGTAAGACTATTTGAATGGATGTAAGACTCTTGTTATTTCAGCTTCTGTGTGTTCAGTGAGCATTGATCTCTGGGATCACTGTACACGTGCATTCGGTGGTCTCGACTTCCAAGTCGGGGTCGCCACAGAGCTGGTATCAGAGCCATCCTGACTGTAGAAGCCTTAGTTAGCATGGGCGTTAGTTAGTTGAGACCCCTCTTTCAAAACCTTCTGAACCTCTCTTCTTTTCTAAACCTGAGATTTCCTCAGCTTATTAACCCCTCCTATTCCACCTTTGTAGATGGCCGCTGTTCCCGAAGAGCATCTGACCACTGGGTTTCCCCTACTTCTCGAGGATAGCCTCCAGGAGTGTCAGTTCCACCGAGCACCCATCCTCACCTACCACGAGCATTGGGTGAGCGATACTGAGGTGGAGTACCATGTGGAAGTGATCGTGAAGGCAAACGATCCTCCCACAAGTTGGTTCTTCGAGGGACCCCAGATGTCGACACTACCACTTGCTGCCGAGGCTGCTGCACTCAAGGCACTAACCCGTCTCCGCGAGCTTCTTCCGGAGATGGCAGCCAAGATGGCAACTCGCTTCTTACCTTACCGGAAGGAAGGTGACGAAGAAAGCAGCGCCCTAGCCCCTCCACTGAAGGATGGACTCTCACTTCGGTTCCAGACCTACTTCAGTCTATGTGCCGACAGCCTGGCACAAGACTTGGCCTCGGAATCAATGAAGCTTCGAGAAGAACTTTACAAGACCAAGGCACTTCTTCGTCGAGCTCAAGAGAAGGCAAACAGGATCAAGAAGGAAGGAGCACCTTCTGCACAATTCGTTACCGCATATCGAGGCGGAAGGCCCTCCGAGGATGTGTCTTCCAAGGGTGAAGAACCACCTCGGCGACGCCGGATGACAGCAAGGGAATATCGCAAGCTTTTCCCTGCACCACCATCGAAGCACCGTCGTATCCAACTCCTCCACTCCCCCACTTCCTCAAGTGACAAGGGAGCCCAGCCAGATGAAGACAAGGAGGAAGACCCAGAAGAGCCGGAATACGCGACCGAGCATTCCGCCGCTTAGGCATTATTCGCTACTCGGATATGCCCGTTGTAACCCCTACGGTAGGATAGGTCGTGTAACCCCTATGCGCAGTCGAGTCCTTGTATGGTTCATATGAAACCATCTAGTGCTAGCTTTTGTCGTGTCTGGATGTAAGTCGTAATCTTCCTTCGGGAATGTGTAAACGACTACATCACCCATTTGGATTTTAATGAATGTGTTTTGGCCTCTCGGCCCTTGCATGATTTGATTTAGTATCACACCCACCCCCTTACTAGGCACCCATCTATCTTGCTTTTCCTCTTCCGAGTCATGAGACCTTTTACCGCTCCAACAGGATGCCTGTTGTAACTCGTACTGGTACCTCTACCCAGCAGCCCGAAGCCGGAGCATCCTCTCAGCCAGAGGCAGACCACGACCAAACCAACGACCAAGCTCCACCACCACCTCCTCCAAGCATGGACATGGCTCAGCTTCTCCAAGCTTTCCGAGAGGAACGCCAAGCCAACACTGCAGCTCTTCAGCTGATTGCTCAAGCTGTCGCCAACAACCGCCAGCCGGCGGGGAATGGCAATGGACGTTCCACGTTGGCAGAGTTCAAGAAGCATGCACCGCCAACCTTCATCGAGACCGCGGAACCCCTGGATGCTGATGACTGGGTCCGTTCCATTGAGGAGATTCTGGAACTAGTCGGATGCACCGAAGATCGCGAGAAAGTGGCTTATGCAGCCCACTGCCTCGGGGGAACCGCAAGAGCTTGGTGGGATGGATTCAAGGTCATGCATGTTGAACAAGACATCACTTGGGTTAACTTCAAGGCAGAATTCCGCAAGGCCCACATTCCCTCTGGAGTCATGGCTATCAAGAAGCGCGAGTTCCGAGCCCTGAAGCAAGGAAGTGGCACTGTCAAGGAGTACATGCAGAAGTTCAGTATTCTGTCAAGGTATGCCCCTGAGGATGTCAGCACTGATGCTGCCAAAAGGGAGCGCTTCATGGAAGGCCTTAATCAGACTCTGCAATATTCGCTTATCGTGTGCGACTGCCCGTCTTTCCCTGACCTGGTGAACAAGGCACTTATGCTTGAAGACAAGCGGCGTGCTTTGGAAGACACTCGCAAGTGCAAGTTGATCAGTAAGGGAAGTTCTAGCAACCAGAAGCCTCGTCCGTGGCAATCAGCCCCGGCCAAGCCAACCTATCAGCAGCCAAGAGCTCCTGCACCTCGTGCCAATCCTCAGCCTCAGCAGTATGCCAACCCCAGGCCAGCTTTCAACCCCAATACCAATGGTGGAAACAAGATCAACACTCCAAATCAAGTCACTTGTTTTGGGTGTGGTCAGCCCGGACACATCTCCAGGGTGTGCCCCAACAAGAAGCCTGATGCCCCGCGCCCCAATGCGCAGAACCAGGGACAAGGCCGTGGTATGCCACCAAGGAACCCAGCTCCTCGCAATCCACCGAATTATGGGAAGGGGCGTGTGAATCACGTCACTGCTGAAGAAGCCCAGGAAGACCCGGACGTCGTGCTGGGTACGTTCCTTGTCAACTCAGCACCTGCAACTGTCTTGTTTGATTCTGGAGCAACGCATTCATTTGTCACTCAAAGATTTGCATTAAAAAGTGGCATGACCCCTACACCCCTGAATAACCCTATGGTGGTACAAACCCCCGGAGCCGAGATGAGAGCCAAGATAGGCTGTAAAGGAGTCGGTATTACCATTAACGGTGTAGACTTCCTAGCAGACCTCATCATCCTGAGATCACAAGGCTTGGATGTGATCTTAGGGATGGATTGGCTCAGTAAGCACCAAGGCTTGTTAGACTGTGCCAATCGGACAGTCATTGTGACCAATGACCAAGGTGTAGAAGTCAAGTTTGCCCCCAACTCCTCTTCCGCTCAAGCCGCTAAAGTCAACTGTCTGTCTGAAGTTGGGCTAGATCAAGTACCAATGGTATGTGAGTATCCTGATGTCTTTCCGGATGAACTACCGGGAATGCCTCCTGACCGTGACATTGAGTTCATCATCGAGCTCGTGCCCGGAGCAGGACCCATCTATAAGAAGCCTTATAGAATGGGGACGGAAGAACTAGCCGAGTTGAAGAAGCAGCTAGAAGAGCAGCTAAGGAAGGGATTTATCCGCCCGAGTGCCTCCCCTTGGGGATCTCCTGTTCTGTTTGTGGCAAAGAGGGACGGTACCATCCGCTTATGCATTGACTATCGTTCCCTCAATGAAGTTACAATCAAGAACAAGTACCCACTTCCCAAGATCGAAGATCTATTTGATCAGCTCAGCGGAGCCAAGGTATTCTCCAAGATCGACCTCAGATCTGGGTATTACCAGCTGAAGATCAGACCCCAAGATATTCCGAAGACGGCATTCGTAACCAGATATGGCCTGTACGAGTGCACGGTCATGTCTTTTGGGTTAACCAATGCCCCAGCTTACTTCATGTATCTCATGAATAAAGTCTTCATGGAATATTTGGACAAGTTCGTTGTTGTCTTCATTGATGACATCCTTGTGTTCTCGAAGTCGGAGGAAGAGCATGAGCAGCATCTGAGGATGGTCCTAGACAAGCTTCGTGAGCACCAACTGTATGCCAAGTTCAGCAAGTGTGAGTTCTGGCTACACAAAGTTGGATTCTTAGGTCATGTCTTGACCGAGGAAGGATTATCTGTTGATCCTGCAAAAATTGAAGCTGTGACCCAATGGCAATCTCCAACGACCGTCAAGGAAGTCAGAAGCTTCCTCGGATTAGCGGGCTATTACCGCAAGTTCGTGGAAGGATTCTCTAACATTGCACGACCAATGACTCAGCTCCTCAAGAAGGACAAGAAGTTCGAGTGGACGCCAAAGTGCGAAGAGAGCTTCCAAGAGCTCAAGAAGAGATTGACCACCGCCCCAGTTCTGGCAACACCTGATATTCACAAGGAGTTCGTGATATATTGTGATGCCTCTCGAACCGGATTGGGAAGCGTTCTGATGCAAGAAGGCCGCGTCATAGCATACCTCTCCAGGCAGCTACGACCCCATGAGGAGAACTACGCTACTCACGATCTTGAGCTAGCGGCAGTAGTTCATGCCTTGAAGACATGGCGGCATTACCTCCTAGGGAAACGGTGTGAGATTTACACAGACCACAAAAGTCTGAAGTATATTTTCACCCAAAAAGAGTTGAACATGAGGCAGCGGAGATGGTTGGAACTCATCAAGGATTATGACCTCAGTGTTCAGTATCACCCTGGGAAGGCCAACGTGGTGGCCGATGCCTTAAGCAGGAAGGCTTGCTCTGTGAATGTCATTATTCAAAAAAGACAGCCAACCTTGTTTAAGGAGATCGAACAATTCAGTTTAGAATTGGTCACCCCTGGATTTCTGGATCATTTGGAAGTCAGACCGACCCTGATGGACGACGTCAAGAAGGCTCAAGATGGGCAAGGCCCTAGGATTCTCCGAAGACGAGCACGGGATTGTTTGGTACAAAGGTCGTCTCTGCGTACCAAACAACACCGAGTTGAAGATGCTGATTCTGCAAGAAGCCCATGACACCCCGTATTCCATCCACCCCGGAGGAACCAAGATGTACCAAGACTTGAAGGCACGATTCTGGTGGCACGGTATGAAGAGAGAGATTGCAACCTATGTTGCAAAGTGTGATGTGTGCCAAAAGGTCAAGGCTGAGTATCAGCGACCCGCTGGATTGCTTCAACCACTCAAGGTTCCTGAGTGGAAGTGGGATAAAGTCGGAATGGACTTCATCACTGGATTACCAAGGTCGAATAGAGGACATGACTCTATCTGGGTCATAGTCGATCATTTGACCAAGGTGGCTCATTTCATTCCTGTCAAGACCACTTATGATGGCAACCGGCTGGCAGCTCTCTACATCGATCGAATCGTGAGTCTTCATGGTGTTCCCAAGGAGATTGTGTCAGATCGAGGAACCCAGTTCACCTCAAGGTTCTGGAAGAAGTTCCAAGAAGCCTTGGGAACCAAGTTGTCTTTTAGCACAGCTTTCCACCCGCAGACCGGAGGTCAAACTGAGAGAGTCAATCAGATTCTCGAAGACATGCTCCGAGCCTGTGTCCTGGCATATGGAGCCAAGTGGGAAGAGTGTCTCCCTTTTGCCGAGTTCTCCTATAACAACAGTTACCAGTCAAGCCTTCAGATGGCACCATTTGAGGTGTTGTACGGACGCAGATGTCGCACACCCCTCAATTGGTCAGAGACTGGAGAAGGACTAGTCTTTGGACCGGACAATCTCCGCGCAGCAGAAGAGCAAGTCCAACTAGTCAGAGAGCGATTAAAGGCAGCCAAGTCAAGGCAGAAGAGTTATGCTGACACTCGACGCCGAGACATGAGTTTCCATATTGGGGACCATGTGTACCTGCGGGTAACCCCTCTGAAGGGAACCAAGCGTTTCCATGTCAAGGGGAAGCTCGCACCAAGATTCATTGGACCCTTTGAGATCACCGCACGACGAGGAGAAGTGGCTTATCAGTTGGAACTACCACCTGAGCTATCCGATGTGCACAATGTGTTCCATGTGTCACAACTCCGGAAATGTCTCCAGGTTCCAGACAAGCCCAGTCTCTACAAGGATGTGGATCACCAAGCCATTGATCTGCAGCCTGATTTGACCTACCGCGAGAAGCCCATTCGTATTCTGGACGAAGCAGAACGACGTACGCGGAGCCGTACCATCAAGTACTTCAAGGTCCAGTGGAGCAACCACACCGAAGCAGAAGCCACCTGGGAACGAGAAGACTATCTTAGATCCGAGTTTCCCGACCTCTTTTAAGCCCTAGTTTAGGAATCTCGGGGACGAGATTCTTGTAAGGGGGGTAGGTCTGTCACACCCTACATTTTGTAACATGTTATTTGTAACTTTGGAGCATGAAAATTTGGACCAGCAAATTTTTTTTAGCATCTTTTGGCTATTATTTGGAATTGAGTTTTCTTCATTTGCCTTTTCATGTGCTCATTAAAGTCAACTATGATCTCTTGTAGATTTCATCTCCATACCCAAAACTTCTGCCCAATGATCATGCCAAGTGTTATATAGTAGTATAGTATTTTCTTACAAAATTAATTTGGCCAAAAAGTATTTTATAAATTTAGTTTTCCAAAAACCCCTGAATTGAGATTTGCACTGCAAGTACTTGATTAAGGGTGAGAAAATTATTTCAAAAGGTTTATTTGAAACCTAGTAGTCATAGGACTCCCAGAAACCACAAAGGTATAATTTTAAAGGTCATTTTCCTATTTTATTTAAAAGCTTTTTCTTAAGGCCAGAAATGGTCTTTAATAGGGGAAAATTATTTAACTATTTCAAAAATATTTGCCAAAATTCAGAGAGACTCAGAGGACATATATTGTCCATATATAAGAGTTTCAACACTTGGTCATGTTCAAAATAATGGGCTAAACCCTCTAAAACCCTTTCTGGATATTTCAAGCTTTTGAAATATTTACAAAGGAATTTTTCTCCAAAAATTCCAGGGAAATTCTATCATGTCATATATGACATATCTAATGATCTTGCCAAGTCCCATGCCTTGGGAAGCAAGAAAGCCTCCTCAAACCCCTTCATAACCATTCTGTCCATATTTGAAGTTTGAGCAACTTTACATTGCCAAACTTGTCCAAATGCTCTCAAACTTGGTGCACATGCTAGAATGGCCTAATAAGGCACCTAGACCAAATGGCACAAGATTTGGAATAGAGCAACTTGATCAGATCACCTCAAAACCCTTTCTGTTCAAATGCAAATTTGAACAACTTTACATTACCAACTTTTTATCTGGAGCCTCAAACTTTGTGAGCATGATCAATACCCCAAATGAGGATGCTACACCAAGTGGTGCATCAAGGGGAGATGATTAGCTTGACTCAATCAAGATGAAACTGTTTCTGTTGATTTCTAGGGTTCACCAAAGTTACATTGGCTAGTTTCTTCAAATGAGCCCAAATTTGGTGAAGCACCCTATTTTCTCATGTCTTTCAACCCTGTTAAGTGCCATGTCAAGTGGACTTCATTTACTTGATCAAACCATGATCAAACACCTTCTGCAGAAATCTTAAAACCTCCCTTTTGACCACTTTCACTTTTCTCCATAGCCTCAACTTCTTACCACAGGCCCACTGAGTTACTAGCAACCCCCAGTAACTCCCCCAGCACCTCATCTCCATGATTGAGGGGTGAAACCCTTGTTTTACCTTGCTGTACAGTAGGTTTCCACCATGTTACCAGCCCTCCTCTCTCTCTCTATGCACCCCAGAGCATCCAAGGCCTTGGGGCAATTCTTTACTACTCCCTCATCACCCCAGACACTGTTGGGCACGCTGGAGCGGACCAAACCAGCGAGAGCGCGTCGATGCCGGTCACACGCGCGCTCTGGAGCGCGTGAACAGTACTCCCGCACGCTGGCTCGGGCCAATCGTTGATCCCCGACAGCCTCGGGCTCTCCCCTCGCGCCTCCCAACGTGCCTCGACGTCCGCAGCCCCCACCGGTGCTGTCCCCCTCCTCCTGCGCCCTCCAGTGGCCGTCGCCGCACGCGCACCGGCCGCCCGCTTCGGCCAGTCCTCTGCTCCACACGCGCACGCCTCCCTGTTGCTCCCCCGCTCCTCCTCTTGCCTCAGCTGGGCGTAGGACTCGTCCAGCAACTCCCCTGACTCACTCCCGTAGCCTCCCGTGCGCTGTAGCGACGAGCCGGAGCTCGCCGGCGCACTGGACCATGGGTCCTCGTCGGGGCCCTATATAAAGACCTCCCCGAGCTCTTCCAACACCACCACCAGCCTCACAACTCTCCCCTAGTCCCTCCTGCAGCCTCAGTTCAACCCCGGAGCGCCCCAGTGCTCGGGATCGACCGGAGCTCCGCCGCGTCGGGCCGCCGGCGATCTCGAGGTACAGGCCTCCCCTGCCTCTCCTTCCGCTCGTTTCGGAACCGCATCACGCTACTGAATCCTTCCCCTCTCTTTCCCCCTCTGTTTGCAGTCGGAAACGGCCGCTGCAACTGACCTCCGACGAGCTTCCGCCGTCGCACCTCGTCGCCGGCGAACCAGGGCTCCCCGCCGTGCCGCGCTACCACCGTTGCAACCGCGACACGACGCAGAGTCCGTCCCTGGCCTCTGTTGCCATCGCCGTGGCCGGAGTCGACGCCGGTGAGCTCGCCGCCGCCGTGACCACGGGGTTAGAGATGACAGGCGGGCCCCGCCTGTCATCCCCTCACCTCTCTCCCCTCCTCCGAGCCGCTGACCCACGGGCCCCGCCCGTCAGGTTTGAAACCTGACGTGCGCGCGCGCTGGCTCCGTGCGGCCAGGCCGAGCCGTCTGGGCCGTGCACTATGGCCACTTCTGGCCCAGTGTACAGGGCCCCTTTTTCTTTTTCTTTTCTGTTAATGTTTTAAACATTTATGCAGAAAAGAATATTGATCCAAATTAAATAATTCCAACTCCTAAAATCTTGTATTATTCCAACCTATTTAATGGTACTACTTTCATTCAAATCCATGAAACTTTTCTGTACTGTTCAAATTTAAATTCAAATTTGAGCAGTATAACTCCTGTTCAAAAATCAATAAATCCCATTCTGTAACTCCAAAACTCCAACTAAGATTTTTCCCCATCTTAGAAAACCCTCTAGTATTTTACAAAAATGAGTTGACATTTTTCTGAGCACTTTGGTTTTTTTGTTTTATTTGTATTCTTATTTTTCCATTATTACTATGCGACGTATAGATCCCGTATTTGACGAAGTTGCTGTGGAAGAAGAAGGAGAAGGACTAGAAGACTTTGAAGACCAAGCCAACCTAGGCAAGCAGCCCTTTGACCATGATACACTTGTTCCTCGGAACCCGTTGGTTTCCGATACATGATGATAGGGTTATGATGGTAACCTAGATAAACCACCACATGATGCATGCTTTAATGTTGATCTTGCTATGTGCTAGATGACATGCAATAGTTGGTCTTGATGCTCATATGATGCATGTGTGATATGAACCCCCGTAGTTGAAAACTTTGCATGAACCCATCGGGTGCCCCTAATGCCCGAGGGTGATAAAGTGTTAGGTCATCACTTGAGAAAGAAGTGATGTGCCGGTAATATCATGTGCATGGTGGAATGATGGATTAGATTTATGTGTGACTACCGTCCCAACCAAACATGTGCAACCACACTACCCCTTATGGGACGGGGCTTTATTGATTACTTAGGTCGATACTAGCATGGTGCCCGCATTACTAGTGACGGGAAGACTTGAGGTCTTTCCCGGGACGGGGTCGTGCTTGGATAGGCGGCCATGACTGTTTTCACAGGGCACCGGACACACCGTTGGTCCCTTCGGGTACGCGTGAACATTGAAATTTGGGCAAGTCCCGTGATCTATTGTTTGTACCCGAGGGCCGTGTGCCAACGAGTGGACTCTATGTTAGTGTCGTCTAAGGAAAAGTAATGACCGGGTGCTTACCCCGGGTACTTGAGGTACCGCGGGTCGTGGATGACACGGAAGTTCCCCGGATCTTGTGGGTAAAGTGCGCAACCTCTGCAGAGTGTAAAACTATTCGAATAGCCGCGTCCACGGTCATGGACAGTTGGGTGGTGCTACTTAAACTATGTCCAGAATTTTACTTCTTTGGTGATACATTGTGTGCGATGAGTCAAGAGGGTGACTTGACTCGGTGACATGAATTATAATCCATGTTGATGTCGGTAACCTGTTCTCGAGGTTACGCGAGGATATTGATGCATAAGCTTGATGATAGCATATTCTTCTAGCCTCCTGCTAGATTGTTCATTTTTATTCAATTGCGTTGTTACTTGAACCACATCATGGGTTGCTTGCGAGTACATTCAAAGTACTCATTGGCTTGCCACTGGTTATTTAATTGGCCAGGCATGGAAGAGCAGGATTATGAAGAAGAGTTCTTTGGAGACGACCATGCGAACTAGGACGCTATCCCAGTCAGAATGCCTGTAGGGTTAAGGCAGATGGCATGGGTTCTACCCGTTTTATCGAAGACTTCCGCTACTTGAGTTATTTGCTATTCAGCCGTGAGGCTCTATCTATGTAAGACTTGGCCATAATGGCCTTAATTCGTGTAAGACTATTTGAATGGATGTAAGACTCTTGTTATTTCAGCTTCTGTGTGTTCAGTGAGCATTGATCTCTGGGATCACTGTACACATGCATTCGGTGGTCTCGACTTCCAAGTCGGGGTCCCCACACTAATCCTAACAAAAGGCTCCCAATCATTGTCTATTTCCAAAATATCTCTCTTATTGGGTTTGGTTTTCTCTTCCTTCATTAAGTCTAGAGCATCCATTTTCTTCTCAATAGTAGCAAGTCTATCTATGACAGTATCAAAACTATGATCATAAACAAAGTAACTAGATAGACCATGTATAATTTCAAGAGCTCTAGCTTCATCACACTCTAGGAAATCTCCTTCAGCTATAATATCAAGAGAGTGTTTACACCATTTAAAAAGACCATGGTAAAAATTTCTAAGCACAATTTTTATAGGTATCCAAGGCATAATTCTCCTATGTGCATAAGAAATTCTGTCCCATGCCTTCTTCATATTTTCTCCATCCTTTTGATGGAAATCCAAAATTTCTGATTCCCTCAAAGCACCAAATCCTAACATGCTTGACTAAACAGAAAGGACTACTAGCAAATAATTTTTTTTTTGATTTTTGATAAAGGATACTAAAGCAAAAACTGAAAGGTAAACTAACAAGACTAAAAAGCAAAGGTAAAAGATAGCGTGCAACTCCCCTATCCTGAAGAGTGGAGTCCCCGGCAACGGTACCAGAAAACTTTGCTTGATGGCTTCTCGCCCCTCGTTGGTTACCCCAAGTGGAAGGTTTGAGATGCAGTGTAGCGGAAGTTTTCCCTTGGCAAAGATACCAAGGATCGATTTCCCTGAGACTCCCAGTTTCAACAAGAAGGTGTCAACTGCTAACGGCGCCAGATATTAGCAATCAACGTGGACCTGCACACAGATACAAATAACTTTGCTCCCAATGAGTACAGAGAGGTTGTCAATCCCTCCGGCCTTGTAGTTTACAAAGGATCAAACGCAAGTGATAATAGTAATAGGTATTGTTGCAATAGTAAGTAAAAACAGAAAGTAAATAGCGGATGTGATCAGTGATGGTAATATGGACCGGGGTCTCATGATGTTCACTAGTGATGTCTCTCTCCCAAAAGACGATAAAACAACTATGTGAGGTAAACGAATTACAGCTGGGCAATTGACAGAATTATGTGCGCAAACCAATGCTAATTATATTGCAAGAAAGGTAGAGGTTCAAACCATGGGCGGTACGCCAAGGTAAGTAGACCGAAATCCATCAATATCTACTACTAATCATCCACCTTGAGATATCTATCCAGAACATCTCGCTGGTATTAAGTTGCGAGTCCCACCCATAGTGTAAACTCAAAGCAACAGACAACTGCATTAAAAGAACTTTGCGTAAAGTAAACAATCCTTGCACCCACGGGCACAAGCACCGTTGTTTTCCCCCTTGTGGCAACAACACATCCCCTAGACTCATGTTTCTGTCACTCAAGCTAGTCATCGAGGGGCATGAACCCACAATCAAGCATAACATTCCCTCTTGGAGTCACTACCTACTACTTGGCCAAAGCAATAAATAACAACGGGGAACATGCAAGAATTACTTACGAACATAAATATAAAATTGGTAGATCAAATATATTACTCAAACACAATCTGAACATAATCTCACAATCCATCGGATTCCAGCAAACTCAACATAGCAACAACATAAGGATTACATATGTGCCTCGATCATGTAGGGCAGCTCACGAGGTCTAATTAGTGAAGCACAAGAAGGGGAGGAGAACATCACATAGCTACTGGTCATGGACCCATGGTCCAAGGGAGACTACTCACAACTCATCCGGGAGGCATCCATGTTGGTGGAGAGGCTCCCGGTGGTGATCCTCCCCTCCAGCAGGGTGCCGGGAAGAGTTCTCCTGGTGCTCCCGATCTTGGAAGCGCGGCGGCGGCGGAACAGAGATGAGATCGTGAAAAAGGGTTCCCGTCTCGAGGGTTTCGGGAGACGTCTTAAATATATGCCAAGGGGGGGCATCAGCGGAGGCTCGGGGGGCCCAGGCGCCCCCCCGACGCGGCCAGGGGGGGGGGGGCGCCACCAGGGCGCCTGGAGCCCTGGTGGCCCCCCCGGCTGTACTTTGGCTACCGGGAAGCTTCTGGAACGCTGATTTTTTATATAATTTTTCTGGAATTTTTCGGGCAGTTCTCGTAACGTGAAAACCTGAAATACAAAAACAGCAGAAAACAGAAACTGGCACTGGGGGTGCACTGAGTTAATAGGTTAGTCCAAATATGATCAAAAGTGTATGGAAGTGTATAAATATCATAGCAATATCACCCAAAAGAGGCATGGAGCAAGCAGAAATTATAGATACGTTTTGGACGTATCAATGCTCGAGTTGCTAAGGGAGCTTCTAGTGCCCACATGGTACAGAAGAAGAACTTCCAGCCCAACAAGTTCAAAAATAACAAGAACAAAACTCAGGGCAAAGGCAAGTTTGATGCAAAGAACAAGCCGTCACATCTTACAACTTCAAGAAGAATTCTCATAAGAAGGGGAAGGGACTTTGCCATGTCTGCGGTGATCCTAATCACTGGGCTCTGAAGTGTCCTAACCGCTTTGAGGAGCGCGAACATGAGAAGAGCGGCAAGTCCGCTAATGTTGTCATCGGTGACACTGATATGAAGGAATCTGGGTACGATATTCTTCCTACCATCCTTTCAGTATTTCAATCTCTTGATTGGCTAATTGACACCGGTGCCAATGTACATGTTTGTGCTGACGCCTCCATGTTTTCTTCTTACCAGGTCATAGGGACTTCTCCCGTGCTGATGGGGAACGGGTCACATGCCATCGTTCGAGGTGTTGGTACGGTCGATCTGAAGTTTACTTCGGGGAAGATCGTGCGTCTGAAGAACGTTCATCATGTGCCCTCCATCAATAAGAATGTCGTCAGCGGTTCCCGCTTGTGTCGAGATGGTTTTAAGTTGGTTTTCGAGTCCAATAAAGTTGTAATTTCTAAGTATGGACAATTTTTTGGAAAAGGCTATGAGTGCGGAGGCTTGTTTTGCCTGTCTTTGTCAGATATTTGCACTAAAGTCATTAATAATGTTTGCCACAATAATGAGTCTAATATTTGGCATTCACGACTTTGTCATATTAACTTTGGTTGCATAAGGCGGCTAGCCAATATGAGTTTAATTCCAAAATTCACTAATGTCAAGGGCTCCAAGTGCCAAGTGTGTGTGCAAGCTAAACAACCTCGCAAGTCACATAAGACTGGAGAGGCTAGAGACTTGGCGCCACTAGAGCTTATACATTCTGATCTATGTGAGATGAATGGCGTGTTGACAAAAGGTGGAAAGAAATACTTCATGACGTTGATTGATGACTCCAGTAGATTTTGTCATGTGTATCTTTTGAAATCAAAAGATGAGGCTTTAAATTTCTTCAAAATCTATAAAGCTGAAGCAGAGAACCAACTTGATCGAAAGATTAAACGGCTTAGGTATGATCGTGGTGGAGAATATTTTTCCAATGAGTTTGATTTGTTTTGTGCGGAACATGGTATAATCCATGAGAGGACGCCTCCCTACTCACCCCAGTCAAATGGGGTAGCCTAAATAAAGAACCGAACACTAACTGATTTGGTTAACGCCATGTTAGACACATCGGGTCTCTCCAAGGCATGGTGGGGGGAGGTGCTAATGAATGCGTGTCATGTCCTAAACCGAGTTCCCACAAAGCATAAAACCATGACTCCTCTTGAGGAATGGGAAAAGAAAAGATTGAAACTCTCATACCTACGTACTTGGGGTTGTTTGGCGAAAGTCAATATACCAATTTCCAAGAAGCGCAAGCTTGAACCAAAAACCGTGGATTGTGTTCTTCTGGGCTATGCTTTTCATAGAATTGGCTATAGATTTTTGATAATAAAATCTGAGGTATGCGGCATGCATGTTGGTTCAGTTACGGAGTCGAATGATGCGACTTTCTTTCAGGACATATTTCTTATGAAGGGTATGTCGAGTTCATCAAATCAGAAGATACCTACTCCATCTAGTGAGGAATTTGTTGTAATTCCTGAACCCACCATTGCGATGCGATGGTACACGTTGAGAATCCTGTTGAGGATGACAATGAAACTCCTGTAAGGAGTAAGAGACAGAGGACTGATCAACAAAGTTGTTTAGATGGATAGCGGCATCTTCACTAGGAAGGCCAGAAAATTGATCTTTCATGACAAGATTCAACAGAGCAGCATTGATCTCATAAGATTCAGCATCGGTAATAGGAGCAATCGGAGTGCTAATAAAATCATTATTGTTGGTATTGGAGAAGTCTCACAATTTGGTATTGTTCTGAGCCATAGTGACAAGCAAGCAATCCAACACACAAGCAAACAAGAAGCAAGCGAACGGTAAACACACGGCAAAAAGAAGGGCAAATAAAACGGCAAAGGTGAAGTGGGGGAGAGGAAACCGAGAGGCAAATAAATGTAATGCGAAGGATAAGGGTTTGTGATAGGTACTTGGTATATGACTTTTGCGTAAGCCTCCCCGGCAACGGCGCCAGAAATTATTCTTGCTACTTCTCGAGCTTGCGTTGTATTTCCTAGAAGAGGAAAGGGTGATGCAACATAGTAGCGTAAGTATTTCCCTCAGTTTTTGAGAACCAAGGTATCAATCCAGTGGGAGACCACGCGCGAGTCCCTCGCACCTGCACAAACAAATAAGAACTTCGCAGCCAACATGATAAGGGGTTGTCAATCCCTTTAAGGTCACTTACGAAAGTGAGATCTGATAGAGATGATAATTTGATATTTTTGGTATTTTTGGATATAAAAACAAAAAGTAAAAGCGGAAAAGTAAAATAGATTGTAGATTGATATGTTGAGAATAGACCCGGGGGCCATAGTTTTCTCTAGTGGCTTCTCTCATGATAGCGGTATTCTACGGCGGGTAAACAAATTACTGTCGAGCAATTGGTAGAAAAGCGAATACTTATGAGACTATCTAGGCATGATCATTATATATAGGCATCATGTCCAAAACAAGTAGACCGAAACGATTCTGCATCTACTACTATTACTCCACACATCGACCGCTATCCAGCATGCATCTAGAGTATTAAGTTCATAAGAACAGAGTAACACCTTAAGCAAGATGACATGATGTAGAGGGATAAACTCAAACATAGTGATATAAACCCCATCTTTTTATCCTCGATGGCAACAATACAATACGTGCCTTGCTGCCCCTACTGTCACTAGGAAAGGACACCGCAAGATTGAACCCAAAGCCAAGCACTTCTCCCATTGCAAGAACTATAGATCTAGTAGGCCAAACCAAACCAATAATTCGAAGAGACTTGCAAGGATATTATAATCATACATAAAGAGTTCAGAAAAGAACCAAATATTTCTCATAGATAATTAATCTTGATCATAAACCCACAATTCATCGGATCTCGACAAACACACCGCAAAAAGAGATTACATCGAATAGATCTCCTCGAAGACCGAGGAGAACTTGGTTTTGAGATCCAAAGAGAGAGACGAAGCCATCTAGATACTAGCTATGGACCCGAAGGTCTATGGTAAACTACTCACAACTCATGGTGATGCGATGATGATGATGTAGAAGCACTCCGTGGTAGATCCCCCCTCCGGCGGAGCTCCGGAACAGGCCCCAAGATGGGATCTCACGGAAACAGAAGGTTGCGGCGGTGGAACTAGGGTTTTCTCTGTTGTTCTGATGGTTTCGGGGTACGTAGATATATATACGAAGAAGGAGGGCATCGGGGGCCAGACGTGGGGCCCACGAGGCAAGGGGGCGTGCCCCCCACCCTCGTGGACGCCACGTGTGCCCTACTCCGTGGTTCTCAAGTCTCTCGTGCGTATTTTTCTCCAAAAATATCTCTCCCGAAGGTTTCATTCCGTTTGGACTCCGTTTGGACTCCGTTTGATATTCCTTTTTTTTGTAAAACCCTGAAATAGGCAAAAACATCAATTTGGACTGGGCCTTTGGGTTAGTAGGTTAGTCCCAAAAATAATATAAAAGTGTATAACAAAGCCCATTAAACATCCAAAACATCATAAATAATAGCATGGAACAATAAAAAATTATAGATACGTTGGAGATGTATCAGTGGTGGCGCTGTTTCCTGGAAGTCTTGCAAGCAGACCATCTTAACGAGGTCAACTATGGAAGCAGAACTCACAGCATTAGACACTGCCACTTTTGAAGCAGAGTGGCTTCGTGAACTCTTGATGGACTTACCTATGGATGAAAAACCAATACCCCCTATCCTAATGAACAGTGATAATCAAACTATGATCGTTAAGATAAATAGTTCTAAGGATAACATGAAGTCATCAAGCCATGTGAAGAGGAGATTGAAATCTGTCAGAAAATTGAAGAACTCCGGAGTTATTACGTTGGATTATATCCAAATGTCAAAAAACTTGGCAGATCCCTTCACAAAGGGTTTATCACGTAATGTGATAGATAATGCATCGATGGAGATGGGTTTGAGACCCAGCGCATGAGTTGTCCATAGTGGTAACCCACTCTATATGATCGGACATCCCGTGAAGTAGAAGTGGGAGACAAGCAGTTGGTCAGCTGGGAGGAGAGTATCCTTGTATTAGTTATCCCACTCCGTGAAGATGCAATACTCTCCTGATCTGCATGGCAGGTTGATACTTATCTTAATGTGTTCCAAGTGGCTTATTCGGGTAAGCAGAGATGTTTCCCTGCAGAGCATCTCCTGAGGAACACACCTATATGAATTTGACTATTAACGTCGCAGTCTGTGAGAATTGGGTGTTCTCTAATAAATTCATGAAAGTCCTTGGAGTATGACGTATATGCTCCACCCACCCGCGGGGAAGCCTTGCGGCAGCCCAGTATCGGTCAAGAATTTGTGTGAAACTAGTCTCGCAGAAAACTTGTAGTTCAAGGCATAGTCCACTATTCAAGTTGTGATCTAGTGTAGCATAAATCTCCGAGTGGAAGTTCAACTTTACAGTCTCCACTGAGAACCGGTATATAAACAATGTTTTGGAACTAAACGATGAGATGTGCCAATGAGACTTTGTGGGGGATTGTTGGAATTTTGCTAGTAGGCCTTTGGCCCAAAGCCCAACTAAAATTCTGAAATTCTCTTGGCCCATTCATGCACACATGTGAGTGGAGTGAGTGTGTGACGCCCCTGATTTGACCGTACACTAATCATGCACGCAAATGTGTACGACCAAGATCAGAGACTCACTGGAAGATATCACAACACAACTCTAGACACAAATTAAAATAATACAAGCTTTATATTACAAGCCAGGGGCCTCGAGGGCTCGAATACACAAGCTTGAAAACACAAGAGTCAGCGGAAGCAACAATATTTGAGTACATACATAAGTTAAACAAGTTTGCCATAAGATGGCTAGCACAAAAATAGCAACGATCGAAAAGGCAAGGCCTCCTGCCTGGGACCTCCTAACTACTCCTCGAAGCCGAACTCCACGTAGAAACATCCTCGGGATCATCTGGGTCCTGGACTCCACCATCTGGTCGCATCATCCGAGAAGAAGGGACAAAAGGGGAAAAAGGGGGAGCAAAGCAACCGTGAGTACTCATCCAAAGTACTCGCAAGCAAGGATCTACACTACACATGCAATGGTATCTGTGTAAAGGGGTAACATATGTGGGTTAAACTGCAGAATGCCAGAATAAGAGGGGGATAGCTAATCCAATCGAATACTACACTTCTGGCCACCTCCATCTTGCAGCAGTAGATGAGAGTAGCTGGGAAGTAACAAGTATCCTCGCATCTGGCAGCCTCCGTCTTGCAGCAGTAGAAGGGAATAGATGGTAAGTTCACCAAGTAACATCGTATAGCATAAACGTACCCGGCGATCCTCCCGCACATCACCCTGTGAGAGAGCAACCACCGAGTTATATCTGGAACTTTCCTGGGTGTGTTTTATTAAGTATCCAGTTCTAGTTGTCATGAGGTCAGAGTACAACTCCGGGTCGTCCTTTTACCGAGGGACACGGCTATTCGAATAGATTAACTTCCCTGCAGGGGTGCACCACATAACCCAGCACGCTCGATCCCATTTGGCCGGACACACTTTCCAGGGTCATGCCCGGCCTCGGAAGATCAACACGTCACAGCCCTACCTAAGCACAACAGAGAGGTCAGCACGCCGGTCTAAACCCTAAGCGCACAGGGGTCTGGGCCCATCGCCCAATGCACACCTACACGTTGCGAGGGCGGCCGGTGAGCAGACCTAGCAACCTCCATTACTAAGGAAGTTGCGTTACGCGGTACAACCCGACGCGCGCCGCTAAGTCGCTGATGTCAAGAAGGCTTCGGCTGATACCACGACGTCGAGTGCCCATAACTATTCCCACGTAGCTGGTTAGTGCGTATAGGCCAAATGGCCAGACTCGGATCAAATACCAAGATCCCGTTAAACGTGTTATTATGAAATAACCGCGGACAACGACCAGGGTCAGGCCCACCTGTCTCCTAGGTGGTCGCAACCCGCCTTGTCGCTCCGCCACAAAGTAACCATCAGAGGGCTGCCGGGAATCCAGGCCCACCACTACCTGTGTGGAACCACCTGCCCCTTCAACCCCCATCTCCGAATCATCATCATGTGTATGTAATAGTATAGTATATACCCGTGATCACCACCCAAGTGATCACAGCCTGATAGTATAGCATGGCAGACGGACAAGAATGTAGGGCCACTGATGGAGTACTAGCATCCTATACTAAGCATTAGGATAGCAGGTAAAGGTATCAACAGTTGTAGCAACAATGACAGGCTATGCAACATAATAGGAGCTATCGAATTAACAACAGTAGCAAACCTAATGCAAGAATAAGAGAGAGGGGAATGGGCGATATCTGGTGATCAAGGGTGGGGGGGGGGCTTGCCTAGTTGATCTGGCAAGAAGGAGGGGTCGTCGTCGATGTAGTCGATCACGGGGGCATCGACATCGTCTCAGGTTCTACCGGAAAGGAAGTAACGGAGGGGGAATACAATAAATAATAGAGCAATCAAAGCAACACAAAGCATAACATGGCAATACGCGGTGCTACGTGTGACCTAACGCGGTAGGAGGTGTTACTGGCGAGGATGAAAAACATCCGGGAAAGTATTCCCGGTGTTTCGCGTTTTCAGGCAGATGAAACGGAGGAGGAATGTTGCATGTTCGGTATGATAGAGATGTGTGGCGGACGAACGGACCGTGTATTCGGATTCGTCTCGTCGTTCTGAGCAACTATTATATATAAATTTTTTTCATCCGAGTTATGGTTTAAAAGATATGATTTTCTAAAGTTTTTATTAATTTCTGGAATTTAATATTAATTAAATTAATTCGAAAAAGGATTGATGACATCAGCATGTCATCATGCTGACGTCAGCATGGTTGACTGGTCAACCTGACCAGTGGGTCCCACTGGTCAGTGACATAGTATAATTAGGTCTATACTTAATTAACCAATCCTGATTAGTTTAACTAGTTAAAGTTAATTAGATTAATCACAATTAATTAGTTTAATCTTAACATTATTTAATTTATTTAATTATCCATTAGGTTAATTAAAGACAAGATTAATTTGATTAATTATCTAGTTAATTAATTAATTAATTAATATTATTAATTATTTATATTTATTTATCTTTTTTTTTTAGTTTTCATTCTGGGGCTTGGGGCCCACTTGTCATTGGCACATGGCCCTATCGGGTCGGGGCACTGGGGTAAACCCGAACGGGCGGGACCCCGTGGGTGCGGGCGACGACGCCCGTCGGAGCGGAGGGGCGCGCCTAGCCAAGGTACGGTGGGGCGAGGCCCACCGGCCGGTCGCGGGTGGAGGGCCGGCGCTAAGGCGGCGAGGCCAGGTCGCGGGGCGAAGGCGAGGCGGGACGGACGCTGGCAACGCGTAGGCCCGTGGCGGAGGAGAGAAGTGGCGAGGGTGATGGCCAGGCGAGGCCACGCGCTGGCGCGGCCGGGCGCACTCGGCGGCGGCGGCCCACGCGGGAAGCGCCGGTGGGCGGCGCGCGGCTAGGCAGCGGGGAGGCGGACGGCGGGGAGGACGCGAGC
>LR738713.1:635030610-635096206 GCA_902687465.1 Secale cereale | reverse complement strand
AGCGATGCGGGGGGGAGGGGAGCTGAGAGGGGGGGGCGCTCACGAGGGGGGCAGAGTAGGGGTGGCCGGCGGCGGTCCGGCGTCGAGCCACGAGGGAGAGGGGACGAGACCGCGAGGAGGCGGTCGTGGGATGGGGCGACCCTCGGCACCGGCAGATGGCGGCCTTTCGTAGCGGGGAAGACGGCGGCGAGGTGGTGGTCGACGACGGCTCCGGGTGATGGGCCTCTAACCCCTCGTTGGTTACCCCAAGTGGAAGGTGTGAGATGCAGTGTTGTGGAAGTTTTTCCCTTAGCAAAGATGCCAAGGATCGAATCCCTAGAGACTCCTAGGTTCAACAAGTAGGTGTTAACTGCTAACGGCGCCAGATATTAGCAATCAACGTGGACCTGCACACAGATACAAATAACTTTGCTCCCAATGAGTATAGAGAGGTTGTCAATCCCTCCGGCCTTGTAGTTCACAAAGGATTAAACGCAAATGATAGTAGTGATAGATAATGTTTGCAATAGTAAATAATAGCGAAAAGTAAATAGCGGATGTGATCAATGATGGTAATATGGACCGGAGTCTCATGATGTTCACTAGTGATGTCTCTCTCCCAAAAGACGATAAAACAGCTATGTGAGGTAAGCAAATTACAGCTGGGCAATTGACAGGACCACGAACGCAAACCAATGCTGACTACATTGCAAGAAAGGTTGAGGTTCAAAGCATGGGCGGTACGCCAAAGTAAGTAGACCGAAATCCATCAATATCTACTACTAATCATCCACCTTGAGATATCTATCCAGAACATCTCGCTGGTATTAAGTTGCGAGTCCCACCCATAGTGTAAACTCAATGCAACAGACAACTGCATTAAAAGAACTTTGCGTAAAGTAAACAATCCTTGCACCCGCGGGCACAAGCACCGTTGTTTTCCCCCTTGTGGCAACATCACATCCCCTAGACTCATGTTTCTGTCACTCAAGCTAGTCATCGAGGGGCATGAACCCACAATCAAGCATAACGTTCCCTCTTGGAGTCACTACGTATTACTTGGCCAAAGCAATAAATAACAACGGAGAACATGCAAGAATTACTTATGAACATAAATATAAAAGAGGTAGATCAAATATATTACTCAATCACAATCTGAACATAATCTCATAATCCATCGGATCCCAGCAAACTCAACATAGCAACAGCATAAGGATTACATATGTGCCTCGATCATGTAGGGCAGCTCACGAGGACTAATTAGTGAAGCACAAGAACGGGAGGAGAACATCACATAGCTACTGGTCATGGACTCATGGTCCAAGGGAGACTACTCACAACTCATCCAGGAGGCGTCCATGGTGGTGGAGAAGCTCCCGATGGTGATCCTCCCCTCCGGCAGGGTGCCGGGAAGAGTTCTCCTGGTGCTCCCGATCTTGGAAGCGGCGGCGGCGGCAGAACAGAGATGAGATCGCGAAAAAAGAGTTCCCGTCCCGAGGGCTTCGAAGGACGCTCTAAATATATGCCAAAGGGGGGCACCAGACGGGGCTCGGGGGGCCCAGGCGCCTCCTCGGCGCGGCCCAGGAGGGGGGGCACCACCAGGGCGCCTGGGGCCCTGGTGGCCCCCCCGGCTGTACTTCGGGCGCAAGGTAGGTTTTGGAACGCTGATTTTTTATATAATTTTTTTGGATTTTTCCTGACAGTTCTCGTAATGTGAAAACCTGAAATACAAAAACAGCCGAAAACAGAAACTGGCACTGGGGTGCACTGGATTAGTAGGTTAGTCCAAATATGATCAAAAGTGTATGGAAGTGTATAAATATCATAGCAATATCACCCAAAAGTGGCATGGAGCAAGCAGAAATTATAGATACGTTTTGGACGTATCAACATCCCCAAGCTTTATTCCCGCTCGTCCTCGAGTAGGTAAATGATAACAAGAATAATTTCTGTGGTGACATGCTATTAAGCATATATGACTTTTTATAGTCATATGACAAAAGCTTACTGAGACAATGAATCTGTAGTAATTAAGTTGTCTCATGAGAAAATCACAAATGACTGAAAGTTTTACAACATGACATTGAATCATCAAATAGATTTGCAATGAACATGATGTGCAAATATGATAAAGTGATATCTAGCTTGCCCCCTTTAGTGAAGCAAAACATAAATGCAGGGGCACCTTCAAGGTTTAAGTGATGACTAGATACAATGATTTCAGAATAACCAATATCACAATCATGCAATAGACAATGCTACTTTGGGACAATGCACATTACACTTAGAATGACAATCATGCTCTCAGTAGTTGGTGCTTTTAAAAGAAGGTGGAGACTCAACATAAAAGTAAAAGAATGGTTAGGTGCTAGAGCTTTTTATTTTGAAAACATAGAAGCAATTTTGTCAACGATAGTAGTACTTCATATGTGTCATGCATAAGACATCCTATAAGTTGCAAGCCTCATGCATCGAATACCAATAGTGCTCGCACCTTGTCCTAATTAGCTCGGATTTCCATGGGTTATCATTGCATTACATATGTTTCAACCAAGTGTCACAAAGGGGTACCTCTATGCCACCTGTACAAAGGTCCAAGGAGATAAATCGCATTTGATTTCTCGTTTTTGATAGATCTCAACTTGAGGACATCCATACCGAGACAACATAGAAAATAGATGATGGACTCCTCTTTAATGCATAAGCATATTCTCATAAGAGATTGAGGATTAATGTCCAAGCTAAAACTTCCACCATGATGCATGGCTTTGGTTGGCGGCCCAATGTTCTTCTCTAACAATATGCATACTCATTCAACCCATGGCAAATCACCCTTACTTCAGACAAGACGAACATGCATAGCAACTCACATGATATTCAACAAAAGTGTGACAGTTGATGGCGTCCCCAGAAACATGGTTACCGCTCAGCAAGCAACTTATAAGAAATAAGATACATAAGCAACATATTCTTTACCACAATAGTTTTTAAGCTACTTTCCCATGAGCTATATATTTCAACTGAAGGTTTTAAAGGTAGCACATGTAAATTTACTTGGAGTGGCGGTGAAATACCACATATAGGTAGGTATGGTGGACTCATATGTCATAACTGGTTTAAAAGGATGTGGATGCACAAGCAGTCAGTCCGCTTAGTACAGGTGGAGGTTAGCAAAAGACTGGGAGCGACCAACTAAGAGAGCAATGACGGTCATAATCATGCAGAGCGACAAAGCAATATTGAATCATGCATGGAAGTTATATCGCTACTCAGAAATAAAAGATCATCAAGGCTTGACAGACTTTCTTTTCAGTCTTAAATATGCGTGAGCATACGCCAAGTCAATCAAAATAAATTCTCAAAGGAAGATATTACTAAACCATATCACATCATAGGCAAACAAATCATGTTGGTACTCCAATAACACATTGGGAACCCCCCAGCTATTTGAGACTAACCATAAGAAAACCTGAACTACTAAGCGCCATTATGCAAGTAGCATCTTTATCATAGACATATCAACCAATGCAACGGAAGCAAACTCTCTTAATAAGGTGAGCATGGTAATTAAAGAGAGTTCAAGCAACCAACTAAACAAAAGCTCTTTGAAAAGATAAGCATGAATACTAAGAGCAGAGCATGATAGTAGCTATTAAAAGACAAAGAACACACACATCAAAGATAGACATGAAAATTCTATGTTATGTTCTAGGTAGAAGTGGAGCGTGTTTCTCTCCCACATAAAGAACGCTGAGTTCCGACTCGTTATGAAAAACTAAAAAGAAAACTAAAAGCAAGACGCTCCAAGCATAACACATAACACATGAAGTGATAAAAATATAGCGGAACGAAAGACAAACTGATAATGTTGATGGAGAAGGGAATGCACGGGGGCATCCCCAAGCTTAGACGCTTGAGTCTCCTTGAATATTTCTTGGGGGTGCACGGGGGCATCCCCAAGCTTGAGCGCTTGACACTCCTGAATCTTTTTATCATCTTCCCTCGCACACTTGAAAACTCCCTTCATACATAACTCATCATAATCTGATTAGCGAGGTTAGTACCCTTAATAAAATAATTATACCTTGCTGGAAATAAGGATATTCTTGAAGTTCTACTGTTTCTCAAGATTTCCAAAAGGTTTTTGCAAAGAAAAAGCAAGCTCTTGGTTTGCAAAATGAAGGAAAGGCAAAACAGTTCATAATCTGTGAAAAACATTACAGCAGGTAGTAATTGATTTGTTCGGGGTACTTCTGCAACTCAAATCAAAAAACTCAGAACAGACGCACGGAAGACAATTATATAGAGAACGCTGTCGAAACAATTCAGACCAAAAAGACGATCTGGTGATTTTATACGAATTTTTCTATCCAAGGACATAATCTGTTTCCTGGACAGCACCTCACAACTTTTGAACTTTCTAGCAATCAGAGGCTATACTTGGCACAAATATGAAAAGCAAAGATACAATGATGATGCTACTGTAGTAAACAACATCAAGACACAACAAAAGCAAAATAAAATTTTATTCATGTGGGCTGCCTCCCAAAAGCGCTTTCTTTTATGCCTTTAAGCTAGGCATAATGCATATAGATCAAGTTGTATCAATTGAACCATCATCAAGATCATCAAAAAGCTCCTCAATAATACAACTAGTCTTAAGAGGACTCTCAAATAAAGGCCTCATAGAGATACTTCTAGGTAGAATACCAAAAGGATAAAAGTCAAGGGAAGATTCATTTATAATTTTATCAAAGACAGGTGTTTCTTCCAAGGTCTTTACAGTTTCAACCCCTTTGGCAATAGATGGATTACTTTTAGAACGGGGAGCCTTTGGAACGTGAACGAACTTAGGCTCTCTCTTTGCCGGAGTTTCTACCTTTTTGGTTTTGATCGAGGAGAAGGTAGTTCCTAGGGTATCAAATATTTCCTCAATCTTGTCTATCCTAGAAGAGTCCAAGTCATGGAATTTGACGGTCTCCAAAATTTTGAAAATTCATGCATGGAGCTATCAAGCCTATTCAAATTCCCTTGGATCTTACGATCCAATTCATTCATCTTATTAATGCTTGGCATCTCTAGCTCTATCTTTTCAAGTTTTTTCATAATGTGAGCTAGGGTGATGTCCTCTCGAATGCTAACAACAGGGAGATTCCCAACAAGATTTTCAATAATACTAAGGGACTCCCAAACTGGGGCCTCTAGGAAATTCCCATTGATAGCAGTATCTAGAATAAACCTATTCCAAGAAGTAATCCCAACATAAAAATTTCTAAGCAAGATAGTAGTAGGTTGCTTCTTGGTGGCTCTTTTTTGTGAATCATTAATTCTATACCAAGCATCTTTCAAACTTTCCCCACCTCTTTGTTTAAAGGTGAGAACTTCTGCCTCGTCAAAGACAAAAGGACCCGACATAATGACAACTAAAGAACGAGATAACTATTTTTGTGATTTTCGATAAAAGGTGTACTAAAGCAAAAACTGAAAGGTAAACTAACAAGACTAAAAAGTAAAGGTAAAAGATAGCATGCAACTCCCCTATCTTGAAGAGTGGAGTCCCCGGCAACGGCGCCAGAAAAACTCCTTGATGGGCCTCTAACCCCTCGTTGGTTACCCCAAGTGGAAGGTGTGAGATGCAGTGTTGTGGAAGTTTTTCCCTTAGCAAAGATGCCAAGGATCGAATCCCCAAAGACTCCTAGGTTCAACAAGTAGGTGTCAACTGCTAACGGCGCCAGATATTAGCAATCAACGTGGACCTGCACACAGATACAAATAACTTTGCTCCAAACGAGTACAGAGAGGTTGTCAATCCCTCCGGCCTTGTAGTTCACAAAGGATTAAACGCAAATGATAGTAGTGATAGATAATGTTTGCAATAGTAAATAATAGCGAAAAGTAAATAGCGGATGTGATCAATGATGGTAATATGGACCGGAGTCTCATGATGTTCACTAGTGATGTCTCTCTCCCAAAAGACGATAAAACAGCTATGTGAGGTAAGCGAATTACAGCTGGGCAATTGACTGGACCACGAACGCAAACCAATGCTGACTACATTGCAAGAAAGGTTGAGGTTCAAAGCATGGGCGGTACGCCAAAGTAAGTAAACCGAAATCCATCAATATCTACTACTAATCATCCACCTTGAGATATCTATCCAGAACATCTCGCTGGTATTAAGTTGCGAGTCCCACCCATAGTGTAAACTCAATGCAACAGACAACTGCATTAAAAGAACTTTGCGTAAAGTAAACAATCCTTGCACCCACGGGCACAAGCACTGTTGTTTTCCCCCTTGTGGCAACAACACATCCCCTAGACTCATGTTTCTGTCACTCAAGCTAGTCATCGAGGGGCATGAACCCACAATCAAGCATAACGTTCCCTCTTGGAGTCACTACGTATTACTTGGCCAAAGCAATAAATAACAACGGAGAACATGCAAGAATTACTTATGAACATAAATATAAAAGAGGTAAATCAAATATATTACTCAATCACAATCTGAACATAATCTCATAATCCATCGGATCCCAGCAAACTCAACATAGCAACAGCATAAGGATTACATATGTGCCTCGATCATGTAGGGCAGCTCACGAGGACTAATTAGTGAAGCACAAGAACGGGAGGAGAACATCACATAGCTACTGGTCATGGACCCATGGTCCAAGGGAGACTACTCACAACTCATCTGGGAGGCGTCCATGGTGGTGGAGAAGCTCCCGATGGTGATCCTCCCCTCCGGCAGGGTGCCGGGAAGAGTTCTCCTGGTGCTCCCGATCTTGGAAGCGGAGGCGGCGGCGGAACAGAGATGAGATCGCAAAAAAGAGTTCCCGTCCCGAGGGTTTCGAAGGACGCTCTAAATATATGCCAAAGGGGGGCACCAGACGGGGCTCGGGGGGCCCAGGCGCCCCCCCGGCGCGGCCCAGGGGGGGGAGGTGGGGGCGCCACCAGGGCGCCTGGGGCCCTGGTGGCCCCCTCGGCTGTACTTCGGGCGCAAGGTAGGTTCTGGAACGCTGATTTTTTATATAATTTTTCTGGATTTTTCCTGACAGTTCTCGTAATGTGAAAACCTGAAATACAAAAACAGCCGAAAACAGAAACTGGCACTGGGGTGCACTGGATTAGTAGGTTAGTCCAAATATGATCAAAAGTGTATGGAAGTGTATAAATATCATAGCAATATCACCCAAAAGTGGCATGGAGCAAGCAGAAATTATAGATACGTTTTGGACGTATCACCGGGCGAGGGCGGGGCGACCCCGTCGGGGGCGAGGCCATGCGCCCGATCCAGATTGCACATGAAGGGGAGAAGGGGATCGTGGGAGGGTGACTGGGTAGTTGCTAGGTCACGGGGGAGGCAAGAGGGGTTAAGGAGGGGTCGGTGTGGGCCGGCCAGTTGGGCCGAGGCCCAGCTGGTAACTGGGCCAACTGGCCTAGTGAGGGGGATTTTCCTTGTTTATTTTCGTTGTTTAAGTTTAAGTTTTTATTCTATTTTCCTTTTTCTGTTTTCTTTTAACTCTTAACCAATTTTAGTTTTATAATTTATAAGGTAGATCCCTAAATCAGTGATACAATATAACACATTGCCACACAAAAAGGAAATACCCCAAAACAAAATGGTTTAGTATTTTATAAAATGCAACATGCAATTAATTAATGGTTTTAGCTACTATTTTAATTAATACAGTTCTTTAGTTATTTTATAAAAATGTGGTTTTCCCACCATAACTGCTTATGCATTGTTTGGCACCACCCGAACATTTTAGTTTTAATATTTGGAAATCTTTTTCGTTTGACATAATCTTCACTTTTGAATTCGAACGAGATTGGATCATCGCAAGGTTAACAACAATAATTGTGATGACGTGTCGTCATTAGCAGAGGGTTACTGTAGCTTAATTACCCGGGCGTCACAATTCTCCTCCACTACAAGAAATCTCGTCCCAAGATTTAAGTGGTGGAGCAAGGGGGGAGGAGTGCTGGTAGCGAAAACCTAACGAGTCTTCTCGGTCTTGGCTGCTCTTGTCGAAGAGGTCGGTCCATGACGATGATGTCTTCATCCCTCTGCTTCAAGTCATCGTGATCAAGTCATCATCCTTTCTTCGGCATCTCCATCGTCCTACGAATGCGGCCAGGGGGAAATACTTCGGAAGAGCGCATCTCCACAAAGCTGGGCATCAAACGGTGAACTCAATGGAAAATACACGAGGTACCCTACGAGTAGTATTGTAGTGAACTCCTTGAGAGCAATACACGATGGTACAAAAGTTTCAAATGGGTAGGCATCATTTGACGCCTAGACAGCAGCTGGAATTGGGGCTTGAACAACGAGAATAACACGGTGTTTGATACCAGGATGAAACATAGTAGAATTTAGCTCGTGAATCACATACGAAGCCAGGTGCAAAGGATACCATAGAATTCAGGTTGTAAAGAAGAGTCAGGTTTCGATCCAGTGGACCTGTGGGTTATGGACCCACCATGTGGGTTGAAAGTAGGAAGGGTGATGATATCTTGCACAGAAAGCAAGGCATGTCAGAGGATAGTCTGTCAGCTAAGTTGGCAACAATGTCGGTACCAAGGATGGGGAACGAAGAGAACCATTGTCTTGCTCGTTGAAACGAGGCGGACCGATAGGCAAAGTTTTCTTCCAGCGGTGGTTACCAGAATGTTACCAACCATGGTAACAGGGTCTTACCGACAGAGATGTACAACAAGGTGTTTACATAAGCAGAGTATTATTACTGCTTAGATTATATGTAGATCAAGGAAAGGTTAAACAAACAAATGGAAAGGAAAATTGTGATTACACACAATTATTAGGAGTATATCCATCCCATGGACAAGAAGAATCATGGCAGACAGGGTAGGAGAGCAAGCACCCAACCATTCAGATAAAGAGGCAAGGATTAATCAAGATGTCACCCATACAACGGTGTTTGGATAACTAACCAAGAAACATTTAGCATCGTGCCTCCAATGTTCTTGTTGATGAGCGGGGGTATCATAGTCATGTTTCGAGGTAGCAATGATATGGTGTTTCAATTAAGGGCCAGACCTTGGATACACAAATGATCCATCAGAAGCAACTTATAGAATAAGTCTTACAATTTCCTCCTAGAAGAATGGCTATCCTTACAAAAGAATATATAATGATGGGTCCTCTAGCCCGGGGTGCTAGGCATGACATCATATTATCGGGTCATCAAAGGACCAACATTATAACTACTGGAAAGTTGTCCCAACCATCATATCTGACCGAGATTCAGATCCGATTGGTGTCATGATACCTTAGACTCAGGATGTTCGAGCAGAAAAGGTGCAACACAAATCGACAAAATGACATTGCAAGATTCTCGGGAAATGAACTATGGGAGCGGTTTCCGAAACAATAGTTCATCATTAAACCAAGGAGAGGATGAGGCGGTGGCTGATGGGCTCAGCGACAATTCATCGAGAGTTCCAAACGGAGGGATTTCTACAATAATGTGAACAAGAGGATGACACATTTCAATTCAAATGATATAATGTTGTATGCTCAAGGAAAACATACACCATTAATCATTAAGTGAAAGGTGTGCCCGAAATATGACCTTAGGCAGCAAGATAAATGTTAGAGTGATGATTCAATAACCAACAGTCTAAGAAAAAACTGTCGATCGTTAACTTCAAAGCAATAGGGTTGCTAGAAGTGCAGAACTCAAGCAACATCTTTAGCATATTGGTATCCCGGTTGAAAACAACACGGGGACCAAGGAAGAATGGTGATGATGAGAAGTATCATCATGCCGAGGATTTCTAAGAGGTGGAGCAATCCCCACAACATTCTCGACATAAAGTACAGTAATACTTCAAGGCAGAACACAACACTAGCTGTAGAGCAAGTTGTATTCATAATGTGGACGAGTTCGCGATGAAAGGAAGTCAAGGGTGTTGTCAATGCAATAAAGATCATCGAGGACAAGGAGGGCATTTCTCATCATGAACACAGTTGACATCTCGAAACAAGTCAAAGTGTTGGAGGAGATCACGACACATTTGTCGGGAGGTTTCAAGAGGATGCAATCGAAGATCGCCTGCGTCAAGCAAGGGAATGACGAAGTGGCAAATTATTTGATCAATATAAAAGATGCAAGCTCGGAATCAAAGTTGCCTTACTGAACAAGCAACCAGATGCTGAAAGCTCGACGTAAGTTGTGCTCAATCTCTGAAGAATTCGTGCACCAAAGAAGGATGAGGTAGCACAGTCAAAGATAGCTAGACAAGGGATGTACCCGATAGTCTAGGAATAAACCAGACTGAGTTTAAAATTTTTCCAGTAACATCTACTAGGGGTGTGATGGGCCTCGAACCCCTCGTTGGTTACCCCAAGTGGAAGGTGTAAGATGCAGTATTGTAGAAGTGTTTTCCCTTAGAAAAGATACCAAGGATCGAATCCCTAGAGACTCCTAGGTTCAACAAGTAGGTGTCAATTGCTACGGCGCCAGATTAGTAGCAATCAACGTGGACCTGCACACAGATACAAATAACTTTGCTCCCGACGAGTACAGAGAGGTTGTCAATCCCTCCGGCCTTGTAGTTCACAAAGGATTAAAAGCAATGATAGTGGTGATAGATAGTGTTTTGCAATAGTAAATAATAACGGAAAGTAAATAGTGGATGTGATCAATGATGGTAATATGGACCGGAGTCTCATGATGTTCACTAGTGATGTCTCTCTCCCAAAAGACGATAAACAGCTATGTGAGGTAAACAAATTACAGCTGGGCAATTGACAGGACCACGAACGCAAACCAATGCTGACTACATTGCAAGAAAGGTTGAGGTTCAAAGCATGGGCGGTACGCCAAAGTAAGTAGACCGAAATCCATCAATATCTACTACTAATCATCCACCTTGAGATATCTATCCATAACATCTCGCTGGTATTAAGTTGCGAGTCCCACCCATAGTGTAAACTCAATGCAACAGACAACTGCATTAAAAGAACTTTGCGTAAAGTAAACAATCCTTGCACCCGCGGGCACAAGCACCGTTGTTTTCCCCCTTGTGGCAACAGCACATCCCCTAGACTCATGTTTCTGTCACTCAAGCTAGTCATCGAGGGGCATGAACCCACAATCGAGCATAACGTTCCCTCTTGGAGTCACTACCTACTACTAGGCCAAAGCAATAAGTAACAACGGAGAACATGCAAGAATTACTTATGAACAAAAATATAAAAGAGGTGAATCAAATATATTACTCAAGATCAATCTGAACATAATCTCATAATCCATCGGATCCCAGCAAACTCAACATAGCAACAGCAGAAGGATTACATAGGTGCCTCGATCATGTAGGGCAGCTCACGAGGACTAATTAGTGAAGCACAAGAACGGGAGGAGAACATCACATAGCTACTGGTCATGGACTCATGGTCCAAGGGAGACTACTCACGAGTCATCCGGGAGGCGTCCATGGTGGTGGAGAAGCTCCCGGTGGTGATCCTCCCCTCCGGCAGGGTGCCGGGAAGAGTTCTCCTGGTGCTCCCGATCTTGGAAGCGGCGGCGGCGGCGGAACAGAGATGGGATCGCGAAAAGAGTTCCTTTTCTGAGGGTTTCGGAGGGTCCTTTAAATATATGCCAAAGTAGGGCACCGGGGGAGCTTCGGAGGGCCCAGGCGCCCCCCCGGCGTGGCCCAGGGGGGGGGGGCGCCGCCAGGGCGCCTGGAGCCCTGGTGGCCCCCCAGGCTGCCCTTCGGACGCAGTGTTGTTTCCGGAACGCTAATTTTTTTTATAATTTTTCTGGATTTTTCTGGGCAGTTCTCGAAACGTGAAAACCTGAAATATAAAAACAGCCGAAAACAGAAACTGGCACTGGGGTGCACTGGATTAGTAAGTTAGTCCAAATATGTTCAAAAGTGTATGGAAGTGTATGAATATCATAGCAATATCACCCAAAAGTGGCATGGAGCAAGCAGAAATTATAGATACGTTTTGGACGTATCAACATCCCCAAGCTAAATTCCTGCTCGTCCTCGAGTAGGTAAATGATAACAAGAATAATTTCTGTGGTGACATGCTATTAACCATATAGGACTTTTTCATAGTCATATGACAAAAGCTTACTGAGACAATGATTCTAAAGTAATTAAGTTGCCTCAAGAGAAAATCACAAATGACTGAAATTTTTACAACATGAAACTGAAACATCAAAAAGATTTGCAATGAACATGATGTGCAAATATGATAAAGTGATATCTAGCTTGCCCCCTTTAGTGATGCAAAACATAAATGCATGGGCACCTTAAAGGTTTAAGTTATGACTAGATACAATCATTTCAGAATAAACGATATCACAATCATGCAAAAGACAATGCTACTTTGGGACAATGCACATTACACTCAGAATGACAATCATGCTCTCAGTAGTTGGTGCTTCAACATAAAGGTAAAAGAATGGTTATGTGCTAGAGCTTTTTATTTTGAAAACATGGAAGCAATTGTGTCAACGGTAGTAGTACTTCATATGTGTCATGCATAAAACATCCTATAAGTTGCAAGCCTCATGCATCGAATACCAATAGTGCTCGCACCTTGTCCTAATTAGCTCGGATCTCCATGGGTTATCATTGCATTACATATGTTTTAACCAAGTGTCACAAAGGGGTACCTCTATGCCACCTGTACAAAGGTCCAAGGAGATAAATCGCATTTGATTTCTCGTTTTTGATAGATCTCAACTTGAGGACATCCATACCGGGACAACATAGAAAATAGATGATGGACTCCTCGTTAATGCATAAGCATATTCTCATGAGAGATTGAGGATTAAGGTCCAAGCTAAAACTTCCACCATGATACATGGCTTTGGTTGGCGGCCCAATGTTCTTCTCTAACAATATGCATAGTCATTCAACCCACAGTAAATCACCCTTACTTCAGACAAGACGAACATGCATAGCAACTCACATGATATTCAACAAAAGTGTGAAAGTTGATGGCGTCCCCAGAAACATGGTTACCGCTCAGCAATCAACTTATAAGAAATAAGATACATAAGCAACATATTCTTTACCACAATAGTTTTTAGGCTACTTTCCCATGAGCTATGTATTGCATGGTTAGTTTGCTTAGTACAGGTGGAGGTTAGCAAAAGACTGGGAGCGACCAACTAAGAGAGCAATGACGGTCATAATCATGCAGAGCGATAAAGCAATATTGAATCAGGCATGGTAGTTATATCGCTACTTAGAAATAAAAGATCATCAAGGCTTGACAAACTTTCTTTACAGTCTTAAATATGCGTGAGCATACGCCAAGTCAATCAAAATAAATTCTCGAAGGAAGATATTACTAAACCATACCATATCATAGGCAAACAAACCAAGTTGGTACTCCAATAACACATTGGGAACCCCCCAGCTATTCGAGATTAACCATAAGAAAACCTGAACTACTAAGCACCATCATGCAAGTAGCATCTTTATCATAGACACATTAACCAATGCAACGGAAGCAAACTCTCTTAATAAGGTGAGCATGGTAATTAAAGAGAGTTCAAGCAACCAACTAAACAAAAGCTCTTTGAAAAGATAAGCATGAATACTAAGAGCGGAGTATGATAGTAGCTATTTAAAAGACAAAGAACACACACAACATAGATAGACATGAAAATTCTATGTTATGTTCTAGGTAGAAGTGGAGCGTGTTTCTCTCCCACATAAAGGAATGCTGGGTTCCGACTCGTTATGAAAAACTAAAAAGAAAACTAAAAGCAAGACGCTCCAAGCATAGCACATAACACATGAAGTGATAAAAATATAGCGAAACGAAAGACGAACTAATAATGTTGATGGAGAAGGGGATGCACGGGGGCATCCTCAAGCTTAGATGCTTGAGTCTCCTCGAATATTTCTTGGGGGTGCACGAGGGTATCCCCAAGCTTGAGCGCTTGACACTCCTGAATCTTTTTATCATCTTCCCTCGCACACTTGAAAACTCCCTTCATACACAACTCATCATAATCTGATTAGCGAGGTTAGTACCCTTAATAAAATAATTATACCTTGCTGGAAATAAGGATATTCTTGAAGTTCTACTGTTTCTCAAGATTGCCAAAAGGTTTTTGCAAAGAAAAAGCAAGTTCTTGATTTGCAAAGTGAGGGAAAGGCAAAACAGGACAGAATCTGTGAAAAACAGAACAGCAGGCAGTAATTGATCTGTTCGGGATACTTCTACAACTCAAATAAAAAAACTCAGAACAGACGCACGAAATACAATTATATAGAGAACGCTGTCGAAAAAATTCAGACCAAAAAGATGATCTGGTGATTTTATACGAATTTTTCTATCCAAGGACAGAATATGTTTCCTGGACAGCACCTCACAACTTTTGAATTTCTAGCAATCAGAGGCTATACTTGGCACAAATATGAAAAGCAAAGATACAATGACGATGCTACAGAAGTAAACAACATCAAGACACAACAAAATAAAAAAATTTATTCATGTGGGCTGCCTCCCAAAAGCGCTTTCTTTTATGCCTTTAAGCTAGGCATAATGCATAGATCAAGTTGTATCAATTGAACCATCATCAAGATCATCAAAAAGCTCTTCAATAATACAACTAGTCTTAAGAGGACTCTCAAATAAAGGCCTCATAGAGATACTTCTAGGTAGAAGACCAAAAGGATAAAAGTCAAGGGAAGATTCATTTATAAATTCATCACATAAAGGTGTTTCTTCCAAAGTCTTTACAGTTTCAACCCCTTTGGCAATAGATGGATTACTTTTAGAACGGGGAGCCTTTGGAACGTGAACGAACTTAGGCTCCCGCTTTGCCGGAGTTTCTTCCTTTTTGGTTTTGATAGAGGAGAAAGTAGTTCCTAGAGTATGAAATATTTCCTCAATCTTATCTACCCTAAAAGAGTCCAAGTCATGGAATTTGACGGTCTCCAAAATTTTGAAAATTTTATGCATGGAGCTATCAAGTCTATTCAAATTCCCTTGGATCTTACGATCCAACTCATTCATCTTATTAATGCTTTGCATCTCTAGCTCTATTGTCGGGGGAAACTGCCCACCACGAACACCTATGGGACCGGAGCCCCTTCTACGTTGCGGTAAGGGAGCGGAGGGAGCACGGAGAGCAGATCGAGGAACACACGCGGGCAGTTTTACCCAGGTTCGGGCCGCGCGGACGCGTAAAACCCTACTCCTGCCTTAGGTTGTATTGAGTTCTTGAGCTCGGGAGCTCGAAGAGCTACAGTACTAGCTACACCGAGCGAGAGAGTTGTCTAGGTTTCGAACCCTTTCTACGTTGTGCATGGGCCTCCTTTTATAGCTCAAGGGGTCATCGACAGGTGTCAACGTAGACGAGGGTAAAAGTGTAATTTTGGTGGTAGTTGTAACAGTGCGTGAATAGTGCATGAACAGTGGATGAACAGTGGTCTTCACCTAACCTTGACAGTGGGGGACAAGGGCATTAAATGCCCGTCGCCGTCGACCCCAAAAGCGCCCGTCCATGCTTCTCCGTTAGCCACGGCGGTAGCCTCGTCACCGTGGCCTGCCACCGTGTCCCCCAGGCTGCACAGCCATCCGCCACGCGTCCCTGGAAGGGCCCCAGGGCGACGCATGGGCCGATGAGCTGGAGCGCGGGCACACAGTGCAGGCTTCCCCGGCAAGCATCTTGCCGGGGTCTTGGTCTTGCCGGTCCCGGAAGCTTGTCGCTCCCCGGGTCCTGCCGGGGCGCAGGGTGCGCCGAGGCATCTTTTGAGATACCCATTCCTTGGCTTTCCTGGCAAGCTCCTCTTGCCAGGGTCTTGCGTTTAAGTGATAATCTTGAGCCTGGTGCGGCCTTCCCGGCAAGCTCCTCTTGCCGGGGTCTTGACTTTCTGTCTTGTATACTTTGTTTTTGAATGGCTTCATAAGGACCAGAAAAGGTTTCCGGCGAGCACGCGGTAAACCCTGCCGCGGGAAGCTGCTACTGCCCGTGCACAAGTTGGGGTATTAAGGTACCCCTATCTTAGTACACCGACAGGAGCCCCCGGGCCTGGGCCACACACGGTGCCGAGCGCTGTTGGGCCAGGCCCAAGACAGTGCACGGGCACGCACGGCCCACGGCAAGCCGTATCCCCTTCCGTATCCGCCGCATCCCTCCCTAACGACACACGTCGATTGCGGCGTCGTGGGAGAGATCGTGGCCTTGTTCTTTAATGAGAAATGCGGAACGTCCCCCACTTCCCCCTTAAAAGCAGAGGAAACAGGGGCAGTTCCCCTCCTTCGTCTTCATTGCGCCTGTCTTCCCAAAAACCTCCGTTGCTTCTTGCCTCCGCCCCTCCTCCGCCGTCTTCCGCATCCGCGGCGCCGTCGAGCTCCTCGCCTCTTCCCTCGCCGCCTCCGCCATGGCTCCGAAGAGCGACAAGGCGAAAAGCGACAAGGCCAAGAACGACAAGGCCAAGAAGGAGAAGTCCGAGCAGGCGGCGAAGCTGGCCGCCCTGCGGAAGAGGAGCGTGGTCTTAGCGCCGAGGCTTGGCGCGAGGGAGCTGCGGAACAAATACTATCTGTTCTGGGCGAGGGAGACCAAAGCTCATCCCCGCACCAGAGCCTTCCCCGCCGTCGCCAAAGATATGTTCCCCGGCGGGTACTTCTTCTTCGCTGCATTTTTCCACTGTGGTCTGTGCCCTCCGTACTCGGAGTTCTTTTGTGATATCATGAACACATATGGCCTCCACCTCCTAGATTTCACCCCCAACACCATCCTTACGATGGCCGTTTTCGCACATCTGTGCGAAAACTATGTTGGGGTTCATCCCAATGTAGCTCTTTTCCGCCATTTCTTTATGCCTAGAGTAGAGGCTGGCGCTCCCCTCTCCGGCGGCATCTCCTGGATCTTCAGGCTGAACAAGAAGGATTCATACCTGAAGGGAGAGCTTCGCGGCAAGTGGGAAGAATGGAGAGCCGATTGGTGCTGGGTGGTGGAGGTGAAGCCGGAGCCCTTCACTGCGCCGCGCACGACTGCAATAGTGCGCGGCAGGGATTGGAGCGAATTGGCCCCGGAAGACAACAAGCTTAGCATCGCCCTTGTCAGGATTATTCGTCTCCGGGTAGCCAATTTGACCATCAGAGAGGTTGGGGCAGATTTCCTCCGCTGCCGCATCGCCCCCTTACAAGAAAGGAAAAGGGCTGCCTGGGAATTCGGCAATGCGGCGGATATCATGAGGCTGCGCCCTGGATTAAACTATAACTTCACTGCTCTGGAATTGAAGGGGATGGTCCGAGAGCTCTTCAAGCATGACCCGGCCCATCCGGAGTGGTTCAAACCTCCCCGGGGAGTGGTGCCGCTATGCAATAGCACTGCCCGGGATTCCTTGCGCGCGATGATGCCGGCGTGCGATTCCCATGGCGTCGTCCCCACCTGAATCGAGCCTCCGCCGGATACCGTGCTAAGCTTTTTCGACAACTTGGTCGAAACGCCCAAGAACGCCGAGGAGAACAAGGGCCTCACCCGGGCCACTACGGCAAGGGATATAGCCTACATCGCCTCCAGGATGGAGGAGGCCGCCGCCGCGGCAGCCGCGGGTGACTTTGGATACACCGTGGACGAGGCACAGGCCGAGGACGAGGTGAGCCAAGCAGAGGAGGCGGAGATCCTCAGGCTGCTCAAGCTTCCGCCCGAAGAGTTTGCCGGGGTGCCATCTGTGAAGTTTGCCGGGACGAGCGAAGTCGCCGGGGGGAGCGAGGTCGCCGGAGGGAGCGAGGCCGCTGAGCATGGTGCTGGGTCCAGCGGTCCTGCCGGGGAGGAGGAGGACGTCGGGGCTGACGAAGACTCCGGTGGATCTCTGGGACTTGATGACGACGCCTCCTCGTCCTCAGAGAACTCCCAAGTCCCAAACAACAACCGAGGAAGCGCCCCCGCAAGGTGGCTGAGGCGGCGAGGCCACAGGCGCCTCGACAGCAGCCGGTGCGCCGGGCGACGCGCGCCACCAGGACGAGCGAAGTCGTCAAGGAGGCACCCCGTGCCCGTGCGCCAAGCGGGGGAGGATCTTCCCGGAGCGGAACCGGTGCTCCATCTGCCCCTCGGTCCTCGGCGGCGACGGGAGCTGGGTCTTCGCAGCCCACAGCCCCGGAGACCGCCAAGCGACCGAGGGAACCTTCTCCTCCAGCCCCTCGCGCGGGAGCGAACCAGGCGGAGTTCGACTTCTCCGCCCTCAGCTCCGACGACGAGGAAGAGGAGTAAGTGCTTGTACTTCTTTTAGTTTCTTCGATTTTGTCTTGATTTTCCTTGTTGATTCTGATCTTGTTTCTGTTTTGCTCTCAGGACCCTAACCCAGTGGATGGCGAAGAGGGCCAAGATCCCCGTGGTTGAGGTCGAAGACGACTCGCCCGCCACGGCGACCGGAGGCGTGCCAGCGACAAGCTTGCCGGATCAACCTGCTGCTCCGAGGAGCAGCCCCCAGCGCAGCCCCCAGCGTAAGTCTGGTTTTTGAGTTTTCTGCTTGACGGGCGCGCTTGAGATTGTTGCTTGTACTGATATCTTGATGTCTTGTTGTCTTGTTTGTCTTGTGCAGAAGCGGAGCCGCAGCCGTGGGAGCAACCGGAGGTCACCCCCGAAGAGCGGCCTGTTCCACCCTCTCCGCCAAGGGTGACCTCCCCGGCGAGGGAGGACGCTCCGCCGAGGACGGGCACCCCGCCAAGGGCGGGCACCCCGCCAAGGGTGAGCAGCCCGACAAGGGTGAGCACCCCGCCAAGGGAGGGCGCGGGCGGCCCTCCGCCAGCAGGGGCCACCACTCCGCCGCCAAGGGTGGATTCCCCGGCGAGGGAGCCTGTCGTCGAAGAAGTCCGCGAAGGTAAATCCTTGTAGCTTTTCCTTCTTGAACTTGTCTTTTTGGATATTTGCTTGACTTTTTCTTTTCTTTTTCTTCTGCTAGATCTTCCTGCCCCAGAGCGGATGGAGACGGAGGCCACCGTTGAGGAGGAGGTGCACGGCGACGGCGGCAACGCCACTGCCGCTGAGGGCATGGCTGGAGCCGACGAGCCTGCCGCTGAAGAGACCGTCCCGCCCGTAGATGCCGCGGCTGGGGAAGGGGCCGGCGACCACACTGCTGGCCCGGAGGCAGCAGGAGCATCAAGCGCTGCACCGGCCGCCGACCCTTCCGCCTCCACGGCTGGGCAGGGCGTCTACCTGGAGGCCCCCAATGGGGTTTTCATACAAGTCCCCTGGGGGTCCTCGTCTCGAGCCCCCGTGGAGGGAGAGACCTTTGACGGAGAGGTCCTCGCCTCCGCGGGGTTGAAGGTTGTTGAAGCGCCTGGCGGCAGCGACGAGCCTGAAGAGGAGAAGCTCCTTCGCCGGCTTCTAGCTCTGTACCGGGCCAGGCAGGCGAAGCTAGAATCTCGGGAAGCTCTCACCGCCAAGGCTGGAGCTGACTTGGAGAAGCGCGCCGCGGAGCTCCGCGCCACCAACCAGGCGGCCCTCCGCAACTTGGCGGAGGAGCGCGAAGGGCTTGCCGAGGAGCAGCAAGCATTCCTCCTTGAGAAAGCTGAGGCCGAGGAGCAGCAGCGACTGGCCGCCGAGGAGCTGTCCCGGCGAGAAGGAGCGCTCAACCAGTGGAAGGTCGACCTCGATGCTCACGAGGACGACCTCACCGCCCGGGAGCAGGCCATTGGCGGAGCCCTGAAGGAGGCGAAGGCCGCCGCCGCCACCGCGGAGACCGCCAAGAAGGATCTTGAGGCCAAGGTGGAACAGCTGGAGCGGTACCTGAAGGCGAGTGCGGACAGAATCACCGCGCTCAATGTGGAGCGGGAAAAAGACGCCCACACCAACTCTGATCTGCAGGTACGTCTCTCCAAGAAGGGCGACGAGCTCACTGCCGCCAAGGATTCCATTGCTGACTTAGAGTTGAAGGTCTCCACTCTGACTGATTCGCTCGACGCCGCCCGGGACCGCGAGACGAAGCTGAAGGACGAGCTCCGCAAGGAGCGGAACTTGGTGGAGAGCGCCGCCGTCTCAGCAAACAACTTCAGCCGGGCGGTGGAGCAGTGGACTGACGATCTGGTCACCTCCGCCGCCAATATCGACAAGGAGATGGTGGCACTGAGGGCGGAGCACCTCGCGTACTCCCCGGACGAGAATCTCCCCCACAGCGCCAAGTTAAGTCTGTTCTTCAGGGGAATAGCGCCGGCACTTGCGAGGCTGCAGGAGAAGATCCCCGTGCAGCTGGCCGACGAGGCGCGTCGGCTCTGCATGGGCACCTTGGAGCGTGTCTTGACGAAGATCGTCTACCGCAACCCCGGCATCAACCTTGTCAACGTCCTCCGCACCTTGCCGGCCGAAGCTGATCAGGAGGCGTTGAAGGCGCAGGTTGCCCACATCGTTGCCAAGGTGAACAAGATCACAAGGCGTGAAGGCGACCGCGTAGATTAGATCTCTTTCTTTTTGTTTCCCTTGCCGCTGCAAGGCATGTTATTGGACAAGAATCTATTAGTATCGCGGCAAGCTATCTTTGTAATATACAATCTTATTTCGAGTTATCATTGCAGTGTTATCTTCCTTGCTTTTGATCCTTTACTTTGTATGCTTTTTACCCTACGCTTTTAGGGAACTTGCCGGCAAGGGGCCCTTGCCGCGAGCACTGAGTGCTGGACTCTTAGCAGCCTGCTGGCAAAAGACCTTGTCGGCAAGCAACCTTGCCGCAGCTAGTCGCAGCACACTTAGACTGCTGAACGAACTCAAGAACGAAGTAAGGGCGCGACACTTGTCGCAGCTCACTTAAGCCGTTGAGCGTGCTCGAAATAGAGTAAGGGCGCGGCTAGCCACGGGTAGGTTCCTCCGCGCACAGGTTTTCCATACAAAGTGTGGTTGTTCATGGAAGACAACTAGAAATTTTAAAAATTTGAATGCTCAAACTTTGATAACTTAGCTTTCATAGATTGTTTGCTTTCGGCAAGTCTTCTCTTTCTTGAACTGCACTTGGTTCACCCACCCTCCATCTCCTTCCCCCCCCGGCAAACTTGTGCGCGAGGAATATCCTTTCTGCTTAAGAGGGGAAGAAAAAGAGGAGGAAAAACAAGTATAGAGCTTCACGGCCCGTTAGTGCTTACCGGTGATGTGCGTTGCACAAGGTGCCAAACGATGCATGCAAATAACAAAGAAAAGCATGGAAATGGCAAATAGTGCGAAACACAAAAGCTTTACTGATGCACGGGATCTGCGCCCGGCTTTGTACAAAGGTTTACATGCGACAGCGGCAAGACTCGTACAAAAGGTGGTTGCCGGAGCGGATCACGGCAACCGCGCCTTATGGGTGAAACTTGCGAAGATGCTCTATGTTCCAGGAATTGCTCACCGGTAAGCCTTCTTCGGTCTCAAGGCGGACAGCTCCGGGCCTTGTGACTTGTCTCACCCGATAAGGGCCTTCCCACTTCGGCGTCAACTTGTTGGAATTCTTGGCGGACTGAACACGCCGAAGAACAAGGTCGCCTTCCTCGAGACTCCTGGCCTTGACCTTGCGGCTATGATAGCGACACAAGGCTTGCTGGTATCGAGCAGCTCGTACAGCAGCCTGGAGACGTTCCTCCTCGAGGAGCAATGCATCATCTTGTCGCAGTTGCTCTTGCTCGAGCTCATCATAAGCGAGCACTCGAGGAGATCCGTATACGAGTTCCGTGGGGAGAACTGCCTCTGCTTCATAGACAAGAGCAAAGGGTGTCTGTCCGGTGGCTCGATTTGGTGTCGTCCTGATTGACCAAAGAGCCGCCGGCAACTCCTCTATCCAGTTTCTTCCGCACTTGTGCAGCCTGTCAAAGGTTCTTGTCTTGAGTCCGCGCAGCACTTCAGCATTGGCCCTCTCCGCTTGACCATTGCTCCTCGGGTGAGCAACAGAAGCGAAGCAGACCTTGGCGCCAAGGTCTTGGACGTACTGCATGAAGGTGCGGCTTGTGAACTGTGTGCCGTTGTCGGTGATGATCCTGTTAGGGATTCCGAAATGGCAAACAATCGCCCTGAAGAACCTGACTGCTGACTGTGCTGTCACCTTTCTCACCGGCTCCACTTCTGGCCACTTTGTGAACTTGTCGATTGCTACGTACAAGTACTCAAAGCCCCCGACTGCGCGGGGAAAGGGGCCGAGGATATCGAGCCCCCAGACCGAGAAGGGCCAGGATAAAGGGATCGTCTGGAGAGCTTGAGCTGGCTGGTGAATTTGCTTGGCATGGAACTGGCACGCTTCACACTTGGTTACTTGTGCAGTTGCATCTTGGAGGGCTTCTTGCCAGAAGAACCCTTGCCGGAACGCCTTTCCGGCAAGTGCTCTTGCGCCAATGTGGTGGCCACATATGCCTCCATGTATCTCTGCCAACAGCTTCTGTCCATCTTCTCTGGAAATGCACTTCAACCTGACACCATTGAGTCTTCTTCTGTACAGTTCGTTGTCAACGAACTGGTACATACTTGACTGTCTGGTTATTTTCTCTATCTCTTCTGGCTCATCGGGAAGTTCTCCAGTTTGCAGAAAACGGACGATCTGCTGTGCCCATGCCGGAGCCCGAGGCTCAACGGCAAGGACTAAAGGCATGAGGGCTGCTGCGGGAACCCCAGCTTCTACGGCAAGAACCTCCATCTCTGCCGGAGCTGATGGTCCCCCGACAAGCCTGCCGGGGCAAGGCTCGTCGGGAACGCTTGCTTCAACTGTACAGACCCTTGGATTTGCAGGAGCAAACTGTTCCTCGGCATTTGGACTGTTGATCTTGGGGACCTTGGCGGCGGCTTCTGGAAGGTCCGCCGGCAAGTAGTCGCCGGAGACCAACTTTCTCTTCTTGTTCTGCCCAACTGATGGTGTAACGGATGGTTGAGTCAACTTGAGCAGGAAGGTCCCTGGTTCCACAGGTAACTTCATTGCAGCACACTTTGAAAGGCCATCTGCAATATCGTTCTGAGCTCTTGGGACGTGCTCCATTTGCAGCCCTTCAAAGTGCTCTTCAAGCTTCCTCACTTCATCAACATAAGCTTCCATCAAGGGGCTCTGATAACTCTTATTCACTTGTCGGACCACCAACTACGAATCTCCCCGCACAATCAACTTCCTGATCCCAAGCTCGGCTGCAATTCTGAGGCCGGCAAGCAACCCTTCATACTCAGCAGTATTGTTTGTCGCTTGTTCCCTGGGAAAGTGCATCTGGATAACATACTTGAGGTGCTCTCCGGTGGGCGCTATGAGTACCACGCCGGCACCAGCGCCTTGCAGCGAGAAAGCACCATCAAAGTACATCATCCATTCTTTGCTTGCTTCTCGGACGGGGATGCTTGTCTCTAGAACTTCTTCATCCGGCGTTGGGGTCCATTCTGCTATGAATTCTGCCAAAGCTCTGCTCTATATGGTTGAAGTACTTTCAAACTTGAGACCAAAGCTTGACAGTTCCAGTGCCCACTCGACGATCCTGCCCGTTGCCTCTGGATTTTGCAATATCCTTTTTAACGGAAAGCGACTGACCACTGTTATCTCGTGTGCTTGAAAGTAATGGCGCAGCTTCCTTGAGGCCATGAGGAGGCCGAATAGCAACTTCTGCACCCCAGAGTATCTTGATCTAGCCCCCTGCAAGAGGGAACTTACGAAATACACTGGGCGCTGCACCATCTTCCTTCGCACTTCACCTTGTTCCTGCGCAGACTTGTCCTTGACGGGGCCAGAGCTTGTCGGTGGAGCCCCCTGCTTGTCGCTGGATTCGCTTGCCAGGGATGTGGATTCCTCATCTGCCTCCCTCTCTGCTACTAATGCAGCACTAACCACTTGATTGGTTGCCGCTAGGTACAACAGCAACTTCTCTTGTGGTCTAGGTGCGACAAGTATTGGAGTAGAGGACATGTATCCTTTCAAGTCTTGCAGCGCTACCTCCGCTTCCGGAGTCCATTTCATAGGACCTGCCTTTTTCAAGATTTTGAAGAAAGGCAGGGCGCGTTCTGCAGACTTTGAAATGAACCTGCTGAGGGCAGCCACACAACCGGCAAGTCTTCTTACATCCTTGACGCACTTCGGGGCTTCAATCTGCTCGATGGCTTTTATCTTGTCGGGATTGGCTTCAATCCCCCTCTGGGACACAAAGAACCCGAGAAGCTTGCCGGAGGGGACTCCGAAAACGCACTTCTCGGGGTTCAGCTTGAGCTGGATCTTGCGCAAGTTCTCAAAGGTTTCCTCTAAGTCTTGGATCAGGGTATCTTTGCTCTTGCTCTTGACCACTATGTCATCCATGTAGGCTTCCACGTTTCTGTGTATCTGTGGCTCAAAAGCAGTGTGCACCACCCTTGCAAATGTTGAGCCTGCATTCTTCAATCCAAAGGGCATGCGTATGAAGCAATATGTGCCACATGGAGTAATGAATGCAGTCTTCTCTTCATCTTCCTTGGCCATGAAAATCTGGTGGTAACCTGAGTACGCATCAAGGAAGGAAAGCAGCTCACATCCAGCGGTGGAGTCAACAATCTGGTCGATACGCGGCAAGGGAAATGGATCTTTGGGACATGCTTTATTCACATCAGTGAAGTCTATACAAAGCCTCCATTTTCCATTAGCCTTGCGTACGACAACTGGATTGGCCAACCACGTAGGATGGATCACGCCTCTAACCAGGCCTGCTGCTTCTAGCTTCTTTATCTCTTCGGCGATGAATTCTTGGCGCTCCACGGCTTGCTTTCTGACCTTCTGCTTGACGGGCCGCGCATGAGGACAAACAGCAAGCTTGTGCTCAATTACCTTCCTGGGAACGCCGGGGATGTCAGATGGTTGCCACGCAAACACATTGACATTCGCCCGCAGGAAGGCAACGAGCGCGCTTTCCTATTTGTTGTCGAGCGTAGCGCTGATGGTGAAAGTACCACCAGTGCCATCCTCCTTGGCGGACACCTTCTTGGTTGCCGGTGGAGCTGCCATTCCTTTCTTGCACTTGCCGGTGGAGCTCGATGGAGCGTCCTCGACGACAGCGCAGCACTCTGAGGAGGTGCGTTTGCTGGAGAGATATCGGGGGAAACTGTCCACCACGAACACCTATGGGACCGGAGCCCCTTCTACGTTGCGGTAAGGGAGCGGAGGGAGCACGGAGAGCAGATCGAGGAACACACGCGGGCAGTTTTACCCAGGTTCGGGCCGCGCGGACGCATAAAACCCTACTCCTGCCTTAGGTTGTATTGAGTCCTTGAGCTATAAAAGGAGGCCCATGCACAACGTAGAAAGGGTTCGAAACCTAGACAACTCTCTCGCTCGGTGTAGCTAGTACTGTAGCTCGAATTCTTCATCAACCTCTCCAGCTTCGTCAACTTCATCAGCTACAACGACATGCCTCCGAAGAAGAAGTCTTCGGAGGTCGGAGGCCCGTCCGCGTCGATTCCACCGCCACCAGAGCCAACGGTTGGTGGAGGAGACGCCGGCGGAAGGGTGGTCGCCGGCGAGGAAACTCACGGCGCCACCAAGTCCAAAGACAAGACGGACGACCGGGCGAATTCCAAGGCCTCGGTGTCCGTGGACGCGCCACGTCTCTCTCGGGAGGTGCAAGACCCACAGCGGCGTGGTACAGGAGGTACCATACGCTTGCTGGGATGAAGCCAAGCCGGAGGATCGCGGGATGCTCAAGGCCAGCAAGCTGGTACGAGCAAGGCGCGGTCGCCGGGGCGGGAACGTGCTCCTTCTAACACTGTTAGAAGTCCGAGCGTGTCCCGATCCTCGCACCGCTCGCCGCCGTTCCCCTCTTCTCCCGCAGAAGCTCTAGCAAGAGCACAGCTACTCCTCGATTTCCCTCCAGCGGCAGACAAGGCCGAAGACTGGAGGGCGACGATCCAGAGCCTCATCGCCTTCGCCAACAACGACGCGCCACAGCAGCCGGCAACTTCGCGGCTGCGGCAAGTCGATCAAGCGAAGGCCGATGGCAACAAGACCGCCGGGGGTGCGACTACCGTGCACTCCCCGCCGCGGAAGCAGAGATCGCCACCCCGCCGGATCAACGTCGACGACGACTCCACGGCGTCGTCGGATCCGCGGGCTCGCCGCGATCAGCGCCAAGTCCTAGACGACAGGCGGCAAGAAGACGCTCGAACTCGCATCGAGCGTCGACGAGAAGCTAGAAGGCAATCCGATCATCGAGCTGGGACCGCTGTCGATATGCACGCGCCCGGTGAACCAGGTGACTTGCCGTACGTGGCAGGGTGCCCCGCGTTCACCCGAGAGCTGCGACAAGTCCAGTGGCCCAGCATGAAGAACTTCAAGCCCGACGTACCCGAGAAGTACGACGGCAAGACGCACCCCTCGGAGTTCCTCAGCATCTACACCATCGCGGTGCAGGCTGCCGAGGGACGCGACGAGAAGATCCTCGCCAACTACTTCCCGCTAGTGCTTAAGCCAAACGTCCGCTCTTGGCTTATGCACTTGCCGGAGAACTCCATTTCTTCATGGGCGGATCTGTGCCACCAGTTTGTTGGCGCCTTCACGGGCGGCCACAAACCCCACGGCCAAGAGAGCGATCTCCACATCCTCGCCCAGAAGGAGGGAGAATCCCTGCGCAAGTACATACAACGATTCAGCCGCGTGCAACACAACATTCCCGACGCCCACCCTGCCGTGGTTATCAGCGTGTTCCACCAGAACATGCGTAACCGCCGCATGAGGGAAGAAATGGCCATGACCAAGATCCGGGATGTCAGCGAGCTCTACGCTCTGGCTGACAAGTGCGCGCGCGCTGAGGAGGGGAGGAAACTCCCCGGAGAGGACTCTGGCGCAGGAGGGAGTGACAGCGACGACGCCGCCCCGGCAAAGAAGAGCCAGCGGCGGATCAACAGAAGGAAGAAGAACAAGGAGGTGCTGGCTGTCGAGCAATCCGGCAAGGAGGCTCCCGCCAAGAAGACATAGGCTGGCGGTTCCGGCAAGGAGCCCGCCCCTGTAGCGGCAGCCCACAAGCAGGAAGGCTCCGACAAGCAGTACTGCAAGATCCACCGCACCAAGGGACACGATCTTCAGAACTGTAAAAGAGTCGAGTACCTCGTAGAGCAGCAGAAGGCTGAATACGAGCGTCGCGACAAGGAGAAGGCCCAAGGAGGCGGAGGAGAGCCAAGCAAGAAGCGGCCGTTCAATGGCCGGGGAGGACGCCGCAGCAAGGCCAAGCAGCGGCAAGGTGATAGACCTCCCCGGGGCCGCGACAAGGATGAGGAAGAAGACGACGATGACGACATGGAAGAAGGAGACAACAGCGAGCAGGAGTTCCAGAAGGCCACCGAGGTTCTGTGTGTCGACGGAGGTGCCTCTCTGCACACTTCCCACCGCCAACTCAAGCAGTGGGTGCGGGAAGTGAACGCAGCTGAGCCACCCATCGAGTCACGCAGGCTGCTGAAGTGGTCCGGCACGCCCATCATCTTTGACCTTGAGGACCACCCTGACCGTACCACAGCGGTCGGGTGCTTGCCGATGTTGGTTTCACCAACTATCCGCAACCTCAAGGTCACCAAGATGTTGGTTGACGGCGGGGCTGGCCTGAACTTGATCTCCTCGGCTGTGATCAAGAAACTACAAATCCAAGACGGCGAGCTCGAAGAAACCGGGTCGTTCCAGGGGATCAACCCGGGAAGGAGCAAGCCGAAGGGAAAGATTACTCTGCCAGTGACCTTTGGCGGGGAGCTTAACTTCAGGACGGAGAGGATCACGTTTGATGTTGCCGATATCCCATCGCCAAAGATGTCGGGGGAAACTGTCCACCACGAACACCTATGGGACCGGAGCCCCTTCTACGTTGCGGTAAGGGAGCGGAGGGAGCACGGAGAGCAGATCGAGGAACACACGCGGGCAGTTTTGCCCAGGTTCGGGCCGCGCGACGCGTAAAACCCTACTCCTGCCTTAGGTTGTATTGAGTTCTTGAGCTCGGGAGCTCGAAGAGCTACAGTACTAGCTACACCGAGCGAGAGAGTTGTCTAGGTTTCGAACCCTTTCTACGTTGTGCATGGGCCTCCTTTTATAGCTCAAGGGGTCACCGACAGGTGTCAACGTAGACGAGGGTAAAAGTGTAATTTTGGTGGTAGTTGTAACAGTGCGTGAATAGTGCATGAACAGTGGATGAACAGTGGTCTTCACCTAACCTTGACAGTGGGGGACAAGGGCATTAAATGCCCGTCGCCGTCGACCCCAAAAGCGCCCGTCCATGCTTCTCCGTTCGCCACGGCGGTAGCCTCGTCACTGTGGCCTGCCACCGTGTCCCCCAGGCTGCACAGCCATCCGCCACGCGTCCCTGGAAGGGCCCCAGGGTGACGCGTGGGCCGATGAGCTGGAGCGCGGGCACACAGCGCAGGCTTCCCCTGCAAGCATCTTGCCGGGGTCTTGGTCTTGCCGGTCCCGGAAGCTTGTCGCTCCCCGGGTCCTGCCGGGGCGCAGGGTGCGCCGAGGCATCTTTTGAGATACGCATTCCTTGGCTTTCCTGGCAAGCTCCTCTTGCCAGGGTCTTGCGTTTAAGTGATAATCTTGAGCCTGGTGCGGCCTTCCCGGCAAGCTCCTCTTGCCGGGGTCTTGACTTTCTGTCTTGTATACTTTGTTTTTGAATGGCTTCATAAGGACCAGAAAAGGTTTCCGGCGAGCACGCGGTAAACCCTGCCGCGGGAAGCTGCTACTGCCCGTGCACAAGTTGGGGTATTAAGGTACCCCTATCTTAGTACACCGACATCTATCCTTTCAAGTTTTTTCATAATGTGAGCTAGGGTGATGTCCTCTTGAATGCTAACAACAGGGGGACTCCCAACAAGATTTTCAATAATACTAAGAGACTCCCAAACTGGGGCCTCCAGGAAATTCCCATTGATAGCAGTATCTAGAATAAACCTGTTCCAAGAAGTAATTCCAACATAAAAATTTCTAAGTAAGATAATAGTAGGTTGCTTCTTGGTGGCTCTTTTTTGTGAATCATTAATTCTATACCAAGCATCTTTCAAACTTTCCCCACCTCTTTGTTTAAAGGTGAGAACTTCTGCCTCGTCAAAGACAAAAGGACCCGTCATAATCACAACTTAAGGAACAAGATAACTATTTTTGTGATTTTTGATAAAAAGGTACTAACGCAAAAATGAAAGGTAAACTAACAAGACTAAAAAGAAAAGGTAAAAGATAGCATGCAACTCCCCTATCCTGAAGAGTGGAGTCCCCGGCAACGGCGCCAGAAAATACTCCTTGATGGGCCTCGAACCCCTCGTTGGTTACCCCAAGTGGAAGGTGTAAGATGCAGTATTGTAGAAGTGTTTTCCCTTAGCAAAGATACCAAGGATCGAATCCCCAGAGACTCCTAGGTTCAACAAGTAGGTGTCAATTGCTACGGCGCCAGATTAGTAGCAATCAACGTGGACCTGCACACAGATACAAATAACTTTGCTCCGAACGAGTACAGAGAGGTTGTCAATCCCTCCGGCCTTGTAGTTCACAAAGGATTAAAAGCAATGATAGTGGTGATAGATAGTGTTTTGCAATAGTAAATAATAACGGAAAGTAAATAGTGGATGTGATCAATGATGGTAATATGGACCGGAGTCTCATGATGTTCACTAGTGATGTCTCTCTCCCAAAAGACGATAAACAGCTATGTGAGGTAAACAAATTACAGCTGGGCAATTGACAGGACCACGAACGCAAACCAATGCCGACTACATTGCAAGAAAGGTTGAGGTTCAAAGCATGGGCGGTACGCCAAAGTAAGTAGACCGAAATCCATCAATATCTACTACTAATCATCCACCTTGAGATATCTATCCAGAACATCTCGCTGGTATTAAGTTGCGAGTCCCACCCATAGTGTAAACTCAATGCAACAGACAACTGCATTAAAATAACTTTGCGTAAAGTAAACAATCCTTGCACCCGCGGGCACAAGCACCGTTGTTTTCCCCCTTGTGGCAACAACACATCCCCTAGACTCATGTTTCTGTCACTCAAGCTAGTCATCGAGGGGCATGAACCCACAATCGAGCATAACGTTCCCTCTTTGAGTCACTACCTACTACTCGTCCAAAGCAATAAGTAACAACGGAGAACATGCAAGAATTACTTATGAACAAAAATATAAAAGAGGTGAATCAAATATATTACTCAAGATCAATCTGAACATAATCTCATAATCCATCGGATCCCAGCAAACTCAACATAGCAACAGCAGAAGGATTACATAGGTGCCTCGATCATGTAGGGCAGCTCACGAGGACTAATTAGTGAAGCACAAGAACGGGAGGAGAACATCACATAGCTACTGGTCATGGACTCATGGTCCAAGGGAGACTACTCACGAGTCATCCGGGAGGCGTCCATGGTGGTGGAGAAGCTCCCGGTGGTGATCCTCCCCTCCGGCAGGGTGCCGGGAAGAGTTCTCCTGGTGCTCCCGATCTTGGAAGCGGCAGCGGCGGCGGAACAGAGATGGGATCGCGAAGTAGGGCACCGAGGGAGCTTCGGGGGGCCCAGGCGCCCCCCCCGGCGCGGCCCAGGGGGGGGGGCGCCGCCAGGGCGCCTGGAGCCCTGGTGGCCCCCCTGGCTGCCCTTCGGATGCAGTGTTGTTTCCGGAACGCTGATTTTTTATATAATTTTTCTGGAATTTTCTGGGCAGTTCTCGAAACGTGAAAACCTGAAATACAAAAACAGCCGAAAACAGAAACTGGCACTGGGGTGCACTGGATTTGTAAGTTAGTCCAAATATGATCAAAAGTGTATGGAAGTGTATGAATATCATAGCAATATCACCCAAAAGTGGAATGGAGCAAGCAAAAATTATAGATACGTTTTGGACGTATCAGGGTGTTGAATTTTTAGAGCGGATTTGATTTACTAAACGGTGTCCTCGGTTGACGGCAACCTAGAACCCGTAGAGTGATTACGACAAGCAAAGGTATTACTTCATCAAAAGTTCAAAAGGTGTAGTGTAAAGGCATGATATCCTCGAGATATCAGAGGGTAAAACTCGAAGGTAGAACACGATAGAAGTTGCACTAGGTCATTGACCTATGACAGTAGATACTTTAACCTTGTCAAAAATTGACGAGGCCTGGAATGGATTTATTCCAGATATATTGAATAAGGACAACATGGTCGGAACCATAACTGCAAGGGATCAAATTTATTGACACCGAAAGAATTATTTAGATGAAAAATCATTTTGCAAGAAGCTCCCGAGACGGTCTAAATCGTTTCCATGGGCATGAACAAAAGCTCAATGTCGACTCCCATTTCTCCAATGCATACGTTTCATTCACCTCTTGTTCGGACGAAGTTGTAGTGTTGGGAATTTACCTGGCAAAACACCATAAGAATATGACTCATGAAAACTTTCGGGTTCTCATGAAGTAGGAAAGTATAGGTTCAACCCAACAAGGCACCTTAGGAACATACGCTACAAACTTCAAGAGTAATTAACACCAGCTCGCCGGTAGAGCATGGTTGGTCAAAACAGAGAATACAATCTACCAAAGGCATTATGTATTAGAGGAAGAACTCACAAGGTGATTGAATATGAAGGACACTGTGGGATAATAATCCAACAGTGGTTCGGGCGATCCACAACGGAGCTGATGTGAGTATCGGTACTCAATCGGAGGAATAAAGAATGCAAAGGCATCGGGTTATAGAATCAACTAAATAACTCGAAGCTTTATTAACAAAGGAATTCTGATCTTTAAGTCAAGGGATCAGAAGCAGACGCTCTGATCATGGATAGATAACTTGAATAGACTTAGTTGGGCAATCAATATAGGTTTGAATTGTCGAGAACCAACTCATGTCCGGAAGGTCATCTGAGTCGGAAAAATAATTTAAAATAATAAACTGATGCTTGCGTGCATACGCACACATTGAACCAATAGGCTTAGAACGACAAGGGCAAGTGATGACAACGAAGACAATTAAACATAAGGTATTAACCATAAGGTAAGCAGACAGAATTTCAAGAGCAATAAGCTGCAGAGAATCTTCGGAGGATCGAAAGTACTTCGAAGAATATTTGTTAAACACATGAACAATCAGGTTGAACGGATCCTCGGTAATTGTGAGGATTTAACCGTAAGGTTTTTCATGCGGAAAGATTGCATGGCAGTAACTCAAAGAATTTTCGGGACAACGGAGAATATTTCGAGGTGTCTTGCAACAACAAGAGCGATGAGGAATGATCGTGTGAATGACATGTGTAAGTAGCCATCCACAGGGATATACCAGTGATAGGAATTGTAAGGCAATGAGCACAAAGGTCTCGGAAAAATATCGAGAGATATCCTCGGAATCTTCTGTCGAAGCAGGTGATCTTCAGGCACGAGGGCTCTCCGGGAGAAGTAGATATGAGAACCTAATGTCATGTCAGAGTTAGCAAAATCATTTAACCCCAAAAGGAAGAGAGAACAGATTCCCAGAGTATAGACGAGGAATAAAAGATCCTAATACCACCCAGTTGGCGACGTGGGGCCGTAAGCCACACAACCAAGTTAGTAAAATGGTTTTCTCTGTCTAGACTCAACTTCGACCAAGGAGTTGGAAAGGGGGATTCCTACAGGCAGTCGGCTCTGATACCAACTTGTGACGCCCCCGATTTGACCGTACACTAATCATGCACGCAAATGTGTACGACCAAGATCAGAGACTCACTGGAAGATATCACAACACAACTCTAGACACAAATTAAAATAATACAAGCTTTATATTACAAGCCAGGGGCCTCGAGGGTTCGAATACATAAGCTCGAAAACACAAGAGTCAGCGGAAGCAACAATATCTAAGTACAGACATAAGTTAAACAAGTTTGCCATAAGATGGCTAGCACACAAATAGCAACGATCGAAAAGGCAAGGCCTCCTACCTGGGACCTCCTAACTACTCCTCGAAGCCGAACTCCACGTAGAAACATCCTCGGGATCATCTGGGTCCTGGACTCCACCATCTGGTCGCATCATCCGAGAAGAAGGGACAAAAGGGGAAAAAGGGGGAGCAAAGCAACCGTGAGTACTCATCCAAAGTACTCGCAAGCAAGGATCTACACTACACATGCAATGGTATCTGTGTAAAGGGGTAATATATGTGGGTTAAACTGCAGAATGCCAGAATAAGAGTGGGATAGCTAATCCAATCAAAGACTACACTTCTGGCCACCTCCATCTTGCAGCAGTAGATGAGAATAGCTGGGAAGTAACAAGTATCCTCGCATCTGGCAGCCTCCGTCTTGTAGCAGTAGAAGGGAATAGATGGTAAGTTCACCAAGTAACATCGTATAGCATAAACCTACCCGGCGATCCTCCCGCACATCACCCTGTGAGAGAGCAACCACTGAGTTATATCTGGAACTTGCCTGGGTGTGTTTTATTAAGTATCCAGTTCTAGTTGTCATGAGGTCAGAGTACAACTCCGGGTCGTCCTTTTACCGAGGGACACGGCTATTCGAATAGATTAACTTCCCTGCAGGGGTGCACCACATAACCCAGCACGCTCGATCCCATTTGGCCGGACACACTTTCCAGGGTCATGCCCGGCCTCGGAAGATCAACACGTCGCAGCCCTACCTAAGCACAACAGAGAGGTCAGCACGCCGGTCTAAACCCTAAGTGCACAGGGGTCTGGGCCCATCGCCCAATGCACACCTGCACGTTGCGAGGGCGGCCAGTGAGCAGACCTAGCAACCTCCATTACTAAGGAAGTTGCGTTACGCGGTCCAACCCGGCGCGCGCCGCTAAGTCACTGACGTCAAGAAGGTTTCGGCTGATACCACGACGTCGAGTGCCCATAACTATTCCCATGTAGCTGGTTAGTGCGTATAGGCCAAATGGCCAGACTCGGATCAAATACCAAGATCCCGTTAAACATGTTATTATGAAATAACCGTGGACAACGACCAGGGCCAGGCCCACCTGTCTCCTAGGTGGTCGCAACCCGCCTTGTCGCTCCGCCACAAAGTAACCATCAAAGGGCTGCCGGGAACCCAGGCCCACCACTACCTGTGTGGAACCACCTGCCCCTTCAGCCCCCATCTCTGAATCATCATCATGTGTATGTAATAGTATAGTATATACCCGTGATCACCACCTGAGTGATCACGACCCGATAGTATAGCATGGTGATACGTCCAAAACGTATCTATAATTTCTGCTTGCTCCATGGTTCTTTTGTGTGATATTGCTATGATATTTATGCACTTCTATACACTTTTGATCATATTTGGACTAACCTATTAACTCAGTGCACCCCAGTGCCAGTTTCTGTTTTCTACTATTTTTGTATTTCAGGTTTTCCAATTACTTAAATTGCCAGAAAAATTCCGGGAAAAATATATAAAAAATCAGCGCTCCAGAAGCTTCCACGCGCCAGAAGTGGGGCCAGAGGGGAGCCAGGGGCAGCCCAGGCGGCCTGCCCACGCGGCCCCGCTCCTGGCCGCGCCGGGGGGCGCCTGGGCCCCCCTCTCCGCCTCTGGTGACCCCCTTTGGCATATATTTAGCACGCGTCCCGAAACCCTCGAGGACGGAACCCTTTTTCGCGATCTCATCTCTGTTCCGCTGCCGCCGCGCTTCCAAGATCGGGAGCACCAGGAGAACTCTTCCCGGCACCCTGCCGGAGGGGAGGATCACCACCGGGAGCTTCTCCACCACCATGGACGCTTCCCGGATGAGTTGTGAGTAGTCTCCCTTGGACCATGGGTCCATGACCAGTAGCTATGTGATGTTCTCCTCCCCTCTTTGTTCTTCATCGATTAGACCTCGTGAGCTGCCCTACATGATCGAGGCACATATGTAATCTTTATGCTGTTGCTATGCTGAGTTTGCTGGGATCCGATGGATTATGAGATTATGTTCAGATTGTGTGTGAGTAATATATTTGATTCACCTCTTTTATATTTATGTTCTTGAGTAATTCTTGCATGTTCTCCGTTGCTATTTATTGCTTTGGCCGAGTAGTAGGTAGTAACTCCAAGAGGGAACGTTATGCTTGATTGTGGGTTCATGCCCCTCGAGGACTAGTTTGAGTGACAGAAACATGAGTCTAGGGGATGTGCTGTTGCCACAAGGGGGAAAACAACGGTGCTTGTACTTGCGGGTGCAAGGATTGTTTACTTTACGCAAAGTTCTTTTAATGCAGTTGTCTGTTGCTTTGAGTTTACACTTTGGGTGGGACTCGCAACTTAATACCAGCGAGATGTTCTGGATAGATATCTCAAGGTGGATGATTAGTAGTAGATGCAGATGGATTTCGGTCTACTTGCCTTGGCGTACCGCCCATGATTTTGAGCCTCTACCTTTCTGTACAGCATAGTTAGCATTGGTTTGCGCACATAATCCTGTCAATTGCCCAGCTGTAATTTGTTTACCTCGCTTAGCTGTTTATCGTCTTTTGGGAGAGAGACATCACTAGTGAACATCATGGGACCCCGGTCCATATTACCATCACTGATCACACCCGCTATTTACTTCCTGTTCTTATTTCCTAGTTGCAGTCATACCTATCACTATTATCTCTTGCGTTTGATCCTTTGTAAACGACAAGGGCGGAGGGATTGCCAACCTCTCTGTACTCGTTGGGAGCAAAGTTATTTGTATCTGTGTGCAGGTCCTGTCAAGCGAAAGTTTCCGGCGCTATTGACACCTTCTTGTCGACCCTCGGAGTCTCACGAGATTAGATCCTTGGTATCTTTGCCAAGGGAAATTTGCCGCTACGCTACATCTCAAACCTTCCACTTGGGGTAACCAACGAGGGGCGAGAAGCCATCAAGCAAGTTTCTGGCGCCGTTGCCAGGGACTCCACTCTTCAAGATAGGGGAGTTGCATGCTATATTTTATCTTTGCTTTTTAGTCTTGTTAGTTTACCTTTCAGTTTTTGCTTTAGTGTCCCTTACCAAAAATCACAAAAATACTTATCTTGCTTGCTTGCTGCTATGGGTTCCACCGAGAACACCAAGTTGTGTGACTTCACTAGTCATAACAACGATGACTTTATCTGCACGCCTATTACTACACCTGCCACTTCAGCACCTTCTTATGAAATTAAACCTACTTTACTGAACCTAGTTACGAAAGATCAATTCTCCGGTGCTGGACATGATGCTGCTTTGCACTTAAATAATTTTGTTGAACTCTGTGATATGCAAAAGTACCAAGAAATAGATGGTGATATTGTTAAGCTTAAGCTTTTTCCTTTCTCCTTGAGAGGAGGAGCTAAAATCTGGTTTCAATCCTTGCCTAGAAATAGCATAGATTCTTGGGACAAGTGCAAGGATGCCTTTATTGGAAAATACTATCCCCCTGCTAAAATTACCCAACTAAGGAGTAACATAATGAATTTTAAACAATTGGATAATGAACACGTTGCCCAAGCTTGGGAACGCATGAAATCTCTTGTCAAGAACTGCCCTACTCATGGTTTGACTACTTGGATGGTTATCCAAACTTTTTATGCAGGCTTGAACTTTACCTCGCGGAACTTGATAGATTCGGCCGCGGGAGGAACCTTTATGTTAACTACACTTGGTGCTGCCACGAAGCTTCTCGATGAGATGATGACCAATTATTCCCAATGGCACACCGAACGCGCTCCAACAGGTAGGAAGGTAAACTCTATCGAGGAGATCTCCTCCCTAAATGAAAAGGTTGACTTGATAATGTCTCTACTTTCCAAGCAACCTTCTAGTGATCCTCGTGATGTTCCTTTAGATTCTTTGATTGCTCAAGATCAAGTAGATGTGAACTTTATCTCTAGAAACAATTTCAATAACAATGCTTATAGGAGTAATTTTGGTAGCAACCCTAGACCGTTCCCCTCTAATTCCTATGGGAACAACAATGCTTATCCTAGCACCAACAACTCCACCTCTGAACTAGAGATTATGCTTAAAGACTTCATCACTACCCAAAAGGCCTTCAATAAGAATGTAGAAGAAAAACTAAACAAACTAGATAATCTCTCTTCGAAGGTAGACAATTTAGCCCATGAGGTAGAATTGCTTAAAATTAGAACTTCCCCTCTTGAGGAGAGGGAGACCACTCCTATGAATGCTATTCAAGTGCAAATTAATGAAAACATTAGGATGTTGGCTAAACTTAAAGAGAGATGGGCTAGAGAAAAGGAGGAAGAAGATAGAATTAAGAGCCTTCCTACCCATCACACTGTTGCTACTATCCAAGTTGTTGAGGATATCCAAACTCTTAGCACCCAATGCGCTCCTGGTCCCATTGGACCTATTAATGGTGATGCTATGACCTCAACCGTAGAAACTCCTATGACCATAGAAGCTACCAAACAAGTGAGCCTAGAAGACACCACTACCACTTTACATGATAGTAGTGACCTTGATTTTGATAATTGCACCCTTTCTGAAGTTATTGATTTCCTTCACAAGATGTCTAGAGATCCCCACACTAGCACACTTAATCTTGCCTTCACGGATCATATCACTAATGCTCTCACCAAAGCTAGGGAGGAAAAGCTTTGGGTAGAAGCCTCCATACCTAGAAAGCTAGAAGATGGTTGGGATCCTATGATTAAAATTAAGTTGAATAACTTCTCTTGCTATGCTTTATGTGATGTTGGAGCTAGTACCTCCGTTATGCCCAAAAGAATATATGATATGCTTAAATTGAAACCTTTTGATTCTTGTTCTTTTGGTGTTCGTCTTGTTGATTCTTCCATAAAGAAACCTTTGGGGAGGATCGACGATGTTCTTATCATTGTCAATGACAATTATGTTCCCGTTGATTTTACTATTATGGATATTGAATGTGAACCTTCTTGTCCAATTATTTTGGGACGTCCTTTTCTTCGCACCGTTGGTGCTATCATTGACATGAAAGAGGGGAACATAAAATTCCAATTTCCTCTCAAGAAAGGGATGGAACACTTCCCTAGAAAGAAGATTAAGTTACCATTTGAGTCCGTCATACGGGCTAGCTATTCTTTTACTCTTGATAAAACTTGATCCTCTCTTTTTGCATTATGCCTAGCTTAAAGGCATAAAAGAAAGCGCTTTTGGGAGGCAGCCCACAACGAATAAAATTTTATTTTGCTTTTGTTGTGTCTTGATGTTTGTTAGTACAGTAGCATCATCATTGTATCTTTACTTTTCAGCTTTGTGCCAAGTTTAGCCTCTGATTGCAAGAAAGTTCAAAAGTTGTGACGTGCTGTCTAGGAAACAGATTCTGTCCTTGGACAGAAAAATTCGTATAAAATCACCATATCATCTTTTTGGTCTGAATTTTTTCTACAGCGTGCTCTATACAATTGGCTTTCGGGCGTCTGTTCTGAGTTTTTTGATTTGAGTTGCAGAAGTGCCCCGACAAAATTATTTACTACCTGCTGGTCTGTTTTTCACAGATTCTGTCCTGTTTTGCCTTTTCTTCGTTTTGCAAACCATGAGCTTGCTTTTTCTTTGCAAAAACCTTTTGGCAATCTTGAGAAACAGTAGATATTCACGATTATCTTTATTTCCAGCAAGGAAAAATTATTTTATTATGGGTACTAACCTCGCTAATCAGATTATGATGAGTTATGTATGAAGGGAGTTTTCAAGTGTGCGAGGGAAGATGATAAAAAGATTCAGGAGGGTCAAACGCTCAAGCTTGGGGATGTCCCCGTGCATCCCCAAGAAATATTCAAGAAGACTCAAGCGTCTAAGCTTGGGGATGCCCCCGTGCATCCCCTTCTCCATCAACAATTATCAGTTCGTCTTTCGTTCCACTATATTTTAATCACTTCATGCGTTATGTGCTATGCTTGGAGCATCTTGCTTTTAGTTTCCTTTTTAGTTTTCTTTAGCTTTGCTTGCTATTCATAACGAGTTAGAACCTAGCTTTCTTTGTGTGGGAGAGAAACATGCTCCACTTCGACCTAGAACACAACATAGGATTTTCATGCTTATCTTTGCTGTGTATGTTCTTTGTCTTTCAATAGCTACTGTCATGTTTAGCTCTTAGTTTTCATGCTTTTCTTTTTAAAGAGCTTTTGTTTAGTTGGTTGCTGAACTCTCTTGAGTTTTCATGTTTATCTTGTTAAGAGAGTTTGTCTGTTGTACTGAGTTGTGTGTCTTAACTTAAAGTAGGTAATTGAGGTTGCTATTTAATTTTAGTAGTAACTTGCAATAGTTTTGAGGTATTGCCATGAGTAATGTCTGAACTTTTGGTGACAAGAGCTTTAGCCTATTAGTGATAGATGTCGTATTTTGGGCTATCCGTGTTTATTTTCGAAAACCTACAAAATAGTTGAGAACTTTAGCTACTAAATGGATCACTAATCTTTGGAGGGATCGAATATTAGAGTACACTCACATACCATGGGTCGAGGATGCGCAAGGGTAACCAAACCCCCATACACACCTCCTCGGGGTACTTGTCTCTTTGAGAACCTCCTAATTAGATTGAGAGTTACCGATAATAAGTGCATGAGTTCTTCGGACTAATGTGAGTATTCAAAGGTTGACACTTCCACCTATACATATTTTTCTAGCCTCTTCGGTACCGTGCATTGCCCTTTCTCACCTCGAGAGTTGGTGCATACTTCGCCGGTGCATCCAAATCCTTGGCATGATACGCTCTGTCATTATAAGCCTCATTATATCCTTCCTCAAAACAGCCACCATACCTACCTATTAAGGCATTTCCAGAGCCTTTCCGAGATACATTGCCATGCAACATCCATCCTCTCATGACTTGATCTTCATGTCATACATGCTTTTTGCTTGATCGATGAGCCGCATGCTAGTTGGGCCTTGCCCTAATCATTGCTACATCACGCGCTAGTATCATTGCATATCCTGCTACACTGGCAGAGGCATACATTTGCATACATCATGATAGTTTCATTTTCTTTATGTTGAGTACTTTTGTAAAGTGTGAAAGATCTTCTATACTTCTTGTAATACATAGAGTGTTGCCCCTAAAGTGAGGAAAAGATCCCAAAGAGGACAAATCAAAAGATCCCAAAGAGGACAAAATCAAAAGATCCCAAAGAGGACAAATGAGAGATAAATAGAAAGAGCCATTGAGGCCACAAAAAGTAAAAAAAATAAAAAAAGAGAAAAAGAAATAAAAAGGGAGAAGGGGGCACACTACTATTTCTTTTGAGAGATCCACACTCGTACTCCATCTTATACCTTGTACTCCATAGAGATTATCATTTATGCATATAGCTATGTGGGGACCTTTACACTATAGAACTTGGCTTGTATATTCCAATGATGAGCCTCCTCAAAAGAGCTCTAGGTCTTCTTGAGCAAGCGAGTTGGATGCACCCCCACTAGTTCCATTGGAGAGCTTACCTTAGCTCATATGTGCATCCGTTGCATGGCAATCCCTAGTCCTCGCATCATATCTATCATTTGGCTTTCTCTCACCGATGATTGTCCTCATTGATGTGAGCCTTTCACACCTTTTTTTGTCTTCCCCCTCTATCATTTTTCTCTCTTTGCCATCCTAAGTGTCGACTTTCTTGCTTACACTCATCCATTGCATGAGTGCTCAAAATATCGAAAGGGAGTGGATCATTTTGACTTGTACCTGGCTGACGGTCTGGGGATGAGTCAAGATAAGATTCCAAAGAAGACCAAGTGTGAAACTTTAGTAGATTAAGTTCTCAACAATACAAAAACTATGTTTTACTCTCTCATATATCCCTATCCCCTTTCTTGCACGCAAACACCATTTGGAGACATTCGAGTCACGGACATCGAGAGCTCTTGCACCTTTATGTTCTTATATTACTTGTTACAATGCTAATATAGACTCTTGCTCGTTATGACTTGAATTGGATCACATGCCTTGATTGATTTTCTTAAAAGTTCTTATATGGTTGATAGCATGTCACCACATAAATTATGCTTGTTATCATTTACCTACTCGAGGACGAGCAGGAATTATGCTTGGGGATGTTGATACGTCCAAAACGTATCTACAATTTCTGCTTGCTCCATGCTTCTTTTGTGTGATATTGCTATGATATTTATGCACTTCTATACACTTTTGATCATATTTGGACTAACCTATTAACTCAGTGCACCCCAGTGCCAGTTTCTGTTTTCTGCTGTTTTTGTATTTCAGGTTTTCCCATTACTTAAATTGCCAGAAAAATTCCGGGAAAATATATAAAAAATCAGCGCTCCAGAAGCTTCCACGCGCCAGAAGTGGGGCCAGAGGGGAGCGAGGGGCAGCCCAGGCGGCCTGCCCACGCGACCCCCCTCCTGGCCGCGCCGGGGGGGGGGGCCTGGGCCCCCCTCTCCGCCTCTGGTGACCCCCTTTGGCATATATTTAGCACGCGTCCCGAAACCCTCGAGGACGGAACCCTTTTTCGCGATCTCATCTCTGTTTTGCCGCCGCCGCGCTTCCAAGATCGGGAGCACCAGGAGAACTCTTCCCGGCACCCTGCCGGAGGGGAGGATCACCACCGGGAGCTTCTCCACCACCATGGACGCTTCCCGGATGAGTTGTGAGTAGTCTCCCTTGGACCATGGGTCCATCACAAGTAGCTATGTGATGTTCTCCTCCCCTCTTTGTTCTTCATCGATTAGACCTCGTGAGCCGCCCTACATGATCGAGGCACATATGTAATCTTTATGCTGTTGCTATGCTGAGTTTGCTGGGATCCGATGGATTATGAGATTATGTTCAGATTGTGTGTGAGTAATATATTTGATTCACCTCTTTTATATTTATGTTCTTGAGTAATTCTTGCATGTTCTCCGTTGCTATTTATTGCTTTGGCCGAGTAGTAGGTAGTAACTCCAAGAGGGAACGTTATGCTTGATTGTGGGTTCATGCCCCTCGATGACTAGTTTGAGTGACAGAAACATGAGTCTAGGGGATGTGCTGTTGCCACAAGGGGGAAAACAACGGTGCTTGTACTTGCGGGTGCAAGGATTGTTTACTTTACGCAAAGTTCTTTTAATGCAGTTGTCTGTTGCTTTGAGTTTACACTTTGGGTGGGACTCGCAACTTAATACCAGCGAGATGTTCTGGATAGATATCTCAAGGTGGATGATTAGTAGTAGATGCAGATGGATTTCGGTCTACTTGCCTTGGCGTACCGCCCATGCTTTTGAGCCTCTACCTTTCTGTACAGCATATTTAGCATTGGTTTGCACACATAATCCTGTCAATTGCCCAGCTGTAATTTGTTTACCTCGCTTAGCTGTTTTATCGTCTTTTGGGAGAGAGATATCACTAGTGAACATCATGGGACCCCGGTCCATATTACCATCACTGATCACACCCGCTATTTACTTCCTGTTCTTATTTCCTAGTTGCAGTCATACCTATCACTATTATCTCTTGCGTTTGATCCTTTGTAAACGACAAGGCCGGAGGTTGACAACCTCTCTGTACTCGTTGGGAGCAAAGTTATTTGTATTTGTGTGCAGGTCCTGTCAAGCGAAAGTTTCTGGCGCTATTGACACCTTCTTGTCGACCCTCGGAGTCTCACGGGATTCGATCCTTGGTATCTTTGCCAAGGGAAATTTGCCGCTACGCTACATCTCAAACCTTCCACTTGGGGTAACCAACGAGGGGCGAGAAGCCATCAAGCAAATTTCCCTTGGCAAAGATACCAAGGATCGAATCCTGTGAGACTCCGAGGGTCGACAAGAAGGTGTCAATAGCGCCAGAAACTTTCGCTTGACAGGGCCTGCACACAGATACAAATAACTTTCCTCCCAAAGAGTACAGAGAGGTTGTCAATCCCTCCGACCTTGTCGTTTACAAAGGATCAAACGCAAGAGATAATAGTGATAGGTATGACTGCAACTAGGAAATAAGAACAGGAAGTAAATAGCGGGTGTGATCAGTGATGGTAATATGGACCGGGGTCCCATGATGTTCACTAGTGATGTCTCTCTCCCAAAAGACGATAAAACAGCTAAGCGAGGTAAACAAATTACAGCTAGGCAATTGACAGGATTATGTGCGCAAACCCATGCTAACTATGCTGTACAGAAAGGTAGAGGCTCAAAAGCATGGGCGGTACGACAAGGCAAGTAGACCGAAATCCATCTGCATCTACTACTAATCATCCACCTTGAGATATCTATCCAGAACATCTCGCTAGTATTAAGTTGCGAGTCCCACCCAAAGTGTAAACTCAAAGCAACAGACAACTGCATTAAAAGAACTTTGCGTAAAGTAAACAATCCTTGCACCCGCAAGTACAAGCACCGTTGTTTTCCCCCTTGCGGCAACAGCACATCCCCTAGACTCATGTTTCTGTCACTCAAACTAGTCATCGAGGGGCATGAACCCACAATCAAGCATAACGTTCCCTCTTGGAGTTACTACCTACTACTCGGCCAAAGCAATAAATAGCAACGGAGAACATGCAAGAATTACTCAAGAACATGAATATAAAAGAGGTGAATCAAATATATTATTCACACACAATCTGAACATAATCTCATAATCCATCGGATCCCAGCAAACTCAGCATAGCAACAACATAAAGATTACATATGTGCCTCGATCATGTAGGGCAGCTCAGAGGTCTAATCGATGAAGAACAAAGAGGGGAGGAGAACATCACATAGCTACTGGTCATGGACCCATGGTCCAAGGGAGACTACTCACAACTCATCCGGGAAGCGTCCATGGTGGTGGAGAAGCTCCCGGTGGTGATCCTCCCCTCCGGCAGGGTGCCGGGAAGAGTTCTCCTGGTGCTCCCGATCTTGGAAGCGCGGCGGCGGCGGAACAGAGATGAGATCGCGAAAAAGGGTTCCGTCCTCGAGGGTTTCGGGACGCGTGCTAAATATATGCCAAAGGGGGTCACCAGAGGCGGAGAGGGGGGCCGAGGCGCCCCCCCGGCGCGGCCAGGAGGGGGGCCACGTGGGCAGGCCGCCTGGGCTGCCCCTGGCTCCCCTCTGGCCCCACTTCTGGCGCGTGGAAGCTTCTGGAGCGCTGATTTTTTATATATTTTTTCCGGAATTTTTCTGGCAATTTAAGTAATGGGAAAACCTGAAATACAAAAACAGCAGAGAACAGAAACTGGCACTGGGGTGCATTGAGTTAATAGGTTTGTCCAAATATGATCAAAAGTGTATAGAAGTGCATAAATATCATAGCAATATCACACAAAAGAAGCATGGAGCAAGCAGAAATTATAGATACATTTTGGACGTATCAACATCCCCAAGCTTAATTCCAGCTCGTCCTCGAGTAGGTAAATGATAACAAGCATAATTTCTGTGGTGACATGCTATCAACCATATATGAACTTTTAAGTAAAGCAATCAAGGCATGTAATCCAATTCAAGTCATAACGAGCAAGAGTCTATATTAGCATTGTAACAAGTAATATAAGAACATAAAGGTGCAAGAGCTCTCGCTGTCCGTGACTCGAATGTCTCCAAATGGTGTTTGCGTGCAAGAAAGGGGATAGGGATATATGAGAGAGTAAAACATAGTTTTTGTATTGTTGAGAACTTAATCTACTAAAGTTTCACACTTGGTCTTCTTTGGAATCTTATCTTGACTCATCCCCAGACCGTCAGCCAGGTACAAGTCAAAATGATCCACTCCCTTTCGATATTTTGAGCACTCATGCAATGGATGAGCGTAAGCAAGAAAGTCGACACTTAGGATGGCAAAGAGAGAAAAATGATAGAGGGGAAGACAAAAAAAAGGTGTGAAAGGCTCACATCAATGAGGACAATCATCGGCGAGAGAAAGCCAAATGATAGATATGATGCGAGGAGTAGGGATTGCCATGCAACGGATGCACATATTAGCTAAGGTAAGCTCTCCAATGGAACTAGTGGGGGTGCATCCAACTTGCTTGCTCAAGAAGACCTAGAGCTCTTTTGAGGAGGCTCATCATTGGAATATACAAGCCAAGTTCTATAGTGTAAAGGTCCCCACATAGCTATATGCATAAATGATAATCTCTATGGAGTACAAGGTATAAGATGGAGTACGAGTGTGGATCTCTCAAAAGAAATAGTAGTGTGCCCCCTTCTCCCTTTTTATTTATTTTTCTCTTTTTTTTGTGGCCTCAATGGCTCTTTCTATTTATCTCTCATTTGTCCTCTTTGGGATCTTTTGATTTTGTCCTCTTTGGGATCTTTTGATTTCTCCACTTTGGGATCTTTTCCTCACTTTAGGGGCGACACACTATGTATTACAAGAAGTATAGAAGATCTTTCACACTTTACAAAAGTACTCAACATAAAGAAAATGAAACTATCATGATGTATGCAAATGTATGCCTCTGCCAGTGTAGCAGGATATGCAATGATACTAGCGCGTCATGTAGCAATGATTAGGGCAAGGCCCAACTAGCATGTGGCTCATCGATCAAGCAAAAAGCATGTATGACATGAAGATCAAGTCATGAGAAGATGGATGTTGCATGGCAATGTATCTCGGAAAGGCTATGGAAATGCCTTAATAGGTAGGTATGGTGGCTGTTTTGAGGAAGGATATAATGAGGCTTATGATGACAGAGCGTATCATGCCAAGGATTTGGATGCACCGGCGAAGTATGCACCAACTCTCGAGGTGAGAAAGGGCAATGCACGGTACCGAAGAGGCTAGAAAAATATGTATAGGTGGAAGTGTCAACCTTTGAATACTCACATTAGTCCGAAGAACTCATGCACTTATTATCGGTAACTCTCAATCTAATTAGGAGGTTCTCAAAGAGACAAGTACCCCGAGGAGGTGTGTATGGGGGTTTGGTTACCCTTGCGCATCCTCGACCCATGGTACGTGAGTGTACTCTAATATTCGATCCCTCCAAAGATTAGCGATCCATTTAGTAGCTAAAGTTCTCAACTATTTTGTAGGTTTTCGAAAATAAACACGGATTGCCCAAAATATGACATCTATCACTAATAGGCTAAAGCTCTTGTCACCAAAAGTTCAGACATTACTCATGGCAATACCTCAAAACTATTGCAAGTTACTACTAAAATTAAATAGCAACCTCAATTACCTACTTTAAGTTAAGACACACAACTCAGTGCAACAGACAAACTCTCTTAACAAGATAAACATGAAAACTCAAGAGAGTTCAGCAACCAACTAAACAAAAGCTCTATAAAAAGAAAAGCATGAAAACTAAGAGCTAAACATGACAGTAGCTATTGAAAGACAAAGAACATACACAGCAAAGATAAGCATGAAAATCCTATGTTGTGTTCTAGGTTGAAGTGGAGCGTGTTTCTCTCCCACACAAAGAAAGCTGGGTTCTAACTCGTTATGAACAGCAAGCAAAGCTAAAGAAAACTAAAAGCAAGACGCTCCAAGCATAGCACATAACGCATGAAGTGATTAAAATATAGTGGAACGAAAGACGAACTGATAATTGTTGATGGAGAAGGGGATGCACGGGGGCATCCCCAAGCTTAGACGCTTGAGTCTTCTTGAATATTTCTTGGGGGTGCACGGGGGCATCCCCAAGCTTGAGCGTTTGACCCTCCTGAATCTTTTTATCATCTTCCCTCGCACACTTGAAAACTCCCTTCATACATAACTCATCATAATCTGATTAGCGAGGTTAGTGCCCATAATAAAATAATTTTTCCTTGCTAGAGATAAAGATAATCTTGAAGATCTACTGTTTCTCAAGATTGCCAAAAGGTTTTTGCAAAGAAAAAGCAAGCTCAAGGTTTGCAAAACGAAGAAAAGGCAAAAAAGGACAGAATCTGTGAAAAACAGACCAGCAGGTAGTAAATAATTTTTTCGGGGCAAGTCTGCAACTCAAATCAAAAAACTCAGAACAGACGCCCAAAAGCCAATTGTATAGAGCACGCTGTCGAATAAATTCAGCCCAGAAAGATGATCTGGTGATTTTATACGAATTTTTCTGTCTAAGGACAGAATCTGTTTCCTGGACAGCACGTCACAACTTTTGAACTTTCTTGCAATCAGAGGCTAAACTTGGCACAAAGCTGAAAAGTAAAGATACAATGATGATGCTACTGTAGTAACAAACATCAAGACACAACAAAAGCAAAATAAAATTTTATTCGTTGTGGGCTGCCTCCCAAAAGCGCTTTCTTTTATGCCTTTAAGCTAGGCATAGTGCAAAAAGAGAGGATCAAGTTTTATCAAGAGTAAGAGAATAGCTAGCCCGTATGACGGACTCAAAAGGTAACTTAATCTTCTTTCTAGGGAAGTGTTCCATTCCTTTCTTGAGAGGAAATTGGAATTTTATATTCCCCTCTTTCATGTCAATGATAGCACCAACGGTGCGAAGAAAAGGACGTCCCAAAATAATTGGACAAGAAGGTTCACATTCAATATCCATAATAGTAAAATCAACGGGAACATAATTGTCATTGACAATGATAAGAACATCGATGATCCTCCCCAAAGGTTTCTTTATGGAAGAATCAACAAGACGAACACCAAAAGAACAAGAATCAAAAGGTTTCAATTTAAGCATGTCATATATTCTTTTGGGCATAACGGAGGTACTAGCTCCAACATCACATAAAGCATAGCAAGAGAAGTTGTTCAACTTAATTTTAATCATAGGATCCCAACCATCTTCTAGCTTTCTAGGTATGGAGGCTTCTACCCTAAGCTTTTCCTCCCTAGCTTTGGTGAGAGCATTAGTGATATGCTCCGTGAAGGCAAGATTAAGTGTGCTAGTGTGGGGATCTCTAGACATCTTGTGAAGGAAATCAATAACTTCAGAAAGGGTGCAATTATCAAAATCAAGGTCACTACTATCAAGTAAAGTGGTAGTGGTGTCTTTTAGGCTCACTTGTTTGGTAGCTTCTATGGTCATAGGAGTTTCTACGGTTGAGGTCATAGCATCACCATTAATAGGTCCAATGGGACCAGGAGTGTATTGGGTGCTAAGAGTTTGGATATCCTCAACAACTTGGATAGTAGCAACAGTGTGATGGGTAGGAAGGCTCTTAATTCTATCTTCTTCCTCCTTTTCTCTAGCCCGTCTCTCTTTAAGTTTAGCCAACATCCTAATGTTTTCATTAATTTGCACTTGAATAGCATTCATAGGAGTGGTCTTCCTCTCCTCAAGAGGGGAAGTTCTAATTTTAAGCAATTCTACCTCATGGGCTAAATTGTCTACCTTCGAAGAGAGTGTCGGTGTACTAAGATAGGGGTACCTTAGTACCCCAACTTGTGCACGGGCAGTAGCAGCTTCCCGCGGCAGGGTTTACCATGTGCTCGCCGGAAACCTTTCTGGTCCCTATAAAGCCATTCAAAAACAAAGTATACAAGACAGAAGATCAAGACCCCGGCAAGTGGAGCTTGCCGGGAAGGCCGCACCAGGCTCAAGATTATCACATTAGCACAAGACCCTGGCAAGAGGAGCTTGCCAGGAAGACCAGAAGACTGCATCTCAGGAGACATGCCTCGGCGCACCCTGCGCCCCGGCAGGGCCCGGGGAGCGACAAGCTTCTGGGCCCGGCAAGACCAAAACCCCGGCAAGGTGCTTGCCGGGGGAAGCCTGCGCTGTGTGCCCGCGCTCCAGCTCATCGGCCCACGCGTCGCCCTGGGGGCCTTCCAGGGACGCGTGGCGGATGGCTGTGCAGCCTGGGGGACACGGTGGCACTCCACGGTGACGAGGCTACCGCCGTGGCGAACGGAGACGCATGGACGGGCGCTTTTGGGGTCGACGGTGACGGGCATTTAATGCCCTTGTCCCCCACTGTCAAAGTTAGGTGAAGACCACTGTTCATCCACTGTTCCCGCACTGTTACAACTACCACCAAAGTTACATTTTTGCCCTCCTCTACGTTGACACCTGTCGGTGACCCCTTGAGCTATAAAAGGAGGCCCATGCACAACGTAGAGGGGGTTCGGAACCTAGACAGCTCTCTTGCTCGGTGTAGCTAGCTTTTCAAGCTCCCGAGCTCACAAACTCAATACAATCCAAGCAGGAGTAGGGTTTTACGCGTCCGCGCGGCCCGAACCTGGGTAAACTGCCCGCGTGTGCTCCTCGATCCGCTCTTCGTGCTCCCTCCGCTCCCTTACCGCAACGTACAAGGGGCTCCGGTCCCATAGGTGCTCGTGGTGGACAGTTTCCCCCGACATCTTTGGCGCGCCAGGTAGGGGGCGTCGAGGTTGTGCGAACCTAATCCGGCGCTCACGCGGGCGCGATCTTCATCAACCTCTCCAGCCTCATCAACTTCATCAGCAACAGCACTATGGCCCCGAAGAAGAAGGCTTCGGAGGTCGCAGGCCCGTCTGCGTCGATTCCCCCGCCACCAGAACCAACGGTGGGTGGAAGAGACGCTGGCGGAAGGGTGGTCGCCGGCGAGGAAACTCATGGCACCGCCAAGTCCAAGGACAAGACGGACGACCGGGCAAACTCCAAGGCCTCGGTCTCCGTAGACGCACCACGTCCATCTCAGCAGACGACAGGCCAGCAGCGCCGTGGTACAGGAGGTACCATCCGCTTGCTGGGCCAAGGACAAACTGGAGGATCACGGGACGCTCAAGGCCATCGTCCTGGCACGAGCAAGGCGTGGTCGCCGGGGCGAGAGACTGCTCCTTCTAACCCTGTTAGAAGTCCGAGCATATCTCGCTCCTTGCACCGCTCGCCGCCGCTCCCCTTCTCTCCAGCAGAAGCTCTCGCAAGAGCGCAACTGCTCCTCGACTTCCCTCCAGCGGCAGACAAGGCCGAAGACTGGAGGGCGACGATCCAAAGCCTCATCGCCTTCGCCAACAACGACTCGCCGCAGCAGCCGGCGACATCACGGCCACGGCAAGTCGACCAGACGAAGGCCGACGGCGACAAGACCGCCGGGGGTGCAACCACCGTGCACTCCCCGCCGCGGAAGCAGAAGACGCCTCCCCGCCGGATTAATGTCGACGACGACTCCACGGCGTCGTCGGATTCGCGGGCTCGTCGGGACCAGCGCCAAGTCCTCGACGATCGGCGACAAGAAGATGCTCGGACGACAATCGAGCGCCGACGAGAAGCCCGGCGACAATCGGATCAGCGCGCTGGGACCGCTGTCGACACGCACACGCCCGGTGAGCCAGGCGACTTGCCGTACGCGGCAGGTTGCCCTGCGTTCACCCGCGAGCTGCGGCGCGTCCAGTGGCCCAGCATGAAAAACTTCAAGCCCGACGTACCCGAGAAGTACGACGGCAAGACGCACCCCTCGGAGTTCCTCAGCATCTACACCATCGCGGTGCAGGCTACCGGGGGACGCGACGAGAAGATATTGGCCAACTACTTCCCGCTGGTGCTTAAGCCAAACGTCCGTTCTTGGCTTATGCACCTGCCGGAAGGCTCCATTTCTTCGTGGGCAGATTTGTGCCACCAGTTTGTTGGCGCCTTCACGGGCGGCCACAAACCCCACGGCCAGGAGAGTGATCTCCACATCTTGGCCCAGAAGGAAGGAGAATCCCTGCGCAAGTACATCCAACGATTCAGCCGCGTGCAGCACAATATCCCCGACGTCCACCCCGCCGCGGTTATCAGCGCGTTCCACCAGAACGTGCGTAACCGTCGCATGCGGGAAGAGATGGCCATGACCAAGATACGGGATGTCAGCGAGCTCTACGCTCTGGCTGACAAGTGCGCGCGCGCCGAAGAGGGGAGGAGACTCCCCGGGGAGGATGCTGGCGCAGGGGGAAGCGACAGCGAGGATGCCGCCCCGGCAAAGAAGAGCCGGCGGCGGAACAATAGAAAGAAGAAGAGCAAGGAAGTGCTGGTCGTCGAGCAGTCCGGCAAGGAGGCTCCCGCCAAGAAGGCACAGGCTGGCAGCTCCGGCAAGGAGCCTGCCCCTGTGGCGGCAGCCGACAAGTAGGACGGCTCCGACAAGCAATATTGCAAAATCCACCGCACCAAGGGCCACGACCTTTCGAATTGCAAGCGAGTCGAGTACCTCGTAGAGCAGCAGAAAGCTGAATACGAGCGGCACGACAAGGAGAAGGCCCAAGGTGGCGGAGGAGAGCCAAGCAAGAAGCGGCCATTCAATGACCGGGGAGGACGCCGCGGCAAGGCCAAGCAGCGGCAAGGTGATCAACCTCCCCGGGGCCGCGACAAGGATGAGGAGGAAGACGACGACGACGACATGGAGGAAGGAGATAACAGCGAGCAGGAGTTCCAGAAGGCCACAGAAGTCGTGTGTGTCGACGGAGGCACCTCTCTGCACGCTTCCCACCGCCAGCTCAAGCAGTGGGTGCGGGAAGTAAACGCAGCTGAGCCGCCCGTCGAGTCACGCAGGCTCCTGAAGTGGTCCAGCACGCCCATCATTTTTGATCTTGAGGATCACCCTGACCGCACCACTGCGGTCGGGTGCTTGCCGATGTTGGTCTCACCAACCATCCGCAACCTCAAGGTCACCAAAATGTTGGTTGACGGTGGGGCCGGCCTGAACTTGATCTCCTCGGCTGTGATCAAGAAACTCCAGATCCCAGACGGCGAGCTCGAAGAAACCGGTTCGTTCCAAGGAATAAACCCGGGGAGGAGCAAGCCGAAGGGGAAGATTACTCTGCCGGTGACCTTTGGCGGGGAACTCAACTTCAGGACGGAGAGGATAACCTTTGACGTGGCCGATATCCCATTGCCATACAATGGGATACTTGGACGTCCTGCCCTCGCCAAGTTCATGGCAGCTTCCCACTACGCTTACAATGTACTCAAGATGCCGGGGCCGATAAGCGTCATCTCTGTCCCTGGCGACAAGAAGGACGCGCTTATCTGCGCCAACAAGATATACCGGGATGCAGCAGCCGCAGCGGAGAGCAACACACTTGCCGCTGAAGCTCCCGGGGGGAAGAAGACCAAGACCAAGTCCGGCAAGAGCTCTGGGGCCCACTCCGGCAAACGCACCTCTTCGGAGTGCTGCGCTGCCGTCGAGGACGTTCCATCGAGCTCCACCGGCAAGTGCAAGAAGGGAATGGCCGCTCCACCGGCAACCAAGAAGGTGTCCGCCAAGGAGGACGGCACTGGTGGCACCTTCACCATCAGTGCTACACTAGACAACAAATAGGAAAGCGCGCTCGTTGCCTTCCTGCGGGCGAATGTCGATGTGTTTGCATGGCAACCATCCGACATCCCCGGCGTTCCCAGGAAGGTAATTGAGCACAAGCTTGCTGTTTGTCCTCATGCGCGGCCCGTCAAGCAGAAGGTCAGGAAGCAAGCCGTGGAGCGCCAAGAATTCATCGCCGAAGAAATAAAGAAGCTAGAAGCAGCAGGCCTGGTTAGAGGCGTGATCCATCCCACTTGGTTAGCAAATCCAGTTGTCGTGTGTAAGGCCAACGGGAAGTGGAGACTGTGTATAGACTTCATTGATGTGAATAAAGCATGTCCCAAGGATCTATTTCCCTTGCCGCGCATTGACCAGATTGTTGACTCAACCGCTGGATGTGAGCTGCTTTCCTTCCTCGATGCATACTCAGGCTACCACCAGATATTCATGGCCAAGGAAGATGAAGAGAAGACTGCATTCATTACTCCATGTGGCACATATTGTTTCATACGCATGCCCTTTGGATTGAAGAATGCAGGCTCAACATTTGCAAGGGTGGTGCACACTGCTTTTGAGCCATAGATCCACAGAAATGTAGAAGCTTACATGGATGACATAGTGGTCAAGAGCAAGAGCAAAGATACCCTGATCCAAGACTTGGAAGAAACATTTGCAAATCTGCGCAAGATCCAGCTCAAGTTGAACCCCGAGAAGTGCGTCTTCGGAGTCCCCTCCGGCAAGCTTCTCGGGTTCTTTGTGTCCCAGAGGGGGATTGAAGCCAATCCCGACAAGATAAAAGCCATCGAGCAGATTGAAGCCCCGAAGCGCGTCAAGGACGTAAGGAGACTTGCAGGTTGTGTGGCTGCCCTCAGCAGGTTCATTTCAAAATCCGCAGAACGCGCCCTGCCTTTATTCAAAATCTTGAAAAAGGCAGGTCCTATGAAATGGACTCCGGAAGCGGAGGCAGCGCTGCAGGATTTGAAAGGATACCTGTCCTCAACTCCAATACTTGTCGCACCTAAACCACAAGAGAAGTTGCTGCTGTACTTAGCGGCAACCAATCAAGTGGTTAGTGCTGCGTTGGTAGCAGAAAGGGAGGCAGAGGAAGAGCCCACACCTCCGGCAAGCGAGTCCAGCGACAAGCAGGGGGCTCCACCGGCAAGCTCTGGCCCCGACAAGGACAACTCTGCGCAGGAGCAAGGAGAAGTGCGAAGGAAGATGGTGCAGCGCCCAGTGTATTTCGTAAGTTCCCTCTTGCAGGGGGCTAGATCGAGATACTCTGGGGTGCAAAAGTTGCTTTTCGGCCTCCTCATGGCCTCGAGAAAGCTGTGCCATTACTTCCAAGCACATGAGATAACAGTGGTCACTCGCTTTCCGTTGAAAAGGATATTGCAAAATCCCGAGGCAACAGGTAGGATCGTCGAGTGGGCACTGGAGCTGTCAAGCTTTGGTCTCAAGTTTGAGAGTACTTCAACCATACAGAGCAGAGCTTTGGCAGAATTCATAGCTGAATGGACCCCAACGCCAGATGAGGAAGTTCCAGAGACAAGCGTCCCCGTACAAGAAGCGACAAGCGAATGGATGATGTACTTTGATGGTGCTTTCTCGCTGCAAGGCGCCGGTGCCCGCGTGGTACTCATAGCGCCCACCGGAGAGCACCTCAAGTACGTTGTCCAGATGCACTTTCCCAAGGAACAAGCAACAAACAATACTGCAGAGTATGAAGGCTTGCTTGCCGGCCTCAGGATTGCAGCCGAGCTTGGGATCAGGAAGTTGATTGTGCGGGGAGATTCACAGTTGGTGGTCCGACAAGTAAATAAGAGTTACCAGAGCCCATTGATGGAAGCTTATGTAGATGAAGTGAGGAAGCTTGAAGAACACTTTGAAGGTCTGCAAATGGAGCACGTCCCAAGAGCTCAGAATGATATCGCAGATGGCCTTTCAAAGTGTGCTGCAATGAAGTTACCTGTGGAACCAGGGACCTTCCTGCTCAAGCTAACTCAGCCATCCGTTACACCATCAATTGGGCAGCACAAGAAGAGAAAGTTGCTCTCCGGCGACTACTTGCCGGCGGATCTTCCCGACGCCGCCGCCAAGGTCCCCAAGATCAACAACCAGAACGCTGAGGAACAGCTTGCTCCTGCAGATCCAAGAGTCTGTACAGTTGAAGCAAGCGTTCCCGACAAGCCTTGCCCCGGCAGGCTTGCCAGGGGACCATCAGCTCCGGCAGAACCAGAGGTTCTTGCCGTAGAAGCTGGGGTTCCCGCAGCAGCCCTCATGCCTTTGGTCCTTGTCGTTGAGCCCCGGGCTCCGGCATGGGCACAGCAGATCGTCCATTTTCTGCAAACTGGAGAACTTCCCGACGACCCAGCAGAGATAGAGAAGATAACCAGACAGTCAAGTATGTACCAGTTCGTTGATAACGAACTGTACAGAAGAAGACTCAATGGTGTCAGGTTGAAGTGCATTTCCAGAGAAGGTGGACAGAAGCTGTTGGCAGAAATACATGGAGGCATATGTGGCCACCACATTGGCGCAAGGGCACTTGCCGGGAAGGCATTCCGGCAAGGGTTCTTTTGGCAAGAAGCCCTCCAAGATGCAACTGCACAAGTAACCAAGTGTGAAGCGTGCCAGTTCCATGCCAAACAAATTCACCAGCCAGCTCAAGCTCTCCAGACGATCCCTTTGTCCTGGCCCTTCTCGGTCTGGGGGCTCGATATCCTCGGCCCCTTCCCCCGTGCTGTCGGGGGCTTTGAGTACTTGTACGTTGCGATCGACAAGTTCACAAAGTGGCCAGAATTGGAACCAGTGAGAAAGGTGGCAGCACAGTCAGCAGTCAGGTTCTTCAGGTCAATTGTTTGCCGTTTCGGAATCCCTAACAGGATCATCACCGACAACGGCACACAGTTTACAAGTCGCACCTTCATGCAGTACGTCCAAGACCTTGGCGCCAAGGTCTGTTTCGCTTCTGTTGCTCACCCGAGGAGCAATGGTCAAGCGGAGAGGGCCAATGCTGAAGTGCTGCGCGGACTCAAGACAAGAACCTTCGACAGGCTGCGCAAGTGCGGAAGAAACTGGATAGAGGAGTTGCCGGCGGCTCTTTGGTCAATCAGAACGACACCAAGTCGAGCCACCGGACAGACACCCTTTACTATTGTCTATGGAGCAGAGGCAGTTCTCCCCACGGAACTCGCATACGGATCTCCTCGAGTGCTCGCTTATGATGAGCTCGAGCAAGAGCAACTGCGACAAGATGATGCATTGCTCCTCGAGGAGGAACGTCTCCAGGCTGCTGTACGAGCTGCTCGATACCAGCAAGCCTTGCGTCGCTATCATAGCCGCAAGGTTAAGGCCAGGAGTCTCGAGGAAGGCGACCTTGTTCTTCGGCGTGTTCAGTCCGCCAAGAATTCCAACAAGTTGACGCCGAAGTGGGAAGGCCCTTATCGGGTGAGACAAGTCACAAGGCCTGGAGCTGTCCGCCTTGAGACCGAAGAAGGCTTACTGGTGAGCAATTCCTGGAACATAGAGCATCTTCGCAAGTTTCACCCATAAGGCGCGGTTGCCGTGATCCGCTCCGGCAATCATCTTTTGTACGAGTCTTGCCGCTGTTGCATGTAAACCTTTGTACAAAGCCGGGCGCAGATCCCGTGCATCAGTAAAGTTTTTGTGTTCCGCGCTATTTGCCATTTCCATGCTTTTCTTTGTTATTTGCATGCGTTATTTGGCATCTTGTGCAACCCACATCTCCGATAAGCATTAATGGGCCAAGAAGCCCCGTACTTGTTTTCCCTTCTCTTCTTCTTTCCATCTTAAGCAGAAGGAACGTTCCTCGCACACAAGTTTGCCGGGGGGAAGGAGGTGGAGGACGAACCAAGTGCTATTCAAGAAAGAGAAGCTTGCCGGAGAACAAACAGATTATGAAAGCTAAGTTACCAGAATTTGAGCAGTTCAAATTTTTAAATTTTACTTATCTTCCTTGAACAACCACACTTTGTATGGTAAACCTGTGCGCGGAGGAACCTACCGTAGCTAGCCGCACCCTTACTTTGTTTTTGAGTACACTCAACGATTTAAGTGAGCTGCGACAAGTGTCGCGCCCTTGCTTCGTTTTCGAGTTCGCTCAGCAAGCTAAGTGCGTTGCGACTAGCTGCGGCAAGATTACTTGCCGGTAAAGCCTTTGCCAGCAGGCTGCTCAGAGTCCAGCACTCAGTGCTCGCGGCAAGGGCCTCTTGCCGGCAAGTTCCCTAAAAGCGTAGGGTAAAAAGCATACAAAGTGGAGGACCAAAAGCAAGGGAGATAACAATGCGTCAATTGCTCGGAAATAAGATAATATATTACAGAGATAACTTGTCGCAATAACTAATCGATTCTTGTCCAATAACGTGCCTTGCAGCGGCAAGAGAAACAGAAAGAGAGAGGCCTAGTCTACGCGGTCGCCTTCATGCCTTGAGATCTTGTTCACCTTGGCGATGATGTGGGCGACCTGCGCCTTCAACGCCTCCTGATCTGCATCGGCCGGCAAGCTGCGGAGGACGTTGACGAGATTGATGCTAGGGTTGCGGTAGACTATCTTCGTCAAGACGCGCTCCAAGGTCCCCGCGCAGAGCTGACGCGACTCCTCGGCCTGCTACACGGGGAGCTTCTCCTGCAGCCGTGCAAGCGCCGGCGCGATTCCCCTGAAGAAGAGACTCAACTTGGCGCTGTGGTGGAGGTTCTTGTCCGGAGAGTACACAAGGTGCTCCACCCTTAGAGCCATCAACTCCTTATCGATATTGGCGGCAGAAGCGACCAGATCGTCCGTCCATTGCTCCACCGCCCGGCTGAAGTTGTTCGCTGAGGTGGCGGCGCTCTCCACCAGGCCTCGTTCCTTGCGGAGCTCGTCCTTCAGCTTAGTCTCGCGATCCCGGGCGACGTCCAGTGAATCGGTCAAAGTGGAGACCTTCAACTCCAAGTCAGCAATTGAATCCTTGGCGGCTTTGAGCTCATCGCCCTTCTTGGAGAGACGTACCTGAATGTCAGAGTTGGTGTGGGTGTCTTTTTCCCGCTCCACGTTGAGCGCGGTGATTCTGTCCGCACTCGCCTTCAGGTACTGCTCCAGCTGCGCCACCTTGGCCTCAAGATCCTTCTTGGCGATTTCCGCGGTGGCGGCGGCAGCTTTCGCCTCCTTTAGGGCCCCGCCAAGGGCCTGCTCCCGGGCGATGAGGTCGTCCTCGTGGGCGTCGAGGTCGACCTTCCGCTGGTTGAGCGCTCCTTCTCACCGGGACAGCTCTTCACCAACTAGTCGCTGCTGCTCCTCGGCCTCAGCCTTCTCCAGGAGGAACTCTTGCTGCTCTCCGGCAAGCCTTTCGCGCTCCTCCGCCAAGTCGCGGAGGGCCGCCTGGTTGGCGGCGCGGAGCTCCGCGGCGCGCTTCTCCAAGTCTGCTCCAGCCTTGGCGGTGAGGGCTTCCCGGGACTCCAATTTCGCCTGCCTGGCCCGGTAAAGGGCCAGGAGCTGGCGAAGAAGCTTTTCCTCTTCGGGCTCGTCACTCCTGCCAAGCGCTTCAACAACCTTAAATCCCGCGGAGGCGAGGACCTCTCCGTCGTAGGTCTCTCCCTCCACGGGGGCTCGCGACGAAGATGCCCACGGAACTTGTATGAAGATTCCGTTGGGCGCTTCAAGATAGACGCCCGACCGCTCCGTGGACGCGGAGGGGTCGGCGGCTGGCGCAGCGCTTGACGCTCCTGCTGCCTCCGGGCCAGCAGTGCGGTCACCGGTCCCTTCTTCGCCCGCGGCGTCTGCGGTCGGCGCGGTCTCCTCAGCGGCAGGCTCGTCGGCTCCCGCCATGCCCTCAGTGGCAGTGGCGTTGCCGCCGTCTCCGTGCGCGCCCTCCTCGCCGGCGGTCTCCGTCTCCATCCGCTCCGGTGCAGGAGGATCTAACAGAAGAAAAGAAAAGAAAAGATCAAGCAAATATCCAAAAAAAGACAAGTTCAAGAAGATGAAGCTACAAGACTCACCTTCGCGGACTTCTTCGACGACAGGCTCCCTCGCCGGGGAGTCCTCCCTTGGCGGTGAAGCGGTGGCCCCTGCTGGCGGAGGGCCGCCCGCACCCTCCCTTGGCGGGGTGGCCACCCTTGTCGGGCTGCTCGCCCTTGGCGGAGTACCCATCCTTGGCGGAGCGCTCTCCCTCGCCGGGGAGCTCGCCCTTGGAGGGGATGGTGGGGCGTGCATCTCCTCGGGGGTGACCTCCGGTTGCTCCCGAGGCTGCGGCTCCACTTCTACACAAGACAAACAAGGCAACAAGAGATTAGTACAAGCAAAAAAGCTCAAGCGCGCCCGACGAACGGAAAGCTCAAGACCCGACTTACGCTGGGGGCTGCGCTGGGGGCTGCTCCTCGGAGCGGCGGGTTGATCCGGCAAGTTCGTCGCCGGCGCGTCCCCTGTCGCTGCGACGGGCGAGTCGTCTTCGACCTCAACCACGGGGATCTTGGCCTTCTTCACCATCCGCTGGGTCAGGGTCCTGCGAGCAAAGCAAGAACAAAATCAGAATCATCAAAGAAAGAATCAAGACAGAATCGAAGAAGTTACAAGCAGCAAGTACTTACTCCTCTTCCTCGTCGTCGTCGGAGCTGAGGGCGGAGAAGTCGAACTCCACCTGAGATGCTCCCGCGCGAGGAGCAGGAGGAGAAGGCTCCCTCGGGCGCTTGGCGGTCTCCGGGGCTGGGGGCTGCGAGGACCCAGCCTCCGTTGACGCCGAGGCCCGAGGAGCAGGCGGAGCGGCCGCTTCGCTCCGGGAGGATCCCCCTCCGCTTGGCGCTGGTGCGCGGGGCGCCTCCGTCGTGGCTTGGCTCGCTCTGGTGGCGCGCGTCGCCCGGCGAGTAGGCTGCTGTCGGGGCGCCTGCGTCCTCGTCGCTGTAGCCGCCTTGCGAAGGCGCTTCAGCGGTGTTCGCTTAGGACTTGCCGGAGGCGGGGAGTTATCTGAGGACAAGGAGGCGTCGTCATCAAGTCCCAGAGGACGGTGTCTTCGTCGGCCTCGACGCCCTCCTCCTCCTCCTCCCCGACAGGCCCGCTGGGCCCAGCACTTTGCCCGGCGGCCCCGCTCCCTCCGGTGGCTCCGCTCCCTCCGGCACCTCTGCTCCCTCTGGCAACCTCGCCTCCTGCGGCGGCCTCGCTCACAATCCCGGGAATCCCGGCATGCCTCAGGGAAGGAACCCCGACAAGCTCGTCGGGCGGAAGCTTGAGCAGCCTGCGGATCTCTGCCTCCTCTGCTTGGCACGCCTCGTCCGCGGCCTGCGCCTCGTCGACGGTGAATCCGAAATCTCCCGCCGCTGCGGCTGCGGCGGCCTCTTCCATCCGGGAAGCGATATAGGCTATATCCCGCTCCGTGGTGGCCCGGGTGAGACCCTTGTTCTCCTCGGTGTTTTTGGGCACCTCGACCAGATTGTCGAAGAAACTCAGTATTGCATCCGGCGGAGGCTCTATCCAGGTGGGGTCGACGCCGTGGGAATCGCACGCGGGCATCATCGCGCGCAAAGAGTCCCGGGCAGTGCTGTTGCACAGCGGCACCACTCCCCGGGGAGGTCTAAACCACTCCGGATGGGCCGGGTCATGCTTGAAGAGTTCCCGGACCATCCCCTTCAGCTCCAAAGCAGTGAAGTTGAAGTTCAATCCCGGGCGCAGCCTCATAATATCCGCCGCATTGCCGAATTCCAATGCTGGCCTTTTCCTTTCTTGTAAAGGGGCAATGCGGCGGCGGAGGAAATCTGCCCCTACCTCTCCAATGGTCAATTTGGCTACCCGGAGGCGAAGTATCCTGACGAGGGCAACATTGAGCCTGACGTCCTCCGGGGCCAACTCGCTCCAGTCTCTGCCGCGCACTATGGCAGTTGTGCACGGCGCAGTGAAAGGCTCCGGCTTGTCCTCCACTACCCAACACCAATCTGCGCGCCATTCTTCCCACTTGCCGCGGAGTTCTCCCTTCAGGTATGAATCTTTCTTGTTCAACCGGAAGATCCAGGAGATGCCGCCGGAGAGGGGAGCGCCAGCCTCTACTCTAGGCATAAAGAAATGGCGAAAGAGTGCTACGTTTGGATAAATCCCCACATAGTTTTCGCACAGATGTGCGAAAACGGCCATCGTAAGGATGGCGTTGGGGGTAAAGTCTAGGAGGTGGAGGCCGTATGTGTTCATAATGTCACAGAAAAACTCCGAGAACGGAGGGCACAATCCACAATGGAAGAAGACAGCGAAGAAGAAATACCCGCCGGGGTACAGATCTCTGGCGACGGCGGGGAAGACTCTGGTGCGGGGATGAGCTTTGGTCTCCTCGGACCAGAAGAGATAGTACTTGTTCCACAGCTCCCTCGCGTTGAGCCTCGGCGCGAAGACCACGTTCCTCTTCCGCAGGGCGGCAAGCTTCGCCGCCTTCTCGGACTTCTCCTTCTTGGTCTTCTCCGCTTTCGCCTTCTCGCTCTTCGGAGCCATGGCGGAGGCGGCGAGGGAAGGGGCGAGAAGCTCGACGGCGCCGCGGATGCGGAAGACGGCGGAGGAGGGGTGGAAGCAAAGAGCAGCGGAGTTTTTCTGGAGGATGAAGGCGCAATGAAGACGAAGGAGGGAAACTGCCCCTGCTTCCTCTGCTTTTAAGGGGGGAGTGGGGGACGCTCCGCATTTCCCATTAAAGAACGAGGCCACGATCTCTCCCACGACGCCGCAATCAACGCGTGCCGTTAGGGAGGGGCGCGGCGGGTGCGGAAGGGGATTCGGCGTGCCGTGGGCCGCGCGTGCCCGTGCACTGTTTTGGGCCTGGCCCAACAGCGCTCGACACCGTGTGTGGCCCAGGCCCGGGGGCTCCTGTCGGTGTACTAAGATAGGGGTACCTTAGTACCCCAACTTGTGCACGGGCAGTAGCAGCTTCCCGCGGCAGGGTTTACCACGTGCTCGCCGGAAACCTTTCTGGTCCCTATAAAGCCATTCAAAAACAAAGTATACAAGACAGAAGATCAAGACCCCGGCAAGTGGAGCTTGCCGGGAAGGCCGCACCAGGCTCAAGATTATCACATTAGCACAAGACCCTGCCAAGAGGAGCTTGCCAGGAAGACCAGAAGACTGCATCTCAGGAGACATGCCTCGGCGCACCCTGCGCCCCGGCAGGGCCCGGGGAGCGACAAGCTTCTGGGCCCGGCAAGACCAAAACCCCGGCAAGGTGCTTGCCGGGGGAAGCCTGCGCTGTGTGCCCGCGCTCCAGCTCATCGGCCCACGCGTCGCCCTGGGGCCCTTCCAGGGACGCCTGGCGGATGGCTGTGCAGCCTGGGGGACACGGTGGCACTCCACGGTGACGAGGCTACCGCCGTGGCGAACGGAGACGCATGGACGGGCGCTTTTGGGGTCGATGGTGACGGGCATTTAATGCCCTTGTCCCCCACTGTCAAAGTTAGGTGAAGACCACTGTTCATCCACTGTTCATGCACTGTTCCCGCACTGTTACAACTACCACCAAAGTTACATTTTTGCCCTCCTCTACGTTGACACCTGTCGGTGACCCCTTGAGCTATAAAAGGAGGCCCATGCATAACGTAGAGGGGGTTCGGAACCTAGACAGCTCTCTTGCTCGGTGTATCTAGCTTTTCAAGCTCACGAGCTCACAAACTCAATACAATCCAAGCAGGAGTAGGGTTTTACGCGTCCGCGCGGCCCGAACCTGGGTAAACTGCCCGCGTGTGCTCCTCGATCCGCTCTTCGTGCTCCCTCCGCTCCCTTACCACAACGTACAAGGGGCTCCGGTCCCATAGGTGCTCGTGGTGGACAGTTTCCCCCGACAGAGAGATTATCTAGTTTGTTTAGTTTTTCTTCTACATTCTTATTGAAGGCCTTTTGGGTAGTGATGAAGTCTTTAAGCATAATCTCTAGTTCAGAGGTGGAGTTCTTGGTGCTAGGATAAGCATTGTTGTTCCCATAGGAATTAGAGGGGAACGGTCTAGGGTTGCTACCAAAATTACTCCTATAAGCATTGTTATTGAAATTGTTTCTAGAGATAAAGTTCACATCTACTTGATCTTGAGTAATCAAAGAATTTAAAGGAACATCACGAGGATCAATAGAAGATTGCTTGGAAAGTAGAGACATGATCAAGTCAACTTTTTTATTTAGGGAGGAGATCTCCTCGATAGAGTTTACCTTCCTACCTCTTGGAGCGCGTTCGGTGTGCCATTGGGAATAATTGGTCATCACCTCATCGAGAAGCTTCGTGGCAGCACCAAGTGTAGTTGACATAAAGGTTCCTCCTGCGGCCGAATCTAACAAGTTCCGCGAGGTAAAGTTCAAGCCTGCATAAAAAGTTTGGATAACCATCCAAGTAGTCAAACCATGAGTAGGGCAGTTCTTGACAAGAGATTTCATGCGTTCCCAATCTTGGGCAACGTGTTTATTATCCAATTGTTTAAAATTCATTATGTTACTCCTTAGTTGGATAATTTTAGCACGGGGATAGTATTTCCCAATAAAGGCATCCTTGCACTTGTCCCAAGAATCTATGCTATTTCTAGGCAAGGATTGAAACCGGATTTTAGCTCCTCCTCTCAAGGAGAAAGGAAAAAGCTTAAGCTTAACAATATCACCATCTATTTCTTGGTACTTTTGCATATCACAGAGTTCAACAAAATTATTTAAGTGCAAAGCAGCATCATCTCCAGCACCGGAGAATTGATCTTTCATAACTAGGTTCAGTAAAGCAGGTTTAATTTCATAAGAAGGTGCTGAAGTGGCAGGTGTAGTAATAGGCGTGCAGATAAAGTCATCGTTGTTATGACTAGTGAAGTCACACAACTTGGTGTTCTCGGTGGAACCCATAGCAGCAAGCAAGCAAGATAACTATTTTTGTGATTTTTGATAAGGGACACTAAAGCAAAAAACTGAAAGGTAAACTAACAAGACTGAAAAGCAAAGATAAAAGATAGCGTGCAACTCCCCTATCTTGAAGAGTGGAGTCCTCGGCAACGGTGCCAGAAACTTGCTTGATGGCTTCTCGCCCCTCGTTGGTTACCCCAAGTGGAAGGTTTGAGATGTAGCGTAGCGGCAAATTTCCCTTGGCAAAGATACCAAGGATCGAATCCCGTGAGACTCCGAGGGTCGACAAGAAGGTGTCAATAGCGCCAGAAACTTTCGCTTGACAGGACCTGCACACAGATACAAATAACTTTGCTCCCAACGAGTACAGAGAGGTTGTCAATCCCTCCGGCCTTGTCGTTTACAAAGGATCAAACACAAGAGATAATAGTGATAGGTATGACTGCAACTAGGAAATAAGAACAGGAAGTAAATAGCGGGTGTGATCAGTGATGGTAATATGGACCGGGGTCCCATGATGTTCACTAGTGATGTCTCTCTCCCAAAAGACAATGAAACAACTAAGCGAGGTAAACAAATTACAGCTGGGCAATTGACAGGATTATGTGCGCAAACCAATGCTAACTATGCTGTACAGAAAGGTAGAGGCTCAAAAGCATGGGCGGTACGCCAAGGTAAGTAGACCGAAATCCATCTGCATCTAGTACTAATCATCCACCTTGAGATATCTATCCAGAACATCTCGCTGGTATTAAGTTGCGAGTCCCACCCAAAGTGTAAACTCAAAGCAACAGACAACTGCATTAAAAGAACTTTGCGTAAAGTAAACAATCCTTGCACCCGTAAGTACAAGCACCGTTGTTTTCCCCCTTGTGGCAACAACACATCCCCTAGACTCATGTTTCTGTCACTCAAGCTAATCATCGAGGGGCACGAACCCACAATCGAGCATAACGTTCCCTCTTGGAGTTACTACCTACTACTCGGCCAAAGCAATAAATAGCAACGGAGAACATGCAAGAATTACTCAAGAACATAAATATAAAAGAGGTGAATCAAATATATTACTCACACACAATCTGAACATAATCTCATAATCCATCGGATCCCAGCAAACTCAGCATAGCAACAACATAAAGATTACATATGTGCCTCGATCATGTAGGGCAGCTCAGAGTTCTAATCGATGAAGAACAAAGAGGGGAGGAGAACATCACATAGCTACTGGTCATGGACCCATGGTCCAAGGGAGACTACTCACAACTCATCCGGGAAGCGTCCATGGTGGTGGAGAAGCTCCTGGTGGTGATCCTCCCCTCCGGCAGGGTGCCGGGAAGAGTTCTCCTGGTGCTCCCGATCTTGGAAGCGCGGCGGCGGCGGAACAGAGATGAGATCGCGAAAAAGGGTTTCGTCCTCGAGGGTTTCGGGACGGGTGCTAAATATATGCCAAACGGGGTCACCAGAGGCGGAGAGGGGGGCCCAGGCGCCCCCCCGGCGCGGTCAGGAGGGGGGCCGCGTGGGCAGGCCGCCTGGGCTGCCCCTGGCTCCCCTCTGGCCCCACTTCTGGCGCGTGGAAGCTTCTGGAGCGCTGATTTTTTATATATTTTCTCGGAATTTTTCTGGCAATTTAAGTAATGGGAAAACCTGAAATACAAAAACAGCAGAAAATAGAAACTGGCACTGGGGTGCACTGAGTTAATAGGTTAGTCCAAATATGATCAAAAGTGTATAGAAGTGCATAAATATCATAGCAATATCACACAAAAGAAGCATGGAGCAAGAAGAAATTATAGATACGTTTTGGACGTATCACTTGCCTAGTTGATCTGGCAAGAAGGAGGGGTCGTCGTCGATGTAGTCGATCACGGGGGCATCGGCATCGTCTCAGGTTCTACCGGAAAGGAAGTAACGGAGGGGGAATACAATAAATAATAGACCAATCAAAGCAACACAAAGCATAACATGGCAATACGTGGTGCTACGTGTGACCTAACGCGGTAGGAGGTGTTACTGGTGAGGATGAAAAACATCCGGGAAAGTATTCCCGGTGTTTCGCGTTTTCGGGCAGATGAAACGAAGGAGGAATGTTGCATGTTCGGTATGATAGAGATGTGCGACGGACGAACAGACCATGTATTCGGATTCGTCTCGTCGTTCTGAGCAACTTTCATATATAAATTATTTTCATCCGAGTTATGGTTTAAAAGATATGATTTTCTAAAGTTTTTATTAATTTCTGGAATTTAATATTAATTAAATTAATTCGAAAAAGGATTTATGACATCAGCATGACATCAGCATGACATCATGCTGACGTCAGCATGGTTGACTGGTCAACCTGACTAGTGGGTCCCACTGGTCAGTGACACAGTATAATTAGGTCTATACTTAATTAACCAATCCTGATTAGTTTAACTAGTTAAAGTTAATTAGATTAATCACAATTAATTAGTTTAATCTTAACATTATTTAATTTATTTAATTATCCATTAGGTTGACTAAAGATAGGATTAATCAGATCAATTATCTAGTTAATTAATTAATTAATATTATTAATTATTTATATTTATTTATCTTTTTTTTAGTTTTCGTTCTGGGGCTTGGGGCTCACTTGTCATTGGCACATGGCCCTATCGGGTCGGGGCACTGGGGTAAACCCGAAAGTGGCGGGACCCCGTGGGTGCGGGCGACGACGCCCGTCGGAGCGGAGGGGCGCGCCTAGCCGAGGCACGGTGGGGCGAGGCCCACCAGCCGGTCGTAGGTGGAGGGCCGGCGCTAAGTGCGGCGAGGCCAGGCCGCGGGGCGAAGGCGAGGCGGGACGGGCGCTGGCAGCACGCAGGCCCGCGGCGGAGGAGGGAAGTGGCAAGGGCGATGGCCAGGCGAGGCCACGCGCTGGCGCGGCTAGGCAGCGGGGAGGCGGACGGCGGAGA
>LR738713.1:634993179-635030446 GCA_902687465.1 Secale cereale | reverse complement strand
TCATGAGTGGGGCAGAGTGGGGGTGGCCGGCGGCGGTCCGGCGTGGAGGAGCCCTGGCGTCGAGCCACGAGGGAGAGGGGACGAGGCCGCGAGGAGGCGGTCGTGGGGTGGGGCGGCCCTCGACGCCGGCAGATGGCGGCCTTGCGTAGCGAGGAAGACGGTGGCGAGGTGGTGGTCGACGGCGGCTCCGGGCGAGGGCGGGGCGACCGCGTCGGGGGTGAGGCCGTGCGCCCAATCCAGATTGCACGTGAAGGGGAGAATGGGATCGTGGGAGGGTGACTGGGTAGTTGCTAGGTCATGGGGGAGGCAAGGGGGGTTAAGCAGGGGTCGGTGTGGGCTGGCCAGTTGGGCCGAGGCCCAGCTGGTAACTGGGCCAACTGGCCCAGTGGGGGGGGGGATTTTCCTTGTTTATTTTTTTGTTTAAGTTTAAGTTTTTATTCTGTTTTCCTTTTTCTGTTTTCTTTTAACTCTTAACCAATTTTAGTTTTATAATTTATAAGGTAGATCCCTAAATCAGTGATACAATATAACACATTGCCACACAAAAAGGAAATACCCCAAAACAAAATGGTTTAGTATTTTATAAAATGCAACATGCAATTAATTAATGGTTTTAGCTACTATTTTAATTAATACAGTGCTTTAGTTATTTTATAAAAATGTGGTTTTCCCACCATAACTGCTTATGCATTGTTTGGCACCACCCGAACATTTTAGTTTTAATATTTGGAAATCTTTTCCGTTTGACATAATCTTCACTTTTGAATTCGAACGAGATTGGATCATCGTGAGGTTAACAACAATAATTGTGATGACGTGTTGTCATTAACAGAGGGTTACTGTAGCTTAATTACCCGGGCGTCACAGAGTGGCACTAAAGTTTAGTCCCACCACGGAAGTTGAGGGAGAGTTGCACCTCTTTATAATGTTAGCTCTTCTACCACTTGTATGAGCATGAGAAGATGAGACCTACACGCGCGCTCCTCCTCCTCGCTCGCCTCACCACGCCACGCCACGCCACGCCACACCACGCCTCGTCACGACGCACCACAGGTTGCGGGAATGAGCCGAGCCGAGGACAGAGCTATGCACGTTGTCTATATTTTTGCTGCTCGGGAATAATTAATAAATCGTAATTAACAGACGCGTAAATTGCTCAGCCGTTTCCGATCCTTTTGGATCGTGGGCTGATACGTCCAAAACGTCTCTATAATTTCTGCTTGCTCCATGCCTCTTTTGTGTGATATTGCTATGATATTTATGCACTTCCATACACTTTTGATCATATTTGGACTAACCTATTAACTCAGTGCACCCCAGTGCCAGTTTCTGTTTTCTGCTGTTTTTGTATTTCAGGTTTTCCCATTATCTAAATTGCCAAAAAAATCCCGGGAAAAATATATAAAAAATCAGCGTTCCGGAAGCTTCCATGCGGCCAAAGTAGGGCCAGAGGGGGGCCACCAGGGCCCCAGGCGACCAGAGGGGGCGACCCCCCTCCTGGCCGCGCCGCCAGGGCGCCTGGGCCCCCCTTGCCTCTTCTGACGCCCCCCTTTGGCATATATTTACACCGCGTCCTGAAACCCTCGAGGACGGAACCCTTTTTCGCGATCTCATCTCTGTTCCGCCGCCGCCGCGCTTCCAAGATCGGGAGCACGAGGAGAACTCTTCCCGGCACCCTGCCGGAGGGGAGGATCACCACCGGGAGCTTCTCCACCACCATGGACGCCTCCCGGATGAGTTGTGAGTAGTCTCCCTTGGACCATGGGTCCATGACCAGTAGCTATGTGATGTTCTCCTCCCCTCTTTGTTCTTCACCGATTAGACCTCGTGAGCTGCCCTACACGATCGAGGCACATATGCAATCCTTATGTTGTTGCTATGATGAGTTTGCTGGGATCCGATGGATTATGAGATTATGTTCAGATTGTGTGTGAGTAATATATTTGATTCACCTCTTTTATATTTATGTTCTTGAGTAATTCTTGCATGTTCTCCGTTGCTGTTTATTGCTTTGGCCAAGTAGTAGGTAGTAACTCCAAGAGGGAACGTTATGCTTGATTCTGGGTTCATGCCCCTCGATGAGTAGCTTGAGTGATAGAAACATGGGTCTAGGGGATGTGCTATTGCCACAAGGGGGAAAACAACGGTGCTTGTACTTGCGGGTGCAAGGATTGTTTACTTTACGCAAAGTTCTTTTAATGCAGTTGTGTGTTGCTTTGAGTTTACACTATGGGTGGGACTCGCAACTTAATACCAGCGAGATGTTCTGGATAGATATCTCAAGGTGGATGATTAGTAGTAGATGCAGATGGATTTCGGTCTACTTGCCTTGGCGTACCGCCCATGCTTTTGAGCCTCTACCTTTCTTTGCAGCATAGTTAGCATTGGTTTGCGCACATAATCCTGTCAATTGCCCAGCTGTAATTCGTTTACCTCACTTAGCTGTTTTATCGTCTTTTGGGAGAGAGACATCACTAGTGAACATCATGGGACCCCGGTCCATATTACCATCACTGATCACACCCGCTATTTATTTCCTGTTCTTATTTACTAGTTGCAGTCATACCTATCACTATTATCTCTTGCGTTTGATCCTTTGTAAACGACAAGGCCGGAGGGATTGACAACCTCTCTGTACTCGTTGGGAGCAAAGTTATTTGTATCTGTGTGCAGGTCCTGTCAATCGCTAAGTTGCGCCGCTAGCAGTTGACCCTCGGAGTCTCACGGGATTCGATCCTTGGTATCTTTGCCAAGGGAAAACTACCGCTACACTGCATCTCAAACCTTCCACTTGGGGTAACCAACGAGGGGTGAGAAGCCATCAAGCAAAGTTTTCTGGCGCCGTTGCCGAGGACTCCACTCTTCAAGATAGGGGAGTTGCACGCTATCTTTTACCTTTGCTTTTTAGTCTTGTTAGTTTACCTTTCAGTTTTGCTTTAGTGTCCTTTATCAAAAATCACAAAAATAGTTACCTTGCTTGCTTGCTGCTATGGGTTCCACCGAGAACACCAAGTTGTGTGACTTCACTAGTCATAACAACGATGACTTAATCTGCACGCCTATTACTACACCTGCCACTTCAGGACCTTCTCATGAAATTAAACCTGCTTTACTGAACCTAGTTATGAAAGATCAATTCTCCGGTGCTGGAGATGATGCTGCTTTACACTTAAACAATTTTGTTGAACTCTGTGATATGCAAAAGTACCAAGAAATAGATGGTAATATTGTTAAGCTTAAGCTTTTTCCTTTCTCCTTGAGAGGAGGAGCTAAAATTTGGTTTCAATCTTTGCCTAGAAATAGCATAGATTCTTGGGACAAGTGCAAGGATGCCTTTATTGGGAAGTACTATCCACCTGCTAAAATTATCCAACTAAGGAGTAACATAATGAATTTTAAACAATTGGATAATGAACACGTTGCCCAAGCTTGGGAACGCATGAAATCTCTTGTCAAGAACTGCCCTACTCATGGTTTGACTACTTGGATGGTTATCCAAACTTTTTATGCATGCTTGAACTTTACCTCGCGGAACCTGTTAGATTCGGCCGCGGGAGGAACCTTTATGTCAACTACACTTGGTGCTGCCACGAAGCTTCTCGATGAGATGATGACCAATTATTCCCAATGGCACACCGAACGCGCTCCAACGGGTAGGAAGGTAAACTCTGTCGAGGAGATTTCCTCCCTAAATGAAAAAGTTGAGTTGATCATGTCTCTACTTTCCAAGCAATCTTCTATTGATCCTCGTGATGTTCCTTTAAATTCTTTGATTGCTCAAGAACAAGTAGATGTGAACTTTATCTCTAGAAACAATTTCAATAACAATGCTTATAGGAGTAATTTTGGTAGCAACCCTAGACCGTTCCCCTCTAATTCCTATGGGAACAACAATGCTTATCCTAGCACCAAGAACTCCACTTCTGAACTAGAGATTATGCTTAAAGATTTCATCACTACCCAAAAAGCCTTCAATAAGAGTGTAGAAGAAAAACTAGCCAAACTAGATGATCTCTCTTCGAAGGTAGACAATTTAGCCCATGAGGTAGAGTTGCTTAAAATTAGAACTTCCCCTCTTGAGGAGAGGAAGACCACTCCTATGAATGCTATTCAAGTGCAAATTAATGAAAACATTAGGATGTTGGCTAAACTTAAAGAGAGATGGGCTAGAGAAAAGGAGGAAGAAGATAGAATTAAGAACCTTCCTACCCACCACACTGTTGCTACTATCCAAGTTGTTGAGGATATCCAAACTCTTAGCACCCAATGCACTCCTGGTCCCGTTGGACCTATTAATGGTGATGCTATGACCATAGAAACAACCAAACAAGTGAGCCTAAAGGACACCACTACCACTTTACTTGATATTAGTGACCTTGATTTTGATAATTGCACCCTTACCGAAGTTATTGATTTCCTTCACAAGATGTCTAGAGATCCCCGCACTAGCACGCTTAATCTTGCCTTCACAGAGCATATCACTAATGCTCTCATTAAAGCTAGGGAGGAGAAACTTAGGGTAGAAGCCTCCATACCTAGAAAGCTAGAAGATGGTTGGGATCCCATGATTAAAATTAAGTTGAATAACTTCTCTTGCTATGCTTTATGTGATGTTGGAGCTAGTACCTCCGTTATGCCCAAAAGAATATATGATATGCTTAAATTGAAACCTTTTGATTCTTGTTCTTTTGGTGTTCGCCTTGTTGATTCTTCCATAAAGAAACCCTTGGGGAGGATCGACGATGTTCTTATCATTGTCAATGACAATTATGTTCCCGTTGATTTTACTATTATGGATATTGAATGTGAACCTTCTTGTCCAATTATTTTGGGACGTCCTTTTCTTCGCACCGTTGGTGCTATCATTGACATGAAAGAGGGGAATATAAAATTCCAATTTCCTCTCAAGAAAGGGATGGAACACTTCCCTAGAAAGAATATTAAGTTACCTTTTGAGTCCATTATACGGGCTAGCTATTCTTTTACTCTTGATAAAACTTGATCTCTTTGCATTATGCCTAGCTTAAAGGCATAAAAGAAAGCGCTTTTGGGAGGCAGCCCACAATGAATAAAATTTTATTTTGCTTTTGTTGTGTATTGATGTTTGTTACTACAGTAGCATCATCATTGTATCTTTACTTTTCAGCTTTGTGCCAAGTTTAGCCTCTGATTGCAAGAAAGTTCAAAAGTTGTGACGTGCTGTCCAGGAAACAGATTCTGTCCTTGGACAGAAAAATTCGTATAAAATCACCAGATCATCTTTTTGGTCTGAATTGTTTTGACAACGTGCTCTATACAGTTGGCTTTCGGGTGTCTGTTCTGAGTTTTTTGATTTGAGTTGCAGAAGTGCCCCGAAAAAATTATTTACTACCTGCTGGTCTGTTTTTCACAGATTTTGTCCTGTTTTGCCTTTCCTTCGTTTTGCAAACCTTGAGCTTGCTTTTTCTTTGCAAAAACCTTTTGGCAATCTTGAGAAACAGTAGACCTTCAAGATTATCCTTATTTCCAGCAAGGAAAAATTATTTTATTATGGGTACTAACCTCGCTAATCAGATTATGATGAGTTATGTATGAAGGGAGTTTTCAAGTGTGCGAGGGAAGATGATAAAAAGATTCAGGAGTGTCAAACGCTCAAGCTTGGGGATGCCCCCGTGCACCCCCAAGAAATATTCAAGAAGACTCAAGCGTCTAAGCTTGGGGATGCCCCCGTGCATCCCCTTCTCCATCAACAATTATCAGTTCGTCTTTCGTTCCACTATATTTTAATCACTTCATGTGTTATGTGCTATGCTTGGAGCGTCTTGCTTTTAGTTTCCTTTTTAGTTTTCTTTAGCTTTGCTTGCTGTTCGTAACGAGTTGGAACCCATCTTTCTTTGTGTGGGAGATAACACGCTCCACTTCAACCTAGACCATAACATGGGATTTTCATGTTTATCTTTGTTGTGTATGTTCTTTGTCTTTCAATAGCTACTGTCATGTTCAGCTCTTAGTTTTCATGCTTTACTTTTTAAAGAGCTTTTGTTTAGTTGGTTGCTGGAACTCTCTTGAGTTATCATGCTTATCTTGTTAAGAGAGTTGGCTTCTGTTGCACTGGTTGATATGTCTATGATAAAAATGCTATGTGCATAATGGTGCTTAGTAGTTCATGTTTTCTTATGTTTAGTCTCAAATAGCTGGGGGGTTCTTAATGTGTTATTGAAGTACCAACATGATTTGTTTGCCTATGATGTGGTATGGTTTAGTGATATCTTCCTCCAAGAATTTATTTTGATTGACTTGGCATATGCTCACGCATATTTAAGACTGTAAAGAAAGTCTATCAAGCCTTGATGATCTTTAATTTTTGAGTAGCGATATAACTTCCATGCCCGATTCAATGTTGCTTTGTCGCTCTGCATGATTATGGCCGTCATTGCTCTCTTAGTTGGTCGCTCCCAGTCTTTTGCTAGCCTTCACCTGTTCTAAGCGGACTGATTGCTTGTGCATCCAAAATCCTTTAAACCAGTTATGCCATATGAGTCCACCATACCTTCCTATACATGGTATTTACTTGCCATTCCTAACGAAGACTTTCATGTACCATCTCGAAATTAATCAAAAGCATTTCTCTTTTGTGCCTCTGTTTTAGCTCATGAGGAAGTAGTAGTTAATTCATGATCTTTTTAAGTTGGACAAGCTTCACCCCGGGATTGCATGTCTAATGTGCAAACCCCTAATACGAGAAGGAACTGGCATAGACTGCGCCCGGCTCATTAAAAAATTATACAACAAACAAACCCTCCTTCACGCTTTGTTCATGAGAAATCAGAAAACTTTGGCAGTGATAAACAAAGGAGATTAAGAGGATGTGATCGTCCTCATTCGGGAGTCGTTCCTCGAAACTTGTCCAGCTCGAGATGTAATTGAGTTATCTACTAGCATTCGTTGACGAAATATGCATATTCCAAAAAAATAATTGTTACCTTTGTTTTTAAAAAACCAAGAGCTCTGGTACATGTTTAGTTTTTGTTTCCGACCACGGGTTTTCAACCTTGCCATCAAAAGCCACGGTTCGAGAGTCTCCACCTTCTTTCTTTAAAGCACTAACTATTGAGAGCATGATTGTCATTCTGAGTGTAATGTGCATTGTCCCAAAGTACCATTGTCTTCTGCATGATTATGATATCGTTTATTCTGAAATCATTTTATCTAGTCGTCACTTAAACCTTGGAGGTGCCCCTGCATTTATGTTTTGCTTCACCAAAGGGGGCAAGCGAGATACCACTTTGTCATGTTTGCACACCATGCTCACTACAAATCTATTGAGTGTTTCAGTATCATATTGTAAAACTTTCAGTTCTTTGTGATATTCTCATGAGGCAACTTAATTACTACAGATTCATTGTCTCAGTAAGCATTTGTCATGTGACTGTGAAAAGTCCTTATATGGTTGGTAGCATGTCACCACAGAAATTATGCTTGATATCATTTACCTACTCGAGGACGAGCAGGAATTAAGCTTGGGGATGTTGATACGTCCAAAACGTATCTATAATTTCTGCTTGCTCCATGCCTCTTTTGTGTGATATTGCTATGATATTTATGCACTTTCATACACTTTTGATCATATTTGGACTAACCTATTAACTCAGTGCACCCCAGTGCCAGTTTCTGTTTTCTGCTGTTTTTGTATTTCAGGTTTTCCCATTACGTAAATTGCCACAAAAATCCCGGGAAAAATATATAAAGAATCAGCATTCCGGAAGCTTCCATGCGGCCAAAGTAGGGCCAGAGGGGGGCCACCAGGGCTCCAGGCGACCAGAGGGGGCGGCCCCCCTCCTGGCCGCGCCGCCAGGGCGCCTGGGCCCCCCTTGCCTCTTCTGACGCCCCCCGTTGGCATATATTTACACCGCGTCCCGAAACCCTGAACCCACCATTGTGATGACTTCATTGTGTACCTCGTGGATGACACACCCAGGACTATTTCAGAAGCCTATGCATCTTCTGATGCTGACTACTGGAAGGAAGCTGTCCGCAGGGAGATGGATTCCATCTTATCTAATGAAACCTGGGAATTCACTGATCGTCCTTATGGGTGCAAACCTGTAGGATGTAAGTGGGTGTTCAAGAAAAATCTTAGACCTAATGGTACGATTGAAAAGTACAAGGCACGGCTTGTGGCTAAGGGTTATACCCATAAAGAAGGTGAAGACTATTTTGATACTTACTCACCTGTGGCTAGGCTGACCACTATTCGGGTGCTACTATCACTGGCTGCCTCACACGGTCTTCTCGTTCATCAAATGGACGTTAAGACAGCTTTCCTTAATGGAGAGTTGAAGGAGGAAATTTACATGGATCAGCCTGATGGTTTTGTAGTACCTGGTAAGGAAGGAAAGGTGTGCAAGTTATTAAAGTCTTTATATGGCCTTAAACAAGCTCCTAAGGAATGGCATGAGAAGTTCGAAAGAATACTAACCGCTGCAGGCTTTGTAGTAAATGATGGTGACAAGTGTGTGTACTATCGCCATGGTGGGGGCAAAGGAGTTATTCTTTGTGTGTATGTCGATGACATGCTGATCTTTGGAACCAAACTTGATTTAATCAAGGAGGTTAAGGATTTCTTATCTCGTTGTTTTGAGATGAAGGATCTAGGAGTGGCTGATGCTATCTTAAACATCAAGCTATTGGGAGATGAGAATGGTGGGATTACACTGCTTCAGTCTCACTATGTGGAAAAGGTCTTGAGTCATTTTGGGTATAGCGACTGCCAGTCTTCTCCAACTCCGTATGATGCTAGTGTGTTGCTTCGAAAGAATCGACAGATTGCTAGAGACCAACTGAGATACTCTCAGATTATTGGCTCACTTATGTATTTGGCGAGTGCCACGAGGCCTGATATCTCGTTCGCTGTGAGCAAACTGAGCCGGTTTGTGTCAAAACAGGGAGATGATCATTGGCGTGTGCTTGAGGGAGTTATGCGCTACTTTAAAGGCACTACGAGCTATGGGATTCACTACACCGGGTATCCAAGGGTACTGGAGGGTTATAGTGACTCAAACTGGATATCTGATGCTGATGAGATTAAGGCCACAAGTGGTTATGTTTTTACACTTGGTGGTGGCGCTGTTTCCTAGAAGTCTTGCAACCAGACCATCTTAACAAGGTCAACTATGGAAGCAGAACTCACATCATTAGACACTGCCACTGTTGAAGCAGAGTGGCTTCGTGAACTCTTGATGGACTTACCTATGGTTGAAAAACCAATACCCCCTATCCTGATGAACTGTGATAATCAAACTGTGATTGTTAAGATAAACAGTTCTATGGATAACATGAAGTCATCAAGGCATGTGAAGAGGAGATTGAAATCTGTCAGAAAGTTGAAGAACTCCGGAGTTATTACGTTGGATTATATCCAAACGTCAAAAAACTTGGCAGATCCCTTCACAAAGGGTTTATCACGTAATGTGATAGATAATGCATCGATGGGGATGGGTTTGAGACCCACCGCATGAGTTGTACACAGTGGTAACCCACTTTATGTGATCGGAGATCCCGTGAAGTAGAAGTGGGAGACAAGCTGTTGGTCAGCTGGGAGGAGAGTATCCTTGTATTAGTTATCCCACTCCGTGAAGATGCAATACTCTCCTGATCTGCATGGCAGGTTGATACTTATCTTAATGTGTTCCAACTGGCTTATTCGGGTAAGCAGAGATGTTGCCCTGCAAAGCATCTCCTGAGGAACACACCTATATGAATTTGACTGTTAACGTCGTAGTCTGTGAGAATTGGGTGTTCTCTAATAAATTCATGAAAGGCCCTGGAGTATGACGTATACTCTCCACCCCCGGGGAAGCCTTGCGGCAACCCAATATCGGTCAAGAATTTGTGTGAAACTAGTCTCGCAGAAAACTTGTAGTTCAAGGCATAGTCCACTATTCAAGTTGTGATCTACTGTAGCATAAATCTCCGAGTGGAAGTTCAACTTTACAGTCTCCACTGAGAACCGGTATATAAACAATGTTTTGGAACTAAATGATGAGATGTGCCAATGAGACTTTGTGGGGGATTGTTGGAATTTTGCTAGTAGGCCTTTGGCCCAAAGGCCAACTAAAATTTTGAAATTCTCTTGGCCCATTCATGCACACATGTGAGTGGAGTGAGTGACACTAAAGTTTAGTCCCACCACGAAAGTTGAGGGAGAGTTGCACCTCTTTATAAGGTTAGCTCTTCTACCACTTGTATGAGCATGAGAAGATGAGACCTACACGCGCGCTCCTCCTCCTCGCTCGCCTCGCCACGCCTCGTCACGACGCGCCGCGTGTTGCGGGAATGAGCCGAGCCGAGGACAGAGCTATGCATGTTGTCTATATTTTTGCTGCTCGGGAATAATTAATAAATCGTAATTAACGGACGCGTTGATTGCTCAGCCGTTTCCGATCCTTTTGGATCGTGGGCTGTTACTTGGACGTGGGGTTTTCTCCACGACCTACCCGGCCCGCATTATATAGCCAGACAGACGTCTACCCTAGCCGCCGCCACAACATATGGTTTCGCACCACCGTTCCAGATCATTGCGCCGCCACACAAGTCTTCTCCATCCCTCTTTCCGGCGTGCACCGCGAGAAGGGACAGCAGGCCTCCGGAATCCCGCCTCTTGCGATCCTGTACGGGAGAGGGGCGATCATGTTTTTGGGGAATGCACTCGCGCGACTGCTGGCAGCGACGACTTCGCCAACGACGACTTCTTCCCCAACCTCGACAACCTCTTCCTCAACGACATGGGCGACAACATGAACGCCGGCGGTGCTGCTCCCGTTGCACCGTATGTGATTCTGTCGTTCTTGTTCGAGATCGTGGTAGAATTCATGCTTTTGGTATGTGCCATAGATTTGACCGGTTCATCTGCTATGCTCGTTAGCATGTTTAGTACAATCTGTTTTACTGCTGTCATGATTTATTTCTTGTTTATTCAGATTAATTATCATAGTAATTTGCTCATATTTCCAATAGAAAGGTCCAAAAGCAACAATGTCACCTATGAGTTTATTCAAAGTGAGAGTACATGTCCATGAGGCTAAGAGAAGGGGTGCCTTGTCAAATTATCAAGACTGCACCAAGGCGATGGTAGGCATGAGAGGTACTCCCTCTGGTTTTTTTACTTTGCATATACGAATTGTTCAAAGTCAAACTTCTCAAAGTTTGACCATATTTATATTGAGAAATATCAACATCTATAATACTAAAGTTATACGATATAAAAATTAAAGTCATGATGCATCTAATGATGTTGATTTCACATTGTGAATGTTGATATCTTTTTATATAAAGTTGGTCAAACATCACGAGGCTTGACTTCCGACAAATCTTATATGCGAACTAAAAAGGAGTAGAGGGAGTACCATGATAAGTCTATATCCATGAGTCCATAAAGTAGTCAAAGGTGGGTCCATAGTGGTACATTAATCATTTTCATCCATGTGTGAATGGACATTTAGTTAGTTGGGCCTCATTTAGATCTGGACCCATTTCCTTCTAGACTTCATTATTGATTTTTTTTCAAAAAGGATCAGATCTGTTATAAAAATTCATCGAAGGTACAAAGTATCTCAAACATATTAAACACTACATCAAGATTCCGAGACCAACGAACGACCATCACTGCTGCCAGAATAAGCGGTCGACGCGCCACCGGAGCCGCATTGACCTTGTCAATGACAACCAGGAAGTCTTCATGCATGTACGCCTAAGGACCAGCGCCCTGGAGCCGCAGTCGTTGTCATTGAACACTTGCATTGATCTGAAGCATCTGTCACCAAATCTCTCCACATGACGAGAAACTCTAACCTCGTCGCCAAAGAAGATAGTAGGAATCTATGCCGGAGCTCCTTCGACTACGTCCAGACGGGTGAACTCGAGGAGGACCGGAGTCCGGAAGACAAACTCAAATAAAAAATCCCGCCATCCGTCCGAAGGCGCACCTACGAGGACTAAAAAAACCTGGCACCGGGATTCTCCTCCGTGTCACCGGCCGCCGGAGCGGTAGGCAGAGGGGAGGCAAATCCACGGGCTCACTGATGAAGTCCGGAGGGGAGAGTATACCCTAGCTGCCTAGGATTACGGGAGGAAAACAAGAGCGATTTCAATGTTGACTTTGACCTTTCATTTTTGCCTTCTCCTTTTATTTGTTGACCATGCAGTTTTGTTTGGACTTCTATTTATCTTGTTAATTGAGTTGGATATATGTGTTGGTCATTTTAGACCTTATTAACCGGCTTGATCTCTTGTTGAGTAGCCATAGCTGCATATTTTGTTGCTTGCGCTTTAGTTTCAAGCTACATTTTGTAGAACATGAGTCATGCATGGGACGAAGGTGTCCAAAGTCCAAACTTGGCTAGTGCAGCTGCCTGCACGTTCACAAGGCACCAAAGCGCAGGCGGCAAACTTTGCCCGTTCATTATCCCGGTCCAAGATGGGCGGCAGGTTGCAGAAGATGAACGAAGACCCACCGAGTTCCACTTCCGGCTCCCAATCTCCTCTGCCTGATTCCTATAAGTTTCCTGCCAAAAGCATCCCAATTCTGTCAATGCCAAGCAACATGTGGCTGGGGTCGCTGCGGCTGCTGCTGCTGCTCGCGGCGGCGGTGACGGCGGCTGCTGAGCCGGCGTCCACGCTCATGGGCCCGTCACGGCCGGTTACGGTGGCGCTGCGGGAAGACAGGGGCCACGCGGTGGACCTGCCGGACACGGACCCGCGGGTGCAGCGCCGGGCAAATGGCTGGGCTCCTGAGCAGATCGCCGTCGCGCTCTCCGCTGCTCCCACCTCTGCCTGGGTCTCCTGGATCACCGGTAAGGTAGTCACCGGACTCTGATTCTTCGATTGGAGGGCATTGATTCTTGGTTCCATTCCGCAGGGGAATTCCAGATGGGTGGCACCGTCAAGCCGCTGGACCCCGGCACGGTCGGTAGCGTCGTGCGCTACGGACTCGCCGCCGATTCTTTGGTTCGCGTGGCCACCGGCGACGCGCTCGTGTACAGCCAGCTCTACCCCTTCGAGGGCCTCCAGAACTACACCTCCGGCATCATCCACCACGTCCGCCTCCAAGGTGACCGCCGTCGTTCGTTGATCCCCTGTTCCACAATCATTTTTTTCGCACCCTTTTTTTGGAAGGGTGCAATGAAACATAAAAATCTGCATGCAGGGCTTGAGCCTGGGACGAAGTACTACTACCAGTGCGGCGACCCGGCCCTCCCGGGGACGATGAGCGCCGTCCACGCGTTCCGGACGATGCCGGCGGTCGGGCCGCGGAGCTACCCGGGGAGGATCGCCGTGGTGGGAGACCTCGGGCTCACGTACAACACCACCTCCACCGTGGACCACATGATGAGCAACCGGCCGGATCTGGTCGTCCTCGTCGGCGACGTGAGCTACGCCAACCTGTACCTCACCAACGGCACCGGAGCGGACTGCTACTCGTGCGCGTTCGGCAAGTCGACGCCCATCCACGAGACGTACCAGCCGCGCTGGGACTACTGGGGAAGGTACATGGAGGCGGTGACGTCGGGCACGCCGATGATGGTGGTGGAGGGGAACCATGAGATAGAGGAGCAGATCGGCAAAAAGACGTTCGAGGCGTACCGCTCCCGGTTCGCGTTTCCGTCGGCGGAGAACGGGTCCTTCTCCCCCTTCTACTACTCCTTCGACGCCGGCGGGATCCATTTCATCATGCTCGCCGCCTACGCCGACTACAGCAAGTCAGGGGAGCAGTACAGATGGCTGGAGAAGGACCTGGCAAAGGTGGACAGGTCGGTGACGCCGTGGCTGGTCGCCGGCTGGCACGCGCCATGGTACACCACCTACAAGGCTCACTACAGGGAGGTGGAGTGCATGAGAGTGGCCATGGAGGAGCTGCTCTACTCCCACGGCCTGGACATCGCTTTCACCGGCCATGTATCAATCACACCCTCCGACACCTCCATTCTCTGGACATTGGCAAGCGCCAAGCGGCCGAGAGTGATCACTTGCTTGTTGTCTGTGATGCAGGTGCACGCGTACGAGCGCTCCAACCGGGTGTTCAACTACACGCTGGATCCGTGCGGCGCCGTGCACATCTCGGTGGGCGACGGCGGGAACCGCGAGAAGATGGCCACCACCCACGCCGACGAGCCGGGGCACTGCCCGGACCCGCGGCCCAAGCCCAACGCCTTCATCGGCGGCTTCTGCGGCTTTAACTTCACGTCCGGCCCGGCCGCCGGCAGGTACTGCTGGGACCGGCAGCCGGACTACAGCGCCTACCGGGAGAGCAGCTTCGGCCACGGCATCCTCGAGGTACGTACGGGGGAAACGAGATTGGAGCTGGCTAATTCTGACTAACCACATATATGGTTGACCGATGATGAGACGACGCAATTTGTTCATGCAGGTGAAGAACGAGACGCACGCTCTGTGGAGATGGCACAGGAACCAGGACATGTACGGGAGCGCCGGAGATGAGATTTACATTGTCCGGGAGCCGGAGAGGTGCTTGCACAAGCACAACTCGACCAGGCCGGCACACGGCCGATAAACACCACGCGGGAATCGGGAGCTTAACTGCTGTACTGCTGGAGTAGATCGCGCGGTGTAATGATAACTATATAGACGGTTCGCCCAAGCGTGGAAATAAAAGGAAATACCAACTAAACATGGATTATATTCCATATCATGTAGGGCAGTGCTTGGCGCTGGCCGGCGGGCCCAAATTTCGAATGGTCGCTTCCTAGCCGCCCGATACCAGTCGCCGTGACCATTGGATATAGCAAAAATAAATAAAAAACATCACCCGGCCCAGCTCCCTCCCCCAATCTCGCGCAGCTAACCCCGTTTCGCCGCGCTCACCCTCCACCTGTGCCCGCCAGCGCTCATCCTCGGCCACGTGTTCGCCTGCAACGAGTCTTTCTCCTGTCATCGGTTGGTTGCAGTTCGTAGCAATGGTTGTAGCAAAACACCAACACTTGCAGCTTTGCGTGTGTATGATTGTAGCTTGTGCGAGACACGGTGGTAGCATTCTCCGACGAAAAAGGCATCGATGGTTGCACCTCCCATGAGGACAGTTGTAGCATGTGCCGATCCCAGCAAATCCAGGTGCCAATTCTAGCAAAAAACCAACACGGCACCATCGTTGCTTCCTGCCGGTTGTAGCAAAAAAGACAGACGGTTCCAACATTTCGTGTGGTTGGTTGTGACAACAAAGTTTGCCGGTTATAGCTCCCACCCTGGCCGGCTCCAGCACCATTGGTGAGCAGTTTATAGCACCCCCTGTGGCTCGGCCCAGCATCGACGATGGCCGAATCCAATGGTGGTGATGGTAGGGGCGTAGCGCCCCCAGGTGTCGCGCGGTTGCTAGGTCAGCTCACAGCCATGTCGCAGCGATCGTTTGGCCATGAACAAGCGATGAGGAGTTGATTGGGGGAGAAGAGGGAACATAGGAGAAAAGGGGATCGCGTCCGCTGCGGAGCAGTGGAGGAGACTGTGCGTAAAGATATAAGGTTGGCGTCAGTGCGTGGAACCACCGGCCTACGTGTGCCTGAGCTGTTCGATGAGTTTTGATCGAGTGGTGTGCGTGCAACTCACGAAGATTCGACCTAATGTCTGGTGTTCAACGTTTCCCTATCATGTATGTTGCTCAAGCAATCCTCAAACAGCCAAAAACAATGATAGGTCAAAATCCAACCTACACTGGCCAAGAAAATGTCAGCGACATTCAAAAACTTCAGCGCTTATACCCCAAAAATACCACACGTGAAAACATATATTCAAAATATGGCTCAATTGCACCATAAGTCTGGAATCTAACCTCAATGTTTAACAACAATCCAACAAAATAGATAAAACATGCATGACAAATACTAACAAATATAGTGATAAGGAAATATACAAAATTGATGATTTTCTTAATCAAAATTAAAAAAATATACACATAGTATAAGAAAAATACCTAGTGGATCAGTGAACCAAGGCCCAACAATAGTGCAACAGTGGCAAGTCAGCATGGCAGCAGCCTAGCAGCCCGTTAGCCTCTCACGACGTAGTCCCGAGAGAAGAGGTGGAGTTCTGAGTGGTGGGCGGTTGAGCAACTAAGGCACGGGTTGGCACCGGACTGTTCATATGTCGATGGACAACGGCAGTGGATAGCAGGCATGAGTACGGTGGCCATGACAGAGTGGAGGTTGGGCTCACGCAGGACGGGGTGGCGATGGACTCGAATGAGAACATGAAAAGCAGCTACACGGCATGACGCGAGCATGCCGATTGAGGGGACCTCCTATTGGGCGCATAACGCGCTGTAAAGAAAGCAAGCTCGCGCACCCCCGCCCCTCGCGCCCTATTTGGGCCGGCCCATGTGCAGGCCCGGACACCCCCGATTTTTTTTCCTTTTTTCAATAATTTGGGATATAAAAAAGTTCTAGATTTTAAAAAACTTGCAGATTTAGGAAAAAACTATTCATGAACTCAAAAAACAGTTTATGATGTCAAAAAAAAAATTTGTTCAGGAATTGAAAAAATATTCATAGTTTACGAGAATGTTCACAAATTTGTAAAAATTGTTCACGAATTTTAATTTTTTTGCTCTTAAAAAAATGTTTGTGAATTCGAAAATGTTCATAAATTTGAAAAAGTGTTCACGGATTTAAAAAATGTTCACAATTTCACAAAAAAAGTTTTGAAATTTCAAAATTCTTCATGATTCAAAAAATATTCATGAATTCAAAAACATGTTCACGATTTAGGAGAATGTTCACGAATTTTGAAATATTCTCAATTTCAGAAAATTATTCGTGAATTTTAGAAAATGTCTATGATTTAAAAAAAACATGATTTAAGAGAATGTTCAAGAATTTATAAAAGTAATTCAGAATTTAAAAAAGAGTGGCCATGAATTAAAACATGTTCATCATTTCAGAAAATGTTCGCAATTTTAAAAAACATTTCTGAATTTCAAATGTTGTCGCAACTTAGAAAAATGAATAAAAAAAGATAATCAGAAAAGAAAAAAGAAATAAAAAACAAAAGAAAACAAAAAACAGAAAAATGAACAAAAGGAAAATGAGGAACGAAAAAAAGAAAGGAAAAACCCGAAAGGAATAATAAAGAAAAACAGAAAAAACCGGTTCATTGAAGAACCTGAAAATGGGCCAGCCAATAAAAAAGCAGCGCGGCGACCCGCGCGCCAAATAGGAGGCACCCTGATGTTGCGTTGAAGTCAGCAAGGGTTAGGCCAAGAACAACTAGTTGACGAGCGCTCCTTCGGGAGCCTCACAACGATCAGGCCAACTCCAACGCACGACCCCATACGGACGTCCGTTTTGTTCGGATTCTGTCCGTTTGGGTAGGGCAATGGGGTCGTGTGCGGGCCTTTCCTGGGATGCGGTGGCCATGCGCCCAACGCGCGGATGCATCCTTTGACCCATCCTGTCCGCCACGGCCATATATTGTAAAAAATAAATAGTTTTTACGGCCAAATCAAAATTGTCTCTAATAAAATAGTTTTACAACCAAATTGGAATTGTCTCGAATAAAATAGTTTTACAACCAAATCGAAATTGTCTTGAAAATGAACCAATACATCTATTGGTTGCCAAGGTGATTCCACATGTGCTCAACCAAGTCATTTTGAAGATCCAAATAAGTGTGTCAATCACGCAGTTCAGGCAAATTGGGTAAACTGTTTAAACGTGGCAGGTTCTTGGTGTAGGGGCTCAACATTTTAACCTTGAAAATCAAATCCTTGGTCGAAGATGTTGTTATCACTCTCGTCCTCGACGATCATGTTGTGCATGATCACACAAGCAGTCATCACCTCCCAAAGCTTCCCTTCATCCCATGACAGTGCAAGGTGTCGAACGATACCCCATCGGGATTGAAGCACACCAAAAGCACGCTCCACATCCTTTCTAGCACTCTCTTTCATTTGGGCAAATCTCTGTCTCTTCTCACCTTGGGGTTTCGAGATTGTCTTCACAAAAGTTGACCACTGAGGATATATACCATCAACTATGTAGCATCCCTTGTTGTAGTGGTGGACATTGATCTAAAAGTTGACGGGTGGGGAGTGGCCTTCGGCAAGCCTTGCGAAGACTGGAGAACGCTGCAACACGTTGATATCATTGTGAGAACCTGCCATGCCGAAGAAAGAATACCATATTCAAAGATCTTGCGAAGCCACCGCTTCTAATATGACAGTGCACACTTTAACATGCTCCTTGTACTGGCCCTGCCAAGCAAATGGATAGTTCTTCCACTCCCAGTGCATACAATCTATGTTGCCAAGCATGCCTGGAAAGCCTTTATCGACGTTGATCGCCAACAACCTTTCTGTATCAGCGGCATTTGGCTCCCTCAAGTACCCAAGGCCAAACACTTCCACCACGACCTTGCAGAAGCTGTAAAGTGACAACAGACATGTGGACTTACTCATGCGCACGTACTCATCCACTAGATCGCCTAGAATTTCATATGCAAGCATGCGGATGACCGTGGTGCATTTATGATAAAAGGAGAATCCAAGCTGGCCAAGGGCATCCGTTTTGCACTCTAAGTATGGGTCATGAGCAACCACTCCCTCTCGAATACAATTGAACACATGCCTTTCCATACGAAAACGGCGATGGAATTTATTCAGTTTGAAGAGCGGGGTATTCGCAAAGTAATCGGCATAGAGCAGGGCATGGCCTCTCTCTGTTGCGGTTCAGGTTGGGAGCACGACCAGGGACCGACCCCCTGTACCGAGGAAGCTGTCGTTGAATGTGGTCATGAACGACCAATGCAGCCACCACAAGATCTTCGTCATCCGAGGATGAATCGTCCGATGAACAAATAAAGTCGTTGAAGAAAAATTCATTTCCACTGTCCATACCTTTGTGGGCAAAGTGTCAAACACCTTGCGGTCGTGGTGGCTTAAGAGGCCACGATGATCACCTTGATGCAACAGGGGTGGTTGGTGAAGGAAATATGCCCTAGAAGCAATAATAAAGTTGTTATATCATATTTCCTTATATCATGATAAATGTTTCTTATTCATGCTAGAATTGTATTGATCGGAAACTTGATACACGTGTGGATACATAGACAAGACACCATGTCCCTAGTAAGCATCTACTAGACTAGCTCGTTAATCAAAGATGGTTAAGTTTCCTAACCATGGACATGTGTTGTCATTTGATGAACGAGATCACATCATTAGGAGAATGATGTGATGGACAAGACCCATCCGTTAGCTTAGCATATTGATCGTTCAGTTTTATTGCTATTGCTTTCTTCATGTCAAATACATGTTCCTCCGACTATGAGATTATGCAACTCCCGAATACCGGAGCAATACCTTGTGTGCTATCAAACGTCACAACGTAACTGGGTGATTATAAAGATGCTCTACAGGTATCTCCAAAAGTGTTTGTTGGGTTGGCATAGACCAAGATTAGGATTTGTTACTCCGAGTATCGGAGAGGTATCTTTGGGCCCTCTCGGTAATGCACATCATAAGAGGCCTTGCAAGCAATGTGACTAATGAGTTAGTTGCGGGATGATGCATTACGGAACGAGTAAAGAGACTTGTCGGGCAAAAGATTGAAGTAGGTATGAAGATACCGACGATCGAATCTTGGGCAAGTAACATACCGATCATAAAGGGAATAATGTATGTTGACATTTCGGTACGACCGATAAAGATATTTGTAGAATATGTGGGAACCAATATGAGCATCCAGGTTTCGCTGTTGGTTATTGACCGGAGAGGTGTCTCGGGCATGTCTACATAGTTCTTGAACCCGTAGGGTCCGCATGCTTAACGTTCGATGATGATTTTGTATTATATGAGTTATGTGATTTGATGACCGAATGTTGTTCGGAGTCCCGGATGAGATCACGGAAATGAAGAGGAGTCTCAAAATGGTCGAGAGGTAACGATTGATATATAGGACGATAGTACTCGGACACCGGAAGTGTTCCAAGAGGTACCGGGTACATATCAGAGTACCGGGGGGTTATCGGAACCCTCATGGAGAAGTTATGGGCCACATGAGCCTTGAGAGGGGAGCAGACCAGCCCACAAGGGTTGGCGCACCCCCCATATGGTAGGAGGCCGAGTGAGCGTAGAGAAGAGGGGCAGTGCCCCCTCCTTCCTTCTCTTCTTTCCTCCTTCCTTCTCTTCTTCCTTCTTCCCTTTTCTCTCCGATGGAAAACATGGTAAGGGGGAGGGCGAATTGGACTAGGGGCCCAAGTAGTTTGCCTCCTACTTGGTGCGCCCTATGGCTGCTCCCCTCCCCCTCCCACTTATATATACATGAGGAGGGGGCGCCTAGAACACACACCAACAATTGTTAGCCGTGTGCGGCGCCCCCCCTCCACATATTACACCCTCGATCAACCCTTCGTAGTGCTTAGGCGAAGCCCTGCGCGGAGCACATCACCATCACCATCACCACGCCGTCGTGCTGATGGAACTCTTCTACTTACTCGACACTTTGTTGGATCAAGAGTTCGAGGGACGTCATCGAGCTAAACGTGTGCAGCACTTGGAGGTGCCGTACGTTCAATGCTTGATCGGTGGGAACGAGAAGAAGTTCGACTACATCAACCGCGTTGTCAAACGCTTCCGCTTTCGGTCTACGAGGGTACGTAGACACACTCTCCCACTCTTGTTGCTATGCATCTCCTAGATAGATCTCGTGTGAGCGTATGATTTTTTTTGAAATTGCATGCTATGTTTCCCAACAGTGGCATCTAGAGCCAGGTCTATGCATAGATGATATGCACAAGTAGAGCACAAAGAGTTGTGGGCGGTGATAGTCATACTGCTTACCACCAACGTCTTATTTTTATTCAGCGGTATTGTGGGATGAAGCGGCCCGGACCAACCTTACATGACCACGTTCATGAGACCGGTTCCACCGACAGACATTCAACTTGTTTTTCATAAAGGTGGTTGGCGGGTGTCTGTTTCTCCTACTTTAGTTGAATCGAATTTTACTACGAACGGTCCTTGAAGAAGGTTAAAACAACAAACTTGACGAAACACCGTGTGGTTTTGTACCGTAGGTAAGATCGGTTCTTGCTAGAAGCCCGTAGCAGCCATGTAAAACTTGCAACAACAAAGTAGAGGACGTTTTACTTGTTTTTGCAGGGCATGTTGTGATGTAATATGGTCAAGACGTGATGAGTTATACGTTATTATATGAGATGATCTTGTTTTGTAAACTATCGGCAACCGACAGGAGCCTTATGGTTGTCTCTTTATTGTATGAAATGCAAATGCCATGTAATGTCTTTACTTTATCACTATGCGTTAGCGATAGTTGTAGAAGCAATAGTTGGCGAGACGACCACGATGCTACGACGGAGATCAAGGTGTCAAGCCGCTGACGATGGAGATCTTGACGGTGCTTCGGAGATGGAGATCAAAGACACAAGATGATGATGGCTATATCATGTCACATATTTTGATTGCATGTGATGTTTATCTTTTATGCATCTTATTTTGCTTAGTACGGCGGTAGCATTATACGATGATCCCTTACTAAAAATTTCAAGGTATAAGTGTTCACCCTGAGTATGCACGGTTGCGACAGTTCGTCGTGCTGAGACACCACGTGATGATCGGGTGTGATAAGCTCTACGTTCACATACGACGGGTGCAAGACAGTTTTGCACATGCAGAATACTCGGCTTAAACTTGACGAGGCTAGCATGTACAGACATGGCCTCGGAACACTAGAGACCCAAAGGTCGATCGTGAATCATATAGTAGATATGATCAACATAGAGATGTTCACCATTGAAGACTACTCCATCTCACGTGATGATTGATGTCTACTACACAACCTTCTTCTTGTAGACGTTGTTGAGCCTCCAAGTGCAGAGGTTTGTAGGACAGTAGCAAATTTCCCTCAAGTGGATGACCTAAGGTTTATCAATCCGTGGGAGGCGTAGGATGAAGATGGTCTCTCTCAAGCAACCCTGCAACCAAATAACAAAGAGTCTCTTGTGTCCCCAACACACCCAATACAATGGAAAATTGTATAGGTGCACTAGTTCGGCGAAGAGATGGTGATACAAGTGCAATACGGATGGTAGATATAGGTTTTTTTAAACTGAAAATATAAAAAAGCAAGGTAACTAAAGATAAAAGTGAGCATAAACGGTGTTGCAATGATAGGAAATAAGGCCTAGGGTTCATACTTTCACTAGTGCAAGTTCTCTCAACAAGGATAACATAATTGGATCATATTACTAGCCCTCAACATGCAACAAAGAGTCACTCCAAAGTAACTAATAGCGGGGAACAAATGAAGAGATTATGGTAGGGTACGAAACCACCTCAAAGTTATTTTTTCTGATCGATCTATTCAAGACTCCGTAGTAACGTTCAATCTATCATAGAGTTTGTACTAGAATAACACCTTAAGACACAAATCAATCAAAACCCTAGTGTCACCTAGATACTCCATTGCCACCTCAAGTATTTGTGGCCATTATTATACGATATGCATCACACAATCTCAGATTCATCTATTCAACCAACACATAGAACTTCAAAGAGTGCCCCAAGGTTTCTACCGGAAAGTCAAGACGAAAACGTGTGCCAACCCCTATGCATAGATTCCCAAGGTCACGGAACCCGCAAGTTGATCACCAAAACATACATCAAGTAGATCACATGATATCCCATTGTCACCACAGATAAACACGTGCAAGACATACATCAAGTGTTCTCAAATCCTTAAAGACTCAATCCGATAAGATAACTTCAAAGGGAAAACTCAATCCATTACAAGAGAGTAGAGGAGGAGAAGCATCATAAGATCCAACTAGAATAGCAAAGCTCGCGATACATCAAGATCGTGCCATCTCAAGAACACGAGAGAGAGAGAGAGAGAGAGAGAGATCAAACACACAGCTACTGGTACATACCCTCAGCCCCGAGGGTGGACTACTCCCTCCTCGTCATGGAGAGCGCCGGGATGATGAAGATAGCCACCGGTGAGGGTTCCCCCCTCCGGCAGGGTGCCGGAACGGGGTATAGATTGGTTTTCGGTGGCAACAGAGGCTTTCGGCGGCGGAACTCCCGATCTAGGTTAATTTCCGAAGGTTTCCGTATTATAGGATTTTTTGGCGTAGGGCTCACGTCAGGAGGGCTTCTGGGCTGTCCACGAGATAGGAGGGCATGCCCCCCACCCTCGTGGGCAGCCCGTGGCTCTCCTAGCCCAACTCTTTTACTTCGGGGGCTTCTTTTGGTCCAGAAAAAATCATCAAAAATTGGCACGTCAATTGGACTTCGTTTGATATTCCTTTTCTGTAAAACTCTAAAACAGGAGAAAAACAGAAACTGGCACTGGGCTCTGGGTTAATAGGTTAGTTCCAAAAATAATATAAAAGTGTATGAGAAAGCCCATAAAACATCCTAGAAGGATAATATAATTGCATGGAACAATAAAAAAATATAGATACGTTGGAGACGTATCAGCATCCCCAAGCTTAATTCCTGCTCGTCCTCGAGTAGGTAAATGATAAAATATAATTTTTGATGTGGAATGCTACTTAACATAATTTTCAATGTAATTCTCTTAATTGTGGCATGAATGTTCAGATCTGAAAGATTCAATAAAAAAGTCTATATTGACATAAGAAATAATAATACTTTAACCATACTAACAAAGCAATCATGTCTTCTCAAAATACTATGGCTAAAGAAAGTTATCCCCACAAAATCATATAGTCTGGCTATGCTCCCTCTTCATCACACAAAATATTCATATCATGCACAACCCCGGTTTCAGCCAAGCACTTGTTTTCATACTCTATTCTTTCAAACCTTTCAACTTTCACGCAATACATGAGTGTGAGCCATGGACATAGCACTATGTGGAATAGAGAGGTGGTTGTGCAGAAGGCAAAAAGGAGGAAGATAGTCTCACATCGACTAGGCGTATCAATGGGCTATGGAGATGCTCATCAATAGATATCAATGTGAGTGAGTAGGGATTGCCATGCAACGGATGCACTAAAGCTAAAAATATATGAAAGCTCAACAAAAGAAACTAAGTGGGTGTGCATCCAACTTGCTTGCTCACGAAGACCTAGGGCACTTGAGGAAGCCCATCGTTGGAATATACAAGCCAAGTTCTATAATGAAAATTCCCACTAGTATATGAAAGTGACTAAACATGAGACTCTCTATCATGAAGAACATGGTGCTACTTTGAAGCACACGTGTGGAAAAGATAGTAGCATTGTCCCTTCTCTCTTTTCTCTCATTTTTTGGGGAGGGGCTTTCCTCCTTTTTTAGCCCCTCTCTATTTTTTGGGCCATCTTTTTTTATTTGGCCTTTATCTTTTTGTTTGTTTTTTTGTTTCCTCACACGGGACAATGCTCTAATAATGAAGATCATCACACTTTTATTGATTTACAACTCGATATTCCAACTTGATACTAGAACAAAGTATGACTCTACATGAATGCCTCCGGCGGTGTACCGGGATGTGCAATGAATCAAGAGTGACATGTATGAAAAATTATGCATGGTGACTTTGCCACAAATACGATGTCAACTACATGATCATGCATGGCAATATGACAATATGAAGCGTGTCATATGAACAGAACGGTGGAAAGTTGCATGGCAATATATCTCGGAATGGCTATGGAAATGCCATGATAGGTAGGTATGGTGGCTGTTTTGAGAAATAATATGGTGGCTGTTTTGAGGAAGGATATATAGTGGGTTTATGGCAACGGCGAAAGTTGCGCGGTACAAGAGAGGCTAGCAATGGTGGAAGGATGAGAGTGCGTATAATCCGTGGAATCAACATTAGTCATAAGAACTCATATACTTATTGCAAAAATCTACGAGTCATCAAAACAAAGCAATAAACGCATGCTCCTAGGGGGGAGGTTGGTAGGAGTTAACCATCGTGCACCCCCGACCTCCACACAAAGGTTGGCACTTTACAAATACCTTATGCTCTAACTTCGTCACATAGCGGTTCACCATACGTGCATGCTACGGGAATCACTAACCTTAACACAAGTATTTCTCAATTTCATAATAACTCCATTAGCATGACTCTAATATCAATATCCTCATATCTCAAAACAATAATCAAGCATCCAACATCTCATCATGTTCAATGCACTTAGTGCGAAAGTTTTTATTACATTGATATTGGATGTCTATCATGTGAAGACTAGTTTTATATCCTAAACACATTACCATGCTGTTTTAACAGACTCTCAAAAGAATATAAGTTAAGCATGAGAGTTCAACAATTTTTTTAAAATTTTATCACCACCGTGCTCTAAAAGATATAAGTGAAGCACTAGAGCAAAAACTATTCAACTCAAAAGATATAAGTGAAGATCAATGAGTAGTTGAATAATTATGTAACTATGTGAAGACTCCCTAACATTTAAGAACTTCAGATATTGGGATATTATTCAAACAGCAAGCAAAACAAACTAAAATAAATTGACGCTCCAAGCAAAACACATATCATGTGGTGAATAAAAATATAGCTCCGAGTATAGTTACCGATAGATGAAGACGAAAGAAGGGATGCCTTCCCGGGGCATTCCCAAGCTTAGGATTTTGGTTGTCCTTGAATTTTACCTTGGGGTGCCTTGGGCATCCCCAAGCTTAGGCTCTTACCACTCTTTGTTCCATAGTCCATCAAAGCAATACTCAAAACTTGAAAACTTCACAACACAAAACTTAGACAAAAATCTCGTGAGCTCCGTTAGTATAAGAAAGCAAACCACTACTCAAAGGTACTGCAATGAATTCATTCTTTGTTTATATTGGTGTTAAACCTACTGTATTCCAACTTCTCTATGGTTCATACTTCCCAATACTACTCATAGATGCATTGAAATAAGCAAACAACACACGAAAAACAGAATCTGTCAAAAACAGAACAGTCTGTAGTAATCTGCAGGTTTCGCATACTTTTGTAACTTCAAAAAAATTCAAACTAAATTGGTAAACGTGAGGAATTTATCTATTAATCATCTGCAAAAAGAATCAACTAAACATCACGCTCCAGTAAAATCTGATGACCATTCTAGCGAGCGCTAACGATTCTGTTTTTCACAACAAGATCATATAAACTTCACACAAGTCTTCCCAAAGGTTCTACTTGACACAAACACTAATTAAAACACAAAACCACATCTAAACAGAAGCAAGATGCAATATTTATTCCCAAACAGAATCAAAATCAAAGAAAACAAAATAAAGTTGGGTTGCCTCCCAACAAGCGCTATCGTTTAACGCCCCTAGCTAGGCATGATGATTTCAATGATGCTCGCATAAAAGATAAGAATTGAAACTTAAAGAAAGCATCATGAAGAATATGACTAGCACATTTAAGTCTAACCCACTTCCTATGCATAGGGATTTTGTGAGCAAACAACTTATGGGAACAATAATCAACTAGCATAGGGAAGCAAAACAAGCATAGCTTCAAAACTTTAAGCACATAGAGAGGAAACTTGATATTATTGCAATTCCTACAAGCATATGATCCTCTCTCATAATAATTTTCAGTAGCATCCTGAATGAATTCAACAATATAACCAGCACATAAAGCATTCTTTTCATGATCTACTTGCATAAATTTTTTACTACTCCCATCATAAGCAAAATTCTTCTCATTCATAGTAGTGAGAGCAAACTCAATAAAATAACTATCATGTGAAGCATAATCCAATTGAAAATTAAAATCATGATGACAAGTTTCATGGTTATCTTTATTCTTTATAGCATACGAGTCATCACAATAATCATCATAAATAGGAACTTTGTTCTCATAATCAATTGGAACCTCTTCCGAAATAGTGGATTCATCACTAAATAAAGTCATCACCTCTCCAAATCCACTTTCATAAATATAATCATCATAAATAGGAGGCATGCTTTCATCATAATAAATTTTCTCATCAAAACTTGGGGGACTAAAAATATCATCTTCATCAAACACAGCTCCCCCAAGCTTGTGTCTTTGCATATCGTTAGCATCATGGATATTCAAAGGATTCACACTAACAACATTGCAATCATGCTCATCATGCACATATTTTATGCCAAGCATTCTATGTAATTCTTATTCTAGTACTTGAGCACAATTTTCCTTCCCATCATTTTCACGAAAGATATTAAAATGATGAAGCATATGAGGTAACCTTAATTCCATTTTTTGTAGTTTTCTTTTTACTAGTGCTAAAGCAAGAAACTAAAAGATTCGATTGCAAGATCTAAAGATATACCTTCAAGCACTAACCTCCCCGGCAACGTCGCTAGAAAATAGCTTGATGTCTACTACACAACCTTCTTCTTGTAGACGTTGTTGGGCCTCCAAGTGTAGAGGTTTGTAGGACAGTAGCAAATTTCCCTCAAGTGGATGACCTAAGGTTTATCAATCCGTGGGAGGCGTAGGATGAAGATGGTCTCTCTCAAGCAACCCTGCAACTAAATAACAAAGAGTCTCTTGTTTCTCCAACACACCCAATGCAATGGTAAATTGTATATGTGCACTAGTCCGGTGAAGAGATGGTGATACAAGTGCAATACGGATGGTAGATATAGGTTTTTGTAAACTGAAAATATAAAAACAGCAAGGTAACTAAAGATAAAAGTGAGCATAAACGGTGTTGCAATGATAGGAAACAAGGCTAGGGTTCATACTTTCACTAGTGTAAGCTTTCTCAACAAGGATAACATAATTGGATCATATTACTAGCCCTCAACATGCAACAAAGAGTCACTCCAAAGTAACTAATATCGGAGAACAAATGAAGAGATTATGGTAGGGTACGAAACCACCTCAAAGTTATTCTTTCTGATCGATCTATTCAAGAGTCCGTAGTAACGTTCAATCTATCATAGAGTTCGTACTAGAATAACACCTTAAGACACAAATCAATCAAAACCCTAATGTCACCTAGATACTCCATTGTCACCTCAAGTATCAGTGGGCATGATTATACGATATGCATCACACAATCTCAGATTCATCTATTCAACCAACACATAGAACTTCAAAGAGTGCCCCAAGGTTTCTACCGAAAAGTCAAGACGAAAACGTGTGCCAACCCCTATGCATAGATTCCCAAGGTCACGGAACCGGCAAGTTGATCACCAAAACATACATCAAGTAGATCACATGATATCCCATTGTCACCACAGATAAACACGTGCAAGACATACATCAAGTGTTCTCAAATCCTTGAAGACTCAATCCGATAAGATAACTTCAAAGGGAAAACTCAATCCATTACAAGAGAGTAGAGGGGGAGAAGCATCATAAGATCCAACTGAATAGCAAAGCTCGCGATACATCAAGATCATGCCATCTCAAGAACACGAGAGAGAGAGAGAGAGAGAGAGAGAGAGAGAGAGAGAGAGAGAGAGAGAGATCAAACACATAGCTACTGGTACATACCCTCAGCCCCGAGGGTGGACTACTCCCTCCTCGTCATGGAGAGCGTGGGGATGATGAATATAGCCGCCGGTGAGGGTTCTCCCCTCCGGCAGGATGCCGGAACAGGGTCTAGATTGGTTTTCGGTGGCAACAGAGGCTTTCGGCAGCAGAACTCCCGATCTAGGTTAATTTTCGAAGGTTTCAGTATTTATAGGATTTTTTGCCGTAGGTCACACGTCAGGAGGGCTTCTGTGTTGTCCATGAGATAGGAGGGCACGCCCCCCACCCTCGTGGGCAGCCCGTGGCTCTCCTGGCCCAACTCTTTTACTTCGGGGGCTTCTTTTGGTCCAGAAAAAATCATCAAAAATTGGCACGTCAATTGGACTCCATTTGATATTCCTTTTCTATAAACCCTAAAACAGGAGAAATACAAAAACTGGCACTGGGCTCTGGGTTAATAGGTTAGTCCCAAAAATAATATAAATGTGTATAATAAAGCCCATAAAACATCCTAGAAGGATAATATAATAGCATGGAACAATAAAAAATTATAGATACGTTGGAGACGTATCAATGATTGGACATGGTTTAGTTGATTTGGATCACGTATCATTTAGATGACTTGAGGGAAGTCTATCTAAGTGAGAGTTCTTAAGTAATATGATTAATTGAACTTAATTCATCATGAACTTAGTCCTGATAGTTTTTGCATATCTATGTTATAGATCAATGGCCCATGCTCCCGTTCCCTTGAATTTTAATGCGTTCCTAGAGAAAGCTAAGTTGAAAGGTGATGGTAGCAACTACAAGGACTAGGTCCGTAACTTTAGGATTATCCTCATTAATGCATAGAAGAATTATGGCCTTGACGCACCGCTAGGTGACAAGCCCTGCTAGGTGGCTTCTCACCCCTCGTTGGTTACCCCAAGTGGAAGGTTTGAGATGGAGTGTAGCAGAAGTTTTCCCTTGGTAATACCAAGGACCGATTTCCCAGAGACTCCCAGTTTCAAAAAGAAGGTGTCAACTGCTAACGGCGCCGGATATTAGCAATCAACGTGGACCTGCACACAGATACAAATAACTTTGCTCCCAACGAGTACAGAGAGGTTGTCAATCCCTCCGGCCTTGTAGTTTACAAAGGATCAAACGCAAGTGATAATAGTGATAGGTATAATTGCAATAGTAAGTAAATAGCGGAAAAGTAAATAGCGGATGTGATCAATGATGGTGATATGGACCGAAGTCTCATGATGTTCACTAGTGATGTCTCTCTCCCAAAAGACGATAAAACAGCTATGTGAGGTAAACGAATTACAGCTGGGCAATTGACAGGACCATGTGCGCAAACCAATGCTGACTACATTGCAAGAAAGGTTGAGGTTCAAAGCATGGGCGGTACGCCAAAGTAAGTAGACCGAAATCCATCAATATCTACTACTAATCATCCACCTTGAGATATCTATCCAGAACATCTCGCTGGTATTAAGTTGCGAGTCCCACCCATAGTGTAAACTCAAAGCAACAGACAACTGCATTAAAAGAACTTTGCGTAAAGTAAACAATCCTTGCACCCGCGGGCACAAGCACCGTTGTTTTCCCCCTTGTGGCAACAACACATCCCCTAGACTCATGTTTCTGTCACTCAAGCTAGTCATCGTGGGGCATGAACCCACAATCGAGCATAACGTTCCCTCTTGGAGTCACTACCTACTACTTGGCCAAAGCAATAAATAACAACGGAGAACATGCAAGAATTACTTACGAACATAAATATAAAAGAGGTAGATCAAATATATTACTCAAACACAATCTGAACATAATCTCATAATCCATCGGATCGCAGCAAACTCATCATAGCAACAGCATAAGGATTACATATATGCCTCGATCATGTAGGGCAGCTCACGAGGACTAATTAGTGAAGCACAAGAACGGGAGGAGAACATCACATAGCTACTGGTCATGGACTCATGGTCCAAGGGAGACTACTCACAACTCATCCGGGAGGCGTCCATGGTGGTGGAGAAGCTCCCGGTGGTGATCCTCCCCTCCGACAAGGTGCCGGGAAGAGTTCTCCTGGTGCTCCCGATCTTGGAAGCGGCGGCGGCGGCGGAACCGAGATGGGATCGCGAAAAGAGTTTTTGTTTCGAGGGTTTCGGGAGACACTTTAAATATATGCCAAAGGGGGGCATCAGAGGAGCCTCGGGGGGCCCAGGCGCCCCCCCGGCGCGGCCCCGGGGGGGGGGGGGCGCCGCCAGGGCGCCTGGAGCCCTGGTGGCCCCCCCCGGCTGTCCTTCGGGCGCACGGTAGGTTCTGGAACGCTGATTTTTTATATAATTTTTCTGGATTTTTCCTTGTAGTTCTCGTAACGTGAAAACCTGAAATACAAAAACAGCCGAAAACAGAAACTGGCACTGGGGTGCACTGAGTTAATAGGTTAGTCCAAATATGATCAAAAGTGTATGGAAGTGTATAAATATCATAGCAATATCACCCAAAAGAGGCATGGAGCAAGCAGAAATTATAGATACGTTTTGGACGTATCAACATCCCCAAGCTTAATTCCTGCTCGTCCTCGAGTAGGTAAATGATAACAAGAATAATTTCTGTGGTGACATGCTATTAACCATATAGGACTTTTTCATAGTCATATGACAAAAGCTTACTGAGACAATGAATCTATAGTAATTAAGTTGCCTCATGAGAAAATCACAAAGGACTGAAAGTTTTACAATATGATACTGAAACATGAAAAAGATTTGCAATGAACATGATGTGCAAATATGATAAAGTGATATCTAGCTTGCCCCCTTTAGTGAAGCAAAACATAAATGCAGGGGCACCTTCAAGGTTTAAGTGATGACTAGATACAATGATTTCAAAATAAACGATATCACAATCATGCAAAAGACAATGCTACTTTGGGACAATGCACATTACACTCAGAATGACAATCATGCTCTTAGTAGTTGGTGCTTTTAAAAGAAGGTGGAGACTCAACATAAAAGTAAAAGAATGGCCCTTCGCAGAGGGAAGCAGGGATTACTCATGTGCTAGAGCTTTTTATTTTGAAAACATAGAAACAATTTTGTCAACGGTAGTAGTACTTCATATGTGTTATGCATAAGACATCCTATAAGTTGCAAGCCTCATGCATCGAATACCAATAGTGCTCGCATCTTGTCCTAATTAGCTTGGATTTCCATGGATTGTCATTGCATTACATATGTTTCAACCAAGTGTCACAAAGGGGTACCTCTATGTCACCTGTACAAAGGTCCAAGGAGATAGATCACATTTGATTTCTCGTTTTTGATAGATCTCAACTTGAGGACATCCATACCGGGACAACATAGAAAATAGATAATGGACTCCTCTTAAATGCTTAAGCATATTCTCATAAGAGATTGAGGATTAATGTCCAAGCTAAAACTTCCACCATGATACATGGCTTTGGTTGGCGGCCCAATGTTCTTCTCTAACAATATGCATACTCAAACCATTCAACTCATGGCAAATCACCCTTACTTTAGACAAGACGAGCATGCATAGCAACTCACATGATATTCAACAAAAGTGTAACAGTTGATGGCGTCCCCAGAAACATGGTTATCGCTCAGCAAGCAACTTATAAGAAAATAAGATACATAAGCAACATATTCTTTACCACAATAGTTTTTAAGCTACTTTCCCATGAGCTATATATTGCAACTGAAGGTTTTAAAGGTAGCACATGTAAATTTACTTGGAGTGGCGGTGAAATACCACATATAGGTAGGTATGGTGGACTCATATGGCATAACTGGTTTAAAAGGATGTGGATGTACAAGCAGTCAGTCCGCTTAGTACAAGTGGAGGTTAACAAAATACTGGGAGCGACCAACTAAGAGAGCAATGACGATCATAATCATGCAGAGCGACAAAGCAACATTGAATCAGGCATGGAAGTTATATCGCTACTCAGAAATAAAAGATCATCAAGGCTTGACAGACTTTCTTTACAGTCTTAAATATGCGTGAGCATACGCCAAGTCAATCAAAATAAATTCTTGAGGGAAGATATTACTAAACCATACCACATCATTGGCAAACAAATCATGTTGGTACTCCAATAACACATTGGGAACCCTCCAACTATTTGAGACTAACCATAAGAAAACCTGAACTACTAAGCGCCATTATGCACGTAGCATCTTTATCATAGACATATTAACCAATGCAATGGAAGCAAACTCTCTTAATAAGATAAGCATGATAATTAAAGAGAGTTCAAGCAACCAACTAAACAAAAGCTCTTTAAAAAGATAAGCATGAATACTAAGAGCAGAGCATGATAGTAGCTATTAAAAGACGAAGAACACACACAACAAAGATAGACATGAAAATTCTATGTTATGTTCTAGGTAGAAGTGGAGCGTGTTTCTCTCCCACATAAAGAACGCTGAGTTCCGACTCGTTATGAAAAACTAAAGAAAACTAAAAGCAAGACGCTCCAAGCATAGCACATAACACATGAAGTGATTAAAATATAGTGGAACGAAAGACAAACTGATAACGTTGATGGAGAAGGGGATGCACGGGGGCATCCCCAAGCTTAGACGCTTGAGTCTCCTTGAATATTTCTTGGGGGTGCACGGGGGCATCCCCAAGCTTGAGCGCTTGACACTCCTGAATCTTTTTATCATCTTCCCTCGCACACTTGAAAACTCCCTTCATACATAACTCATCATAATCTGATTAGCGAGGTTAGTACCCATAATAAAATAATTATACCTTGCTGGAAATAAAGATATTCTTGAAGGTCTACTGTTTCTCAAGATTGCCAAAAGGTTTTTGCAAAGAAAAAGCAAGCTCTTGGTTTGCAAAATGAAGGAAAAGCAAAACAGGACAGAATCTGTGAAAAACAGAACAGCAGGTAGTAATAGATTTGTTCGGGGCACTTATGCAACTCTAATAAAAAAACTCAGAACAGACGCACGAAAGACAATTATATAGAGAACGCTGTCGAAACAATTCAGACCAAAAAGATGATCTGGTGATTTTATACGAATTTTCCTATCCAAGGACAGAATCTGTTTCCTGGACAGCACCTCACAACTTTTGAACTTTCTAGCAATCAGAGGCTATACTTGGCACAAATATGAAAAGCAAAGATACAATGATGATGCTACTGTAGTAAAAACATCAAGACACAACAAAAGCAAAATAAATTTATTCATTGGGCTGCCTCCCAAAAGCGCTTCTTTTATGCCTTTAAGCTAGGCATAGTGCGTAGAGATCAAGTTTTATCAAGAGTAAAAGAATAGCTAGCCCGTACAACGGACTCAAAAGGTAACTTGATCTTCTTTCGAGGGAAGTGTTCCATCCCTTTCTTGAGAGGAAACTGAAATTTTATATTACCCTCTTTCATGTCAATGATAGCACCAACGGTGCGTAAAAAGGGACGTCCCAAAATAATTGGACAAGAAGGATCACATTCAATATCCATAATAGTAAAATCAACGGGAACATAATTATCATTGACAACGATAAGAACATCGTCGATCCCCCCCAAAGGTTTCTTTATGGAAGAATCAACGAGACGAACACCAAAAGAACAAGAATCAAAAGGTTTCAATTTAAGCATCTCATATATTCTTTTGGGCATAATAGAGGTACTAGCTCCAACATCACATAATGCATAGCAAGAGTAGTCATTCAATTTAATTTTTATCATAGGATCCCAACCATCTTCTAGCTTTCTAGGTATGGAGGCTTGTACTCTAAGTTTCTCCTCCCTAGCTTTGATAAGAGCATTAGTGATATGCTCTGTGAAGGCAAGGTTAATCGTGCTAGTGCGGGGGTCCCTAGACATCTTGTGAAGGAAATCAATAACTTCGGTAAGAGTGCAATTATCAAAATCAAGGTCACTAGCATCAAGTAAAGTGGTAGTGGTGTCCTTTAGGTTCACATGTTTGGTAGTTTCTATAGTCATAGCATCACCATTAATAGGTCCATCGGGACCAGGAGTACATTGGGTGCTAAGAGTTTGGATATCCTCAACAACTTGGATAGTAGCAACATTGTGGTGGGTAGGAAGGCTCTTAATTCTATCCTCTTCCTTCCTTAGGGGTGCAACCACTTCGGGTTTAGCTGCCATTTGGTTTATCAAAGTGGCTTGTGTGTGGGACATGTTGGAAACTTGGGTCTCAGTGATAGTGAGCCTAGTCTGGAGGTTAGAAATCTCAATATTTATGCTCTCTAATTGTCTACTAATGTTTTGCAAGATAGCAGTATGCTCATTTAATTGCCTCGAGAAGGTTTTGTTTTGTTCATATTGGGTGTGCATGTAATTCTTAGTGGCCTTCTCTATTTCTAGAAGTTTCTCGTAGTCAGGCAAGTCTCTATCTCTTTGGGTGTAGTTCTTGGTGATAGGATAAGCATTGTTGTTCCCAAAGGAATTAGAGGGGAACGGTCTAGGATTGCTACCAAAGTTACTCCTATAAGCATGAGCAATCACAAAATCTAAAGGATCATAACCAGGATCAATAGAAGATTGCTTGGAAAGTAGGGACATGATTAAGCCAGCTTTTTCATTTAGGGAGGAAATCTCCTCGACAGAGTTTACCTTTCTACCTGTTGGAGCGCGTTTGGTGTGCCATTGTGAATAATTGGTCATCATCTCATCGAGAAGCTTTGTGGCAGCACCAAGTGTAGTTGACATAAAAGTTCCTCCCGCGGCCGAATCTAACAAGTTCCGCGAGGTAAAGTTCAAGCCTGCATAAAAAAAGTTTGGATAACCATCCAAGTAGTCAAACCGTGAGTAGGGCAAGTAGTCAAACCGAGGTAAAGTTCAAGCCTGCATAAAAAGTCCAAGTAGTCAAATCATCCATTTGATTTCATACGTTCCCAAGCTTGGGAAACGTGTTCATTATCCAATTGTTTAAAATTCATTATGTTACTTCTTAGTTGGATAATTTTAGCAGGTGGATAGTATTTTCCGATAAAAGCATCTTTGCACTTATCCCATGAATCTATGCTATTTCTAGGCAAAGACTGAAACCAAATTTTAGCTCCTCCTCTCCAGGAGAAAGGAAAAAGCTTAAGCTTAACAATATTACCATCTATTTCTTGGTACTTTTGCATATCACAAAGTTCAACAAAGTTGTTCAAGTGTAAAGCAGCATCATCTCCAGCACCGGAGAATTGATCTTTCATGACTAAGTTCAGTAAAGCAGGTTTAATTTCATATGAAGGTGCTAAAGTGGCAGGTGTAGTGATAGGTGTGCTGATAAAGTCATCGTTGTTGTGACTAGTGAAGTCACACAACTTGGTGTTCTCGGTGGAACCCATTGTAGCAAGCAAGCAAGATAACTATTTTTTTGATTTTCGATAAAAGATACTAAAGCAAAACTGAAAAGTAAACTAACAAGACTAAAAGCAAAGGTAAAAGATAGCGTGCAACTCCCCTATCCTGAAGAGTGGAGTCCCTGGCAACGGCGCCAGAAATTGCTTTGCTAGGTGGCTTCTCACCCCTCGTTGGTTACCCCAAGTGGAAGGTTTGAGATGCAGTGTAGCAGAAGTTTTCCCTTGGTAATACCAAGGATCGATTTCCCAGAGACTCCCAGTTTCAACAAGAAGGTGTCAACTGCTAACGGCGCCGGATATTAGCAATCAACATGGACCTGCACACAGATACAAATAAGTTTGCTCCCAACGAGTACAGAGAGGTTGTCAATCCCTCCGGCCTTGTAGTTTACAAAGGATCAAACGCAAGTGATAATAGTGATAGGTATAATTGCAATAGTAAGTAAATAGCGGAAAAGTAAATAGCGGATGTGATCAATGATGGTGATATGGACCGGAGTCTCATGATGTTCACTAGTGATGTCTCTCTCCCAAAAGACGATAAAACAGCTATGTGAGGTAAACGAATTACAGCTGGGCAATTGACAGGACCATGTGCGCAAACCAATGCTGACTACATTGCAAGAAAGGTTGAGGTTCAAAGCATGGGCGGTACGCCAAAGTAAGTAGACCAAAATCCATCAATATCTACTACTAATCATCCACCTTGAGATATCTATCCAGAACATCTCGCTGGTATTAAGTTGCGAGTCCCACCCATAGTGTAAACTCAAAGCAACAGACAACTACATTAAAAGAACTTTGCATAAAGTAAACAATCCTTGCACCCGCGGGCACAAGCACCGTTGTTTTCCCCCTTGTGGCAACAGCACATCCCCTAGACTCATGTTTCTGTCACTCAAGCTAGTCATCGAGGGGCATGAACCCACAATCGAGCATAACGTTCCCTCTTGGAGTCACTACCTACTACTTGGCCAAAGCAATAAATAACAACGGAGAACATGCAAGAATTACTTACGAACATAAATATAAAAGAGGTAGATCAAATATATTACTCAAACACAATCTGAACATAATCTCATAATCCATCGGATCCCAGCAAACTCATCATAGCAACAACATAAGGATTACATATGTGCCTCGATCATGTAGGGCAGCTCACGAGGACTAATTAGTGAAGCACAAGAACGGGAGGAGAAAATCACATAGCTACTGGTCATGGACTCATGGTCCAAGGGAGACTACTCACAACTCATCCGGGAGGCATCCATGGTGGTGGAGAAGCTCCCGGTGGTGATCCTCCCCTCCGGCAGGGTGCCGGGAAGAGTTCTCCTGGTGCTCCCGATCTTGGAAGCGGCGGCGGCGGCGGAACAGAGATGGGATCGCGAAAAGAGTTTTTGTTTCGAGGGTTTCGGGAGACGCTTTAAATATATGCGAAAGGGGGGCATCGGAGGAGCCTCGGGGGGCCCAGGCGCCCCCCCGGCGCG
>LR738713.1:634943563-634993169 GCA_902687465.1 Secale cereale | reverse complement strand
CCCCCCCGGCTGTCCTTCGGGCGCACGGTAGGTTCTGGAACACTGATTTTTTATATAATTTTTCTGGATTTTTCCTGGCAGTTCTCGTAACGTGAAAACCTGAAATACAAAAACAGCCGAAAACAGAAACTGGCACTGGGGTGCACTGAGTTAATAGGTTAGCCCAAATATGATCAAAAGTGTATGGAAGTGTATAAATATCATAGCAATATCACCCAAAAGAGGCATGGAGCAAGCAGAAATTATAGATACGTTTTGGACGTATCAAGCCCCCTCCGGCTAATGTGGACGCTTTGAGCGTCTGGCAGACTAGGTCTGATGACTACAATATAGTTCAGTGTGCCATGCTTTATGGCTTAGAATCGGGACTTCAGAGACGTTTTGAACGTCATGGAGCATATCAGATGTTCCAAGAGTTGAAGTTAATATTTCAAGCAAATGCCCGAGTTGAGAGATATAAAGTCTCCAACAAGTTCTATAACTGCAAGATGGAGGAGAATAGTTCTATCAGTGAACACATACTCAGAATGTCTGGATATCATAATCACTTGACTCAGCTGGGAGTTAATCTTCCAGATGATAGTGTCATTGACAGAGTTCTCCAATCACTACCACCAAGCTACAAAGGCCTCGCTGTGAACTATAATATGCAAGGGATGGAAAAGACAATTCCCAAGCTCTTCGCAATGCTCAAAGCTACGGAGGTAGAAATCAAAAAGGAGCATCATGTTTTGATGGTTAACAAGACCACTAGTTTCAAGAAAAAGAGCAAGGGAAAGAAAGGGAACTTCAAAAAGAATGACAAGCAAGTTGCCACTCCTGGGAAGAAGCCCAAGTCTGGACGCAAGCCTGAAACTGAGTGCTTCTACTACAAAGGGACTGGTCACTAGAGGCAGAACTGCCCCAAGTATTTGGCAGATAAGAAGGATGGCAAAGTGAACAAAGGTATATTTGATATACATGTTATTGATGTGTACCTTACTAATGCTCGTAGTAGCGCCTGAGTATTTGATACTGGTTCGATTGCTCATATTTTGTAACTCAAAATAGGGACTACGAATTGAACGAAGATTAGCTAAGGACGAGGTGACGATATGCGTGGGAAATGGTTCCAAAGTCGATGTGATCGCCATCGGCATGCTACCTCTACATCTACCTTCGGGATTAGTTTTAGACCTGAATAATTGTTATTTGGTGACATCGTTGAGCATGAACATTATATTTGGATCTTGTTTAATGCGAGACGATTATTCATTTAAATCAAAAAATTATGGTTGTTCTATTTATATGAGTAATATCTTTTATGGTCATGCACCCTTGAAAAGTGGTCTATTTTTGTTGAATCTCGATTGTGGTGATACACATATTCATAATATTCATGCCAAAAGATGCGAAGTTTATAATGATAGTGCAACATATTTGTGGCACTGCCGTTTAGGTCATATTGGTGTAAAGCGCATGAAGAAACTCCATACAGATGGGCTTTTGGAATAAATTGATTATGAATCGTTTGATACTTGCGAACCATGCCTCGTGGGCAAGATGACTAAAACTCCGTCTACGGATTGATGGAGCGAGCCAATGACTAATTGGAAATAATACATACCGATGTATGCGGTCCGATGAGTGTTGAAGCCCGCGAAGGGTATCATTATTTTCTGACCTTCACAGATGATTTAAGCAGATATGGGTATATTTACTTGATGAAACACAAGTCTGAGACATTTGAAAAGTTCAAAAAATTTCAAAATGAAGTGAAGAATCATCGTAACAAGAAAATAAAGTTTCTACGATCTGATCGCGGAGGTGAATATTTGAGTTACGAGTTTGGCCTTCATTTAAAACAATGTGGAATAGTTTCACAACTCACGCCACCTAGAACACCACAACATAATGGTGTGTCCGAACGTCCTTACCGTACTTTATTAGATATGGTGCGATCTATGATGTCTCTTTCTGATTTACCACTATTGTTTTGGGGTTATGCATTAGAGACAGCTGCACTAACGTTAAATAGGGCACCATCTAAATCCGTTGAGATGACACTGTATGAACTATGGTTTGGCAAGAAACCTAAGTTGTTGTTTCTTAAAGTTTGGGGTTGCGATGCTTATGTGAAAAAGCTTTAGCCTAATAAGCTCGAACCCAAATCGGAGAAGTGCGTCTTCATAGGATACCCAAAAGATACTGTTGGGTACACCATATACCATAGATCTGAAGGCAAGATCTTTGTTGCTAAGAATGGATCCTTTTTAGAGAAGGAGTTTCTCTCAAAAGAAGTGAGTGGGAGGAAAGTAGAACTTGATGAGGTAATTGTACCTTCTCTCGAATTGGAAAGTAGCTCATCACATAAAACCGTTCCTGTGATGCCTACACCAACTAGAGAGGAAGCTAATGATGATGATCATGAAACTTCAGATCAAGTTACTATAGAACCTCGTAGGTCAACCAGAGCACGATCTGCACCAGAATGGTACAGTAATCCTGTTCTCGAAGTCATGTTACTAGACCATGACGAATCTACAAACTATGAAGAAGCTATGATGAGCCTAGATTCCGATAGATGGCTTGAGGCCATGTAATCTGAGATAGGATCCATGTATGAGAACAAAGTGTGGACTTTGGTGGACTTGCCCGATGATCAGCGAGCCATAGAGAATAAAAGGATCTTCAAGAAGAAGACTGACGCTGATGGTAATGTTACTATCTACAAAGCTTGACTTGTTGCGAAAGGTTTTCGACTAGTTCAAGGAGTCGACTACGATGAGACTTACTCACCCGTAGTGATGCTTAAGTCTGTCCGAATCATGTTAGCAATTGCCGCATTTTATTATTATGAAATCTGGCAAATGGATGTCAAAACTGCATTCCTCAATGGATTTCTTCAAGAAGAGTTGTATATGACGCAACCAGAAGGTTTTGTCGATCCTAAAGGTGCTAACAAAGTGTGCAAGCTCCAACAATCCATCTATGGACTGGTGCAAGCATCTTGGACTTGGAAAATACGCTTTGTTGAGGTGAACAAAGCATATGGTTTTGTACAGACTTTTGGAGAAGCATGTATTTACAAGAAAGTGAGTGGGAGCTCTGTAGCATTTCTGATATTATATGTGGATGGCATATTGTTGACTGGAAATGATGTAGAATTTCTAGATAACATAAAAGGATACTTGAATAAGAATTTTTCGATGAAAGACCTCGGTGAAGCTGCTTATATATTGGGCATCAAGATCTATAGAGATAGATCAAGACGCTTGATAGGACTGTCACAAAGCACATACCTTGATAAAGTTTTGAAGAAGTTCAAAAATGGATCACTCAAAGAAAGGGTTCTTGCTTGTGATACAAGATGTGAAGTTGCGTCAGACTCAATGCCCGACCACTGCAGAAGATAGAGAGAATCTGAAAGTAATTCCCTATGCCTTAGCCATAGGTTCAATCATGTATACAATGCTGTGTACCAAACCTGATGTGTGCCTTGCTATAAGTCTAGCAGGGAGGTACCAAAGTAATCCATGAGTGGATCACTAGACATCGGTCAAGAACATCCTGAAGTACCCGAAAAGGACTAAGGATATGTTTATCGTTTTTGGAGGTGACAAAGAGCTCGTCGTAAATGGTTACGTCGATGCTAGTTTTGACACTGATCCGGATGACTCTAAGTCACAAACCGGATAAATGTTTATATTGAATGATGGAGCTGTCAGTTGGTGCAGTTCCGAGCAAAGCGTCGTGGCAGGATCTATGTGTGAAGCGGAGTACATAGCTTCTTTGGAAGCACAAAATGAAGGAGTCTGGATGAAGCAGTTCGTATCCGATCTAGGTGTAATACCTAGTGCATCAGGTCCAATGAAAATCTTTTGTGACAACACTGCAGCAATTGCCTTGGCGAAGGAATCTAGGTTTCACAAGAGAACCAAACACATCAAGAGACACATCAACTCTATCCGCGATCAAGTCAAGGAGGGAGACATAGAGATTTGCAAAATACATACGGATTTGAATGTAGAAGACCCATTGACTAAGCCTCTTCCATGAGAAAACATGATCAGCACCAAGACTCCATGGGTGTTAGAATCATTACTATGTAATCTAGATTATTGACTCTAGTGCAAGTGGGATACTGAAGGAAATATGGCCTAGAGGCAATAATAAAGTTATTATTTTATATTTCCTTATATCATTATAAATGTTTATTATTCATGCTAGAATTGTATTAATCGGAAACTTGGATACATAGACAAAACACCATGTCCCTAGTAAGCCTATACTAGACTAGCTCGTTAATAAAAGATGGTTAAGTTTCCTAACCATGGACATGTGTTGTCATTTGATGAACATGATCACATCATTAGGAGAATTATGTGATCGACAAGACCCATCCATTAGCTTAGCATATTGATCGTTTAGTGTTATTGCTATTGCTTTCTTCATGTCAAATACATGTTCCTCCGACTGTGAGATTATGCAACTCCAGAATACCGGAGGAATACCTTGTGTGCTATCAAACGTCACAACGTAACTGGGTGATTATAAAGATGATCTACAGGTATCTACGAAAGTGTTTGTTGGTTTGGCATAGATCAATATTAGGATTTGTCACTCTAAGTATCGGAGAGGTATCTCTGGGCCCTCTCGGTAATGCACATCATAAGAAGCCTTGCAAGCAATGTGACTAATGAGTTAGTTGCGGGATGATGCATTACGGAATTAGTAAAGAGACTTTCCGGTAACGAGATTGAAATAGGTATGAAGATACCGACGATCGAATCTCGGGCAAGTAACATACCGATGACAAAGGGAATAACGTATGTTGACATTTTGGTACGACCGATAAAGATCTTCGTAGAATCAGTGGGAACCAATATGAGCATCTAAAAGGATCGATATGGTTGACTAGAGGGGGGGGGGGGATGAATAGGCAACTAACAATTTTCAACTTTTCTTAACCAATTTAAATTAAGCAACAAAGTAAGTTGTCTAGATATGCAACTAAGATGACAACTTATATGAAGCAAATATAACAACCTCGCAAGCAAGCTATCTAAGATAAACAAGGAAAGCTTGCACAAGTAAAGGAAAGAAATAACCACAAGTGGAGCCGGTGAAGACGAGGATGTGTTGCTGAAGTTCCTTCCCTTTGAGGGGAAGTACGTCTCCGTTGGAGCGGTGTGGAGGCACAATGCTCCCCAAGAAACCACTAGGGCCACCGTATTCTCCTCACGCCCTCACACAATGCAAGGTGTCGTGATTCCACTAGTGGTGCCCTTGAAGGTGGCGACCGAACCTTTACAAACAAGGTTGGGGCTCTCTCCACAACTTAATTGGAGGCTCCCAACGAAACCCCGGAGCTTCACCACAATGGAATGTGGCTCCGAAGTGACCTCTTCCATCTAGGGTGCTCAAACACCCAAGAGTAACAAAATCCACACAAGAAAGTATGGGGGAATCAAGTTTCCTTTGGTGAGAGTGTAGATCTAGGTCTCCTCCTTCAATCCCTAGCAAATCAACAAGTTTGCGTGGCTAGGGAGAGAGATCGGGCAAGAAAGCCTCAAGGGGATTAGTGGAGGAGAGAGAGACAGAGAGGCAAGAGGTACGTGGGAGGTGGGAGATGGACCTCCTTAAATAGGGTCTCCAAGATTCCAACCGTTATGTGCAGAAATACATTGGGCCGGTACTTCCACACAAGCCACCGGTACAACCGGTGTGTGAAGAAAGCCGCAGCCATGGCACCAGTGCGGTACTTCCGGTGTAGCGCACGGTAGTACCGGTCTTCCGGAGAAAACCGGAACTACCGCACCACCACCGGTCAACTACCGCTTCGAGTCCAGAAGGTTTTTAACTAACAGTGGTAGTTGGGGCGGTGGTAGAGCCGGAACATCCACTAGGGCAGTAGCTCCTGAGTGGTGGCAGTTCAAGCGGTACTACCGCACTGAATACCAGCAGTACCGGTTTGTCGATAGGACTCCGGTACTTCCGGGCCACCACCGGTCCACCACCGCACCCAGTACAGAAGGTTATCACCCTTATGCGGTACTAGGGGCGGTGTAGCGACCAGACCTCAAACAGTCTGATCTCCATGCATCAGTGTCATCCCTGGATCAGTAATGCTGACACGCATGGTACTCGAAGGATTTATAACAGAGTAGCAATCACACACTTATTACATCGATAGTCCAACGATGAATTTATTACACAAATCATGGCTGAAGGCCATCTAATACGTTAACAGGGGAAGGCTTGGAAGATAAGTGAGTCCATCAACTCCAGCGGCATCACTGAGTATAGAACCACGACCTAAAAGGGGCATCTTACTCGTCATCTGAAAAGTCTGCAACATGAAATGTTGCAGCCCGAAAACGGGTCAGCACATGGAATATGCTGGCAAGGTAACACAAGAGATGCAATGAAAGTAAAACTATACTATATGCAATATTTGGCTGGTGGAAAGCTCTATGGTTAAGTTTTTGCGTAAAGCCAATTTTTCCCTACTTCAAAGGAATGTATTTTAATTTAACTATCATGGTAGTTGAAACATCGTTGAGAAGATAGACATCCTCTCAACCCCAATTAAAAGTAATCATTAAACCCAACAAAATTGAATTAAAGTAACATGTTGATGTCTACACACGCTTCTACTCTTGTAGACTATGTTGGGCCTCCAAGCGCAGAGGTTTGTAGGACAGCAACAATTTCCCTCAAGTGGATGACCTAAGGTTTATCGAACTCAATGAAGTAGAGGTTGAATATTGTCTCTCTCAAGCAACCCTGCAACTAAGATACAAGAAGTCTCTTGTGTCCCCAACACACCTAATACAACTAGGAGTTGTATAGGTGCACTAGTTCGGCGAAGAGATGGTAAAATATGGATGATAGGAGTGGCAAAGCAAAGTAATATAAATCTGTAATAAAAAGTGTAGCAAGCAAACAAGTGGTAAACGTGAGCACAAATGGTATTGCAATGGTGGAAACAAGGCCTAGGCTTCATACTTTCACTAGTGGCAACTCCCAACAACATTAACATAATCGAATCACATGATATTTCCCATAAAACATGCAAAGGGGACACACTCGGAGGTCATTCCTTCGTGGTCAAGAGAGGACGAGAATTATGTAGGGCTACAAAAGCACACCTCAAAGTTCGTAGTTCTCAATCTAAGGATTTTCCAATGTCACCGCGGCCATCCAAAGAGAGTCCCACAATCACCACAACATATCTAAAGGATAGTCAAAGACAAGCACCAAGAGACTCTCAATCTTCAATCAACACACAAGAGAGGAAATCACTCATGAAAATATTTTTCTAATCCATGTCCAATAGACCGCTGTCACCTTGGTCTCGGGGATTATACTAGATAAAGACAAGTGAGTACATCAATCCAATACATAGAGGAAGGGGAAATATCATGGGATCACCCTTGATTAACATAGCCTATGATCACAACGAAGATCACATCATGGGAGAGAGAATTGACCACATAGCTACTGGTAGAAACCTCAGCCCCGAGGAGGAACTACTCCCGCATCATGGAGGGAGGAAGCAACGTCGATGGAGATGAATCCGAGGGCACTTCCCCGTCCCGGCAGGGTGCCGGCACAGGAATTCTGGTCCCCCGAAGCTTGATGGCGATGGCGGCGGAGATCGGAATTGCGTCTGGAGAAAAGGGGTCCGGAATCAGGGTTTCTGCGACGGGTGTTAAATATATGCCAAAGGGGGGCATCAGCGGAGGTCTGGGGGGCCCAGGCGCCCCCCCCGGCGCGGCCAGGAGGGGGGCCGCCTGGGCAGGCCGCCTGGGCAGGCCGCCTGGAGCCCCTGTGGCCCCCCTCTGGCCCTACTTTGGCCGCATGGAAGCTTCCGGAACGCTGATTTTTTATATAATTTTTCCGGGATTTTTCTGGCAGTTTACGTGATGGGAAAACCTGAAATACAAAAACAGCAGAAAACAGAAACTGGCACTGGGGTGCACTGAGTTAATAGGTTAGTCCAAATATGATCAAAAGTGTATGGAAGTGTATAAATATCATAGCAATATCACCCAAAAGAGGCATGGAGCAAGCAGAAATTATAGATACATTTTGGACGTATCAACATCCCCAAGCTTAATTCCTGCTCGTCCTCGAGTAGGTAAATGATAACAAGTATAATTTCTGTGGTGACATGCTATTAACCATATAAGGACTTTTCAGAGTCGCATGAAAAAAGCTTACTGGGATAATGAGTCTGTAGTAATTAAGTTGCCTCATGAGAAAACCACAAAGAACTGAAAGTTTTACAATATGGTACTGAAACACTCAATAAGATTTGTAGTGAGCATGGTGTGCAAATATGACAAAGTGATATCTCGCTTGCCCCCTTAGGGAAGCAAAACATAAATGCAGGGGCACCTCCAAGGTTTAAGTGACGACTAGATACAATGATTTCAGAATAAACGATATCATAATCATGCAAAAGACAATAGTACTTTGGGACAATGCACATTACACTCAGAATGACAATCATGCTCTCAATAGTTGGTGCTTTAAAGAAGGTGGAGACTCTCGAACCGTGGCTTTTGTTGGCAAGGTTGAAAACCCGTGGTCGGAAACAAAGACAAAACATGTACCAGAGCTCTTGGTTTTAAAAACAGAGGTAATAATAATTTTTAGATTATGCATGTTTCGTCAACGAATGCTAGCAGACAACTCAATCACTTCTTGAGATGGACAAGTTTCGAGGAACGGCTCCCGAATGAGGACGATCACATCCTCTTAATCTCCTTTGTTTATCAATGCCAAAGTTTTCTGATTTCTCATGAACAAATCGTGAAGGAGGGTTTGTTTGTTATATTATTTTTGAGCCGGGCGCACTCTTTGCCAGTTCCTTCTCGTATTATGGGTTTGCACATTAGACATGCAATCCCGGGGTGAAGCTTGTCCAACTTAAAAAGATCATGAATTAACTACTACTTCCTCATGAGCTAAAACAGAGGCACAAAAGAGAAATGCTTTTTTTTGAATAATTTCGAGATGGTACATGAAAGTCTTCGTTAGGAATGGCAGGTAAATACCATGTATAGGAAGGTATGGTGGACTCATATGGCATAACTGGTTTAAAGGATTTTGGATGCACAAGCAGTCAGTCCTCTTAGTACAGGCGAAGGTTAGCAAAAGACTGGGAGCGACCAACTAAAAGAGCAATGACGGTCATAATCATGCAGAGCGACAAAGCAACATTGAATCAGGCATGGAAGTTATATCGCTACTCAGAAACTAAAGATCATCAAGGCTTGACAAACTTTCTTTACAGTCTTAAATATGCGTGAGCATACACCAAGTCAATCAAAATAAATTCTTGAAGGAAGATATTACTAAACCATACCACATCATAGGCAAACAAATCATGTTGGTACTCCAATAACACATTGGGAACCCCCCCCCCAGCTATTTGAGACTAACCATAAGAAAACATGAACTACTAAGCACCATTATTCACGTAGCATTTTTATCATAGAGATATCAACCAATGCAACAGAAGCAAACTCCCTTAATAAGATAAGCATGATAACTAAAGAGAGTTCAAGCAACCAACTAAACAAAAGCTCTTTAGAAAGATAAGCATGAAAACTAAGAGCTGAACATGATAGTAGCTATTGAAAGACCAAGAACATACACAGCAAAGATAGACATGAAAATTCTATGTTATGTTCTAGGTAGAAGTGGAGCGTGTTTCTCTCCCACACAAAGAAAGCTGAGTTCCGACTCGTTATGAAAAGCTAAAGCAAACTAAAAAGCAAGACGCTCCAAGCATAGCACATAACACATGAAGTGATAAAAATATAGTGGAACGAAAGACGAACTGATAATGTTGATGGAGAAGGGGATGCACGGGGGTATCCCCAAGCTTAGACGCTTGAGTCTCCTTGAATATTTCTTGGGGGTGCACAGGGGCATCCCCAAGCTTGAGCGCTTGACACTCCTAAATCTTTTTATCATCTTCCCTCGCACACTTGAAAACTCCCTTCATACATAACTCATCATAATCTGATTAGCGAGGTTAGTACCCATAATAAAATAATTGTTCCTTGCTGTAAATAAATATATTCTTGAAGGTCTACTGTTTCTCAAGATTGCCAAAAGGTTTTTGCAAAGAAAAAGCAAGCTCAAGGTTTGCAAAATGAAGGAAAGCAAAACAGGACAGAATCTGTGAAAAACAGAACAGCAGGTAGTAAATGATTTTTTTCGGGGCACTTCTGCAACTCTAATCAAAAAACTCAGAACATACGCATGAAAGACAATTGTATAGAGCACGCTGTCGAAACAATTCAGAACAAAAAGATGATCTGGTGATTTTATAAGAATTTTTCTATCCAAGGACAGAATCTGTTTCTTGGACAGCACGTCACAACTTTTGAAATTTCTTGCAATCAGAGGCTACACTTGGCACAAAGTTGAAAATTAAAGATACAATGATGATGCTACTGTAGTAACAACATCAAGACACAACAAAAGCAAAATAAAATTTTATTCATGTGGGCTGCCTCCCAAAAGCGCTTTCTTTTATGCCTTTAAGCTAGGCATAAGACTTTAATGATGCTCTCGTAGGAATAAGAGTTGAAGAACAAAAGAGAGCATCAAGAAGCAAATACCAAACACATTTAAGCCTAACATGCTTCCTATGCATAGGAATATTGCAATAGAATAATTCAGTGAAGCACAAAGCAATAAGCATAGGAAGACAAAACAAGTGCAACTTCAAAATATTCACCATAAAGAGAGGAAACTTCTTATTATTAAGATATTTAGAACCAAGTCTCCCTCTCTCATTATAAATTTCAGTGGCATCATGGATGAACTCAACAATATAAGCATCATATAAAGCATTGTTGCCATGATCCACATGCAAAAAGGTACTGTCGGTGTACTAAGGTAGGGGTACCTCAGTACCCCAACTTGTGCACGGGCAGTAGCAGCTTCCCGCGGCAGGGTCTACCACGTGCTTGCCGGAGACCTTCCTGCTCCGTATAAAGCCATTCAAAAACAAAGTATACAAGACAGAAGACCAAGACCCCGGCGAGTGGAGCTTGCCGGGAAGGCCGTTCCAGGCTCAAGATTACCTCACTCACGCAAGGCCCTGGCAAGGGGAGCTTGCCAAGAAGGTTAGAAGATCACATTTCAGAAGACATGCCTCGGCGCAGCATGCGCCCCGGTAGGGCCCGGGGAGCGACAAGCCTCAGAGCCCGGCAAGCTCCCGGGCCCGGCAAGGTCAAGACCCCCGGCAAGGTGCTTGCCGGGGAGAGTTGTGCTGTGTGCCCGCGCTCCAGCTCATCGAACCACGCGTCGCGCTGGGGGCATTCCAGGGACGCGTGGCGGATGGCTGTGTAGCCTGGGGGACACGGTGGCACTCCACGGTGGTGAAGCCATCGCCGTGGCAAGAGGAGACACAAGGGCGGGCGCTTTTGGGGTCGACGGCGACGGGCATTAAATGCTCTTGTCCCCCACTGTCAAAGTAGGTAGCGACCACTGTTCACGCACTGTAGCTCCACTGTTCCCGCACTATTACAACTACCACCTCTTTTACATTTTTACCCTTTCTCCTACGTTGACACCTGTCGGTGACCCCTTGCACTATAAAAGGAGGCCCATGCACAACGTAGAGGGGGTTCGGAACCTAGATCACTCATACGCTCGGTGTAGCTAGTTCTTCAAGCTCCCGAGCTCTCCAACTCAATACAAACTAAGCAGGAGTAGGGTTTTACGCGTCCATCGCGGCCCGAACCTGGGTAAACTGCCTGCGTGATCTCCACGATCTGCTCTTCGTGCTCCCTCCGCCCTCTTACCGCACAAGCAAGGGGCTCCGGTCCCATAGGTGTTCGTGGTGGACAGTTTCCCCCGACATCTTTGGCGCGCCAGGTAGGGGGCGTCGAGGTTGTGCGAACCTGATCCGGCGTTCACGCGGGCGCATTCTTCATCAACCTCTCCAGTTTCATCAGCAACCTCATCAGCAACAGCGCCATGGCCCCGAAGAAGAAGGCTTCGGAGGTCGCAGGCCCGTCTGCGTCTCACCCGCCGCCACCGGAGCTGACGGTGGGCGGGGGAGACGCCGTCGGAAGGGTGGTCGCCGGCGAGGACACGCGCGGCGCCACCAAATCCAAGGACAGGACGGACGACCGAGCCTCGGTCTCCGTGGACGCGCCGCGTCCATCTCAGCAAACGACAACCCAGCAGCGCCATGCCACAGGAGGTGGCATCCGCCTGCTGGGCCAAGGGCAAACCGGAGGCTCGCGGGATGCTCCGGACCACCGTCCGGGCACAAGCAAAGCGCGGACGCCGGGGCGGGACCCTGCTCCTTCTAACGCTATTAGGAGTCCGAGCATATCCCGCTCCTCGCACCGCTCACCCCCGCTCCCCTCCACTCCAGCAGAAGCGCTCGCAAGGGCGCAACTGCTCCTCGACTTCCCTCCAGCGGCAGACAAGGCCGAAGACTGGAGGGCAACCATCCAGAGCCTGATTGCCTTCGCCAACAACGATACGCCGCAGCAACCGGCGACCTCGCGGCCGCGGCAAGTCGAGAAGACGAAGGCCGACGGCGACAAGACCGCCGGGGGTGCAACCACCGTGCACTCCCCGCCGCAGAAGCAGAAGACGCCGCCCCGCCGGAACAACGCCGACGACGGCTCCACGGCGTCGTCGGATCCGCGGGCTCGTCGGGACCAGCGCCAAGTCCTTGACGACCGGCGACAAGAAGACGCTCGAACAACGATCGAGCGCCGCCGAGAAGCTCGGCGACAATCAGACCAGAGAGGTGGGAACGCTGTCGACGCGCGCGCGCCCGGCGAACCAGGCGACTTGCCGTACGCGGCAGGTTGCCCTGCGTTTACCCGCGAGCTGCGGCACGTCCAGTGGCCCAGCATGAAGAATTTCAAGCCCGACGTACCGGAAAAGTACGACGGCAAGACGCACCCCTCAGAATTCCTCAGCATTTACACCATCGCGGTGCAGGCTGCCGGGGGGCGCGACGAGAAGATTTCGGCGAACTACTTCCCGCTCGTGCTTAAGCCGAACGTCCGTTCGTGGCTTATGCACTTGCCGGAAGGCTCCATCTCTTCTTGGGCAGATCTTTGCCACCAGTTTGTTGGCGCCTTCACGGGCGGCCACAAACCCCACGGCCAGGAGAGCGATCTCCACATTCTGGCCCAGAAGGAAGGAGAATCCCTGCGCAAGTACATCCAACGCTTCAGTCGAGTGCAGCACAACATCCCCGACGTCCACCCTGCCGCGGTTATCAGCGCGTTCCACCAGAACGCGCGTAACCGCCGCATGCGTGAAGAAATGGCCATGACCAAGATACGGGATGTCAGCGAGCTTTACGCTCTAGATGATAAGTGCGCGCGCGCAGAAGAGGGGAGGAGACTCCCCGGGGAAGATGCTGGCGCAGGAGGAAGCGACAGCGACGCCGCCGCCCCGGCAAAGAAGAGCCGGCGGCGGAACAACAGAAGGAAGAACAAGAAGGAAGTGCTTGCCGTCGAGAAGTCCGGCAAGGAGGCTCCCGCCAAGCAAACACAGGCTGGCGGCTCCGGCAAGGAGCCTGCCCATGTAGCGGCAGCCGACAAGCAGGACGGCTCCGACAAGCAATACTGCAAGATCCACCGTACCAAGGGCCACGACCTCTCCAACTGCAAACGCGTCGAGTACCTCGTCGAGCAGTAGAAAGCTGAGTACGAGAGGCGCGACAAGGAGAAGGCCCAAGGTGGCGGGGGAGAACCAAGCAAGAAGCGGCCATTCAATTGCCGGGGAGGACGCCGCGGCAAGGCCAAGCAGCGGCAAGGGGATCGACCTCCCCGGGGCCGCGACAAGGATGAAGAGGACGACGACGAAGACATGGAGGATGAGGATAACAGCGAGCAGGAGTTCCAGAAGGCCACGGAGGTCCTGTGCGTCGACGGTGGCGCCTCTCTGCACACCTCCCACCGCCAGCTCAAGCAGTGGGTGCGTGAGGTGAATGCAGCAGAGCCGCCCGTGGAGTCGCGCAGGCTCCTCAAATGGTCCAGCACGCCCATCATTTTTGATCTCGAGGATCACCCTGACTGCACCACTGCGGTCGGGTGCTTGCCGATGCTGGTCTCACCCACCATCCGCAACCTCAAGGTCACCAAAATGTTGGTTGACGGCGGGGCTGGGCTGAACTTGATCTCCTCTGCTGTGATCAAGAAACTCCAAATCCCAGATGGCGAGCTCGAAGAGACCGGTTCCTTCCAAGGAATCAACCCGGGAAGGAGCAAGCCCAAGGGGAAGATAACTCTGCCGGTGACCTTTGGTGGGGAGCTCAACTTCAGAACTGAGCGCATCACATTCGACGTCGCCGATATTCCATTGCCGTATAATGGAATACTCGGCCGTCCCGCCCTCGCCAAGTTCATGGCAGCTTCCCACTATGCTTACAATGTACTCAAGATGCCGGGGCCTATAAGCGTCATCTCAGTCCATGGCGACAAGAAAGATGCGCTTGTCTGCGCCGACAAGATCTACCGGGACGCAGCAGCCGCAGCAGAGAAGGATACACTTGCCGCTGAAGCTCCCGGGGGGAAGAAGACGAAGACCAAGTCCGGCAAGTGCTCTGGGGCCCACTCCGGCAACCGCACCTCTTCGGAGTGCTGCGCTGCCGTCGAGGACGTTCCATCGAGCTCCACCGGCAAGTGTAAGAAGGGAATGGCCGCTCCTCCGGCAACCAAGAAGGTGTCCGCCAAGGAGGACGGCACTGGTGGTACCTTCACCATCAGTGCCACACTTGACAGCAAATAGGAAAGCGCGCTCGTTGCCTTCCTGCGGGCGAATGTCGATGTGTTTGCATGGCAACCATCTGACATCCCCGGTGTTCCCAGGAAGGTAATTGAGCACAAGCTTGCTGTTTGTCCTCATGCGCGGCCCGTCAAGCAGAAGGTCAGAAATCAAGCCGTGGAGCGCCAAGAATTCATCAACGAAGAGATCAAGAAACTAGAGGCAGCAGGCCTAGTTAGAGGTGTGATCCATCCGACGTGGTTGGCAAACCCGGTCGTCGTGCGCAAGGCCAATGGGAAGTGGAGACTGTGTATAGACTTCACCGATGTGAATAAAGCATGTCCCAAGGATCCATTCCCTTTGCCGTGCATTGACCAAATTGTGGACTCCACTGCCGGATGTGAGCTACTCTCCTTTCTTGATGCACATTCAGGCTACCATCAGATTTTCATGGCAAAAGAAGATGAAGAGAAGACTGCATTTATCACTCCATGTGGCACTTATTGCTTCATACGCATGCCATTTGGACTGAAGAATGCAGGATCAACATTTGCAAGGGTAGTGCACACTGCTTTCGAGCCACAGATCCACAGAAATGTAGAAGCTTACATGGATGACATCGTGGTGAAGAGCAAGAGCAAGGATACCCTGGTCCAAGATTTGGAAGAGACATTTCAGAACCTGCGCAGGATACAGCTCAAGTTGAACCCCGAGAAGTGCGTCTTTGGAGTCCCCTCCGGCAAGCTTCTCGGGTTCTTTGTGTCACAGAGGGGGATTGAAGCTAACCCCGACAAGATTAAAGCCATCGAGCAGATCGAGGCCCCGAAGCGCGTCAAGGATGTCAGAAGGCTTGCAGGTTGTGTGGCTGCTCTCAGTAGGTTCATTTCAAAGTCTGCAGAACGCGCCCTACCTTTCTTCAAAATCCTGAAGAAGGCAGGTCCCATGAAGTGGAATCCGGAAGCGGAGGCAGCGCTGCAAGACTTGAAACGGTACCTATCCTCCACTCCAATACTTGTCGCACCAAAACCACAGGAAAAGTTGCTGCTGTACCTAGCGGCAACCAACCAGGTGGTTAGTGCTGCGTTAGTAGCGGAGAGGGAGGCCGACGAGGAGTCTACACCACCGGCAAGCGAATCCAGCGACAAGCAGGGGGCTGCTCCGACAAGCTCTGGCCCCGACAAGGACAACTCTGCGCAGGAACAGGAAGAAGTGCGGAAGAAGATGGTGCAGCGCCCAGTGTATTTTGTAAGTTCCCTTCTCCAAGGGGCTAGATCAAGATACTCTGGGGTGCAGAAGTTGCTTTTCGGCCTCCTCATGGCCTCGAGAAAGCTGCGCCATTACTTCCAGGCACATGAGATAACAGTGGTCACTCGCTTTCCGCTGAAGAGAATATTGCACAATCCAGAAGCAACAGGCAGGATCGTTGAGTGGGCACTGGAGCTGTCGAGCTTTGGACTCAAGTTTGAAAGTACCTCAACCATACAGAGTCGAGGTTTGGCAGAATTCATAGCTGAGTGGACCCCGACGCCCGATGAAGAAGTCCAAGAAACAAGTGCACCCGTACAAGAAGCAACAAGTGAATGGGTAATGTACTTTGATGGTGCCTTCTCGCTGCAAGGCGCCGGTGCCGGCGTGGTACTCATCGCGCCCACCGGAGAGCACCTCAAGTATGTTATCCAGATGCACTTTCCCAGGGAGCAAGCGACAAACAACACCGCTGAATATGAAGGTTTGCTCGCCGGCCTCAGGATTGCGGCCGAACTTGGGATCAGAAAGCTGATTGTGCGGGGAGATTCTCAGTTGGTGGTCCGACAAGTTAACAAGAGTTACCAGAGCCCTTTGATGGAAGCTTATGTAGATGAAGTGAGGAAGCTTGAAGAACACTTTGAAGGTCTGCAAATGGAGCACGTCCCGAGAGCTCAGAATGAAATTGCAGATGGCCTTTCGAAGTGCGCTGCGATGAAGTTACCTGTGGAACCAGGAACCTTCTTGCTCAAGCTGACTCAACCATCCGTTACACCATCAATTGGGCAGTCCAAGAAAAGAAAGTTGGTCTCCGGCGACTACTTGCCGGCGGATCTTCCTGAAACCTCCGCCAAGGTCCCCAAGATCAGCAATCAGAACGCTGAGGAACAGTCTGCTCCTGCGGATCCAAGGATCTGTGCAGTTGAAGCAAGTGTTCCCGACAAGCCTCGCCCCGGCGAGCTTGCCGGGGGACCATCAGCTCCGGCAGAACCGGAGGTTCTTGCCGTAGAAGCTGAGGTCCCCACAGCTTCTCTCATGCCTTTAGTCCTTGCCGTTGAGCCACGAGCTCCAGCATGGGCGCAGCAGATCGTCCGTTTTCTGCAAACTGGAGAACTTCCCGACGACCCGGAAGAAATAGAGAAGATAACCAGGCAGTCAAGTATGTACCAGTTCGTGGATAACGAACTGTACAGAAGAAGGCTCAATGGTGTCAGGTTGAAGTGCATCTCCAGGGAAGATGGACAGAAGCTGTTGGCAGAAATACACGGAGGCATATGTGGCCACCACATTGGCGCAAGGGCGCTTGCCGGGAAAGCTTTCCGGCAAGGGTTCTTCTGGCAAGAAGCCCTCCAAGATGCAACTGCACTAGTAACCAAGTGTGAAGCGTGCCAATTCCATGCAAAACAAATTCATCAGCCAGCTCAAGCTCTCCAAACAATTCCTTTGTCCTGGCCCTTCTCGGTCTGGGGGCTCGATATCCTCGGCCCCTTCCCCCGAGCCGTCGGGGGCTTTGAGTACTTGTACGTTGCAATCGACAAGTTCACAAAGTGGCCAGAAGTGGAACCAGTGAGAAAGGTGACAGCACAGTCAGCGGTCACGTTCTTCAGGTCGATTGTTTGCCGTTTCGGAATCCCTAACAGGATCATCACCGACAACGGTACACAGTTTACTAGTCGCACCTTCATGCAGTATGTCCAGGACCTTGGCGCCAAGGTCTGTTTCGCTTCTGTTGCTCACCCGAGGAGCAACGGTCAAGCGGAGAGGGCAAACGCTGAAGTGCTGCGCGGACTCAAGACGAGGACCTTTGACAGGCTGCGCAAGTGTGGAAAAAACTGGATAGAGGAGCTACCGGCGGCTCTTTGGTCAATCAGAACGACACCAAGTCGAGCCACCAGACAGACACCCTTTGCTCTAGTCTATGGAGCAGAGGCAGTTCTCCCCACGGAACTCGTATACGGATCTCCTCGAGTGCTCGCTTATGATGAGCTCGAGCAAGAGCAACTGCGACAAGATGATGCATTGCTCCTCGAGGAGGAACGTCTCCAGGCTGCTGTACGAGCTGCTCGATACCAGCAAGCTTTGCGCCGCTACCATAGCCGCAAGGTCAAGGCCAGGAGTCTCGAGGAAGGCGACCTTGTTCTTCGGCGTGTTCAGTCCGCCAAGAATTCCAACAAGTTGACGCCGAAGTGGGAAGGCCCTTATCGGGTGAGACAAGTCACAAGGCCCGGAGCTGTCCGCCTTGAGACCGAAGAAGGCTTACCGGTGAGCAACTCCTGGAACATAGAGCATCTTCGCAAGTTTCACCCATAAGGCGCGGTTGCCGTGATCCGCTCCGGCAACCACCTTTTGTACGAGCTTTGCCGCTGTTGCATGTAACCCTTTGTACAAAGCCGGGCGCAGACCCCGTGCATCAGTAAAGCTTTGTGTTTTGCGCTATTTGCCTTTCTGCATGCTTTTCTTTGCTATTTGCATGTGTTTTTTGGCATCTTGTGCAACGTACATATCCGGTAAGCATTAGCACGCCGAAAGGCTATATACTTGTTTCCCTTTTCTTTTTCCTTGCCTCTTAAGCAGAAGGAATGTTCCTCGCGCATAAGTTTGCCGGGGGGGAAGGAGATGGAGGAGGAACCAAGTGTTGTTCAAGAAAGAGAAGCCTTACCGAGAAGCAAGCAAGATATGAAAGCTAAGTTATTTAGAATTTGACCAGTTCAAATTTTTAATTTTTAAGTTGTCTTCCTTGAACAATCACGCTTTGTATGGAAAACCTGTGCGCGGAGGAACCTACCCGCGGCTAGCCGCACCCTTGTCTTGTTTTCGAGTACGCTCAACGACTTAAGTGAGCTGCGACACTTGTCGCGCCCTTGGTTCGTTTTCGAGTTTCACTCAACAAGCCGAGTGTGCTGCGACTAGCTGCGGCAAGGTTGCTTGCCGGTAAGACCTTGGCCAGCAGGCTGCTCAGAGTCCAGCACTCAGCGCTCGCGGCAAAGGACCCTTGCCGGCGAGCTCCCTGGAGGCGTAGGGTGAAGAACATACAAAGTAGATGACCAAGACAAGGAAGATAACATTGCACTGACTGATTAAGATAAAGATGAATATCTTACAAAGGATAACTTGTCGCAATGATTAATGAGTTCATAACACCCTATGCAGCAATGAAAAGAGACAAAGAAAAAGGAGGCCTAATCTACGCGGTCGCCCTCGATCCTGGAGATCTTGTTCACTTTGGCAATGATGTGGGCGACCTGCGCCTTCAGCGCCTCCATGTTCGCGTCGGCCGGCAAGCTGCGGAGAACGTTGGTGAGGTTTATACCGGGATTGCGGTATACAATCTTCGTCAGTACGCGCTCCAAGGTTCCCGTGCAGAGCTGGCGCGACTCCTCGGCCAGTTGCGCGGGAATCTTCTTCCGAAGATCTGCAAGAGCCGGCGCGATCCCCCTGAAGAAGAGGCTGAGCTTGGCGCTGTGAGGGAGGTTTGGGTCCGGAGAATAGATGAGATGCTCCAACTTCAGCGCCAGCAGCTCCTGGTCGATGTTGGATGCAGAAGACACCAAGTCGTCGGTCCACACCTCGACGGTCCGGCGGAAGTTCTCGGTCGCAGTGTTGGCGCTCTCCACCAAGCCTCGCTCCCTGCGGAGCTCTTCCTTCAGCTTGGTTTCCCGATCCCGGACGGCGTCGAGCGAGTCCTTCAACGTGGAAACCTTCAGCTCCAGATCCTCAATGGAGTCCTTGGCGGCCTTCAGCTCGTCGCCCTGCTTGGAGAGGCGCACCTGGAGTTCGGAGTTGGTGTGGGCGTCCTTCTCGCGCTCTGTGTTGAGCGCGGTGACTCTCTCCACGCTCGCCTTCAGTGACTCCTCCAGTTGCGCAACCTTGGCTGCGAGCTCCTCCTTGGCGGTCTCCGCGGCAGCCGCGGCGGCTTTCGCCTCCTTCAGCTCTCCGCCGAGGGCCTGCTCCCGAGCGGCAAGGTCTTCCTCGTGGGAGTCGAGGTTGACCTTTCGTTGGGCGAGCTCTCCTTCTCGCCGGGACAACTCCTCCCCGGCAAGTCGCTGTTGCTCCTCGGCTTCAGCCTTCTCCAGCAGCCATTCCTGGTACTCCCCGGCGAGCCTCTCGCGCTCCTCCGCCACGTCGCGGAGGGCAGCCTGGTTGGCGGCGCGGAGCTCCGCCGCGCGCTTCTCCATCTCGACGGCGGCCTTGGCGGCAAGGGCCTCCCGAGACGCAAGCTTCGCCTGCCTGGCCCAGTAAAGGGCCAGGAGCTGGTGAAGCAGCTTCTCCTCCTCGGGCCCGTCGCTTCCGCCGGGCGCCTCGACGATCTTCAGACCCGCGGAGGCGAGTACCTCTCCATCAAAATCCTCGCCCTCCGCGGGGGCTCGCGAAGAAGAACCCCACGACACCTGGATGTAAACGCCATTGGGGGCCTCAAGATAATAGGCCGACGGCTCCTTTTCGGTGGAGGGGCCGGCGGCCGGCGCAGCGCCCGACGCTCCTGCCGCCTCCGGGCCGGCAGTATGGCCGCCGTCCTCCTCCCCGGCCGCCGCGTCTGTGGCCGGAGCGGTCTCCTCCGCAGCCGGCTCGGCGGCTCCCGCCGTGTCCTCAGCGGCGGGGGCATTGCTGCCGTCGCCCTGCGCGCCCTCCTCCTCGACGACGATGACTTCCGCCTCCATCTGCTCGGGGGGAGGAGGATCTAGAAGAGGAAGAAAAATTGAAAGAAGTTCAAGCAAATATCCAAAAAGAGACGAATCCAAGGAGACAAAATTGCAGAACTTACCTTGGCGGACGTCGTCAGCGGCGGGCTCCCTTGCCGGGGAGCTCTGCCTTGGCGGGGTGGCCGCCCTCGCCGGGCTACTCGCCCTTGGCGGGGTACTCGCCCTTGGCGGAGTACCCGCCCTCGGCAGAGTACTCTCCCTTGCCGGGGAGTTCGACCTTGGCGGGGACGGCAGGGCCCGCGGCTCCTCGGGAGCGACCTCCGAATGCTCCTGAGCTAGCGGCTCCACCTCTGCACAAAACAATCAAGACAAGACGAAGACATCAAGATATTAGCACAAGACAGAATCCTCAAGCGTACCCGCCAAGCGGAAGTATGAAACCCAGACTTACGCTGGGGGCTGCGCTGGGGGCTGCTCCTCGGAGCAGCGCTCGGGTCCGGCAGGCTCGTCTCCGGCACGTCTCTAGTCGCCGTGACGGGCGAGTCGTCCGCGACCTCGACCACAGGCACCTTGGCCTTCTTCGCCATTCGCTGGGCCAGGGTCCTGAAGTCAAAACAAGAAGCAAGATCGGCATCAACAAGAATCAAGATAATGTTAAAGAGGATGCAAGATCTCAAGTCCTTACTCCTGTTCCTCCTCGTCGTCGTCGTCGCTCAGGGCGGAGAAGTCAAACGCCACCTGAGGCGCGTCCGCGCGTGGAGCAGGAGGCGAAGGCTCCCTGGGCGCTTGGTGGTCCCCGGGGCTGGGGGCTGCGAGGACCCGGCCCCTGTGGACGCCGAGGCCCGGGGAGCAGGCGGAGCAGCCGCTCCGCCCTGCGAAGACCCTCCTCCGCTTGGCGCTGACGTACGGGTCGCCCCCGCCGTGGTTGGTGCGCCGGGCGCCCCCGTCGCAGCTTGACTCCCCCGGGAAGCTCGCGCTGCCCGGCGAGTTGGTTGTTGTCGGGGCGCCTGCGCCCTCGTCCCCGTCGTCGTCTTGCGGAGACGTTTCAGCGGAGACCGCTTGGGACTCGCCCGGGGCGGGGAGGTCTCCGATGACGAGGAGACGTCGTCGGCGTAGAGCCCCAGAGACCCGTCGGAGTCCTCGGCGGCCCCGGCGTCCTCCTCCTCCTCCTCCTCCCCGACAGGCTTGCTGGGCCCAGCACCTTGCCCCGCGGCCGTGCTCTCTCCGGCGCCTCCGCCCCCTCCGGCGCCTCCGCTCCCTGCGGCGCCTCTGTTCCCTCCGGCAGCGCCGCCTCTTGCCGCGGACTCGGTCACGATTCCGGGGATCCCGGAGTGCCTCAAAGAGGGGACCCCGGCGAGCGCGTCGGGAGGAAGCTGCAGTAGTCTGCGGATCTCCGCCTCCTCCGCTTGGCAGGACGCATCCGCAGCCTCTGCCTCATCAGGTGTATAACCAAATTCTCCTGCCACTGCGGCTGCAGCGGCCTCTTCAACCCGAGAAGCTATGTATGCTATCTCCTGGTCGGTGGTGTCCCGTGTGAGCCCCTTTATCTCGTCCTTGTTCTTCGCCACCTCCACCAGATTGTCGAAGAAGCTCAAGATGACGTCTGGCTTGGGCGGAATCCATGTGCGGTCGATGCCATGCGAGTCGCACGCGGGCATCATGGCGCGAAGAGCATCCCGGGCCGTGCTATTGCAGAGGGGTACCACTCCCCGGGGAGCTCTGAACCACTCTGGGTGGGCCGGGTCGTGCTTAAATAGTTCCCGGACCATCCCCTTCAGCTCGAGCGCCGTGAAGTTAAAATTTAGCCCGGGGCGCAGCCTCATTATATCTGCCGCGTTGCCGTACTCCCATGCCGGCCTCTTTCTATCCTGAAGAGGGGCGATGCGGCGGCGGAGGAAATCTGTGCCTACTTCTCCGACGGATAACCTTGCTACCCGGAGACGAAGAATTCTGATGAGGGCGACGTTGAGCTTGCCGTCGTCCGAATCCAACTCACTCCAGTCCCTGCCGCGCACGATGGGCGTTGTGTGCGGCGCGGTGAAGGGCTGCGGCTCGTCCTCAAGTATCCAGCACCAGTCTGCACGCCACTCCTCCCACTTGCCGCGGAGCTCCCCCGACAAGTAGGACTCCTTCTTGTTCAAGCGGAAAACCCAAGATATTCCCCCGGAGAGTGGGGCGCCAGCCTCTGCTCTAGGGGTGAAGAAGTGCCTAAACAACGCTACGTTTGGGTATATCCCAATATAGTTTTCGCACATATGTGCGAAAACCGCCATTGTGAGGATGGCGTCGGGGGTGAAGTCAAGAAGGTGGAGGCCGTAGGTGTGCATGATGTTGCAGAAGAAATCGGAAAAAGGGGGACAGAGGCCGCAATGGAAGAAAGCTGCGAAAAAGAAATACCCGCCGGGGTAGTTGTCCTTGGCAGCGGCGGGGTAAGCTCTGGTCCGAGGGTGTGCCTTGGTCTCCTTGGCCCAGAACAAGTAATACTTGTTCCAGAGCTCCCGCGCGCCGAGCCTCGGCGAGAAGACGACGTTCCGCTTCCGCAGCAAGGTGAGCCTCGCCGCCTGCTCAGATTTCTCCTTCTTGCTCTTCTCCGCCTTCCCCTTCTCGGTCTTCGGGGCCATGGCGGAGGCGGCGAGGGAAGAGGGACGAAGAGTCCGGCGGCGCCGGAGATGCGGAAGGCGGCGGAGGAGGTGTGGAGGCGGAGCGCAAAGGGGATCTCTGGAGATGGAAGAAGAAGCAATGAAGGCATAGCAGGGGAACCGCTCCTGCTTCCTCTGCTTTTATGGGGAAGTGGGGGACGTTTCGCTCTTTCCATTAAAAGAACGAGGCCATGTCCCATCCCACGACGCCGCAATCGACGCGTGCCGTTACGGGGGGACGCAGCGGATGCGGAAGTGGATTCGGCGTGCCGTGGGCCGCGCGTGCCCGTGCACTGTTTTGGGCCTGGCTCAACAGCGCTCGGCACCGTGTGTGGCCCAGGCCCGGGGGCTCCTGTCGGTGTACTAAGGTAGGGGTACCTCAGTACCCCAACTTGTGCACGGGTAGTAGCAGCTTCCCGCGGCAGGGTCTACCACGTGCTTGCCGGAGACCTTCCTGCTCCGTATAAAGCCATTCAAAAACAAAGTATACAAGACAGAAGACCAAGACCCCGGCGAGTGGAGCTTGCCGGGAAGGCCGTTCCAGGCTCAAGATTACCTCACTCACGCAAGGCCCTGGCAAGGGGAGCTTGCCAGGAAGGTTAGAAGATCACATTTCAGAAGACATGCCTCGGCGCAGCATGCGCCCCGGTAGGGCCCGGGGAGCGACAAGCCTCAGAGCCCGGCAAGCTCCCGGGCCCGGCAAGGTCAAGACCTCCGGCAAGGTGCTTGCCGGGGAGAGTTGTGCTGTGTGCCCGCGCTCCAGCTCATCGAACCACGCGTCGCGCTGGGGGCATTCCAGGGACGCGTGGCGGATGGCTGTGCAGCCTGGGGGACACGGTGGCACTCCACGGTGGTGAAGCCATCGCCGTGGCAAGCGGAGACACAAGGGCGGGCGCTTTTGGGGTCGACGACGACGGGCATTAAATGCTCTTGTCCCCCACTGTCAAAGTAGGTAGCGACCACTGTTCACGCACTGTAGCTCCACTGTTCCCGCACTATTACAACTACCACCTCTTTTACATTTTTACCCTTTCTCCTACGTTGACACCTGTCGGTGACCCCTTGCACTATAAAAGGATGCCCATGCACAACGTAGAGGGGGTTCGGAACTTAGATCACTCATACGCTCGGTGTAGCTAGTTCTTCAAGCTCCCGAGCTCTCCAACTCAATACAAACTAAGCAGGAGTAGGGTTTTACGCGTCCATCGCGGCCCGAACCTGGGTAAACTGCCTGCGTGATCTCCACGATCTGCTCTTCGTGCTCCCTCCGCCCTCTTACCGCACAAGCAAGGGGCTCCAGTCCCATAGGTGTTCGTGGTGGACAGTTTCCCCCGACAGGTACTCTTACTCTCCACATAAGCATAATCTTTCTCATTGGTAATAGTGGGAGTAGGACTATCATAAACAACTTTAACACTATAGATTAATTGTGTATTAGGGAGATGGTGTTCAACAAGGGAGTAATTCCCTCCATGATTATGACAAGTTTCATAAGGACAATTTCTCCTTATGTCATAGGTACCTTTATAATCACTATAGATTGGAGTTATAACATCATCATGGTAGAGAAGAGCATTATCATTGCTAGCAACTATATTTGTAAACATGTTGTCTTTATTCTTACTAGCAAAAGAATTATCAATTATCACATCACTAGTGGGTAAAGGATTTGCAATCCTATCATCCCCAAGCTTAGAGCTTCCCATATCATCACTTTCAGAGTTGGTACCAAAAAGATTTTCAAGATCATAAGTAGCATTATCATCATTTTCCCAATCACAATAAGTAACATGCATATCATAATCAAAATCATCTTCAATAGTACCTACGGACGTATCATCAAGATGATAATTAAGGCAATAAACTTCACCTTCTTCTTTAAACTTACAACCGTTAGGATAAAAGTTGATGGGAGGAATATGCTCAGGCCAGGTTGATACCCATTCTTCTTCTTTCTTGCTCCTCTTCCTCCTCCTCTTCTTTTTCTTCTTCTTAATCTTAGGAGGGAGTGGTCGGAGATGAAGCTTCTCCACATATCCTGGTTTATCATTAGAAACAATAGGGGAAACTTGGGAGAAACTCTCCATTTTATTAGCAGAAATATAAGAGACGTTTTTATACTTTGGTAAAGTCCCCTCCTTTCTAATCTTACTTATGTAATCATTTTCATGGCAATTAACAACACAATAGAGATGGCAATTTTGCAAAGTGTTTTTTATTCCTATGGCATTAACATCTAGCCAAGAAGTCTTTTCTGATAACTCTTCACACATCAAAAATAACATAAGCTCATCATAAAGATCAGAGGTGATCATGTTATCACACAACCGGTTAACAGTTATGTTTTGAAAGTTCATGCATTGGAAATTAAAGTGACCCTCTATACGGCAAAGTTCACAAGTAAAAGGATAAAGGTCACACAATTCTCTAGCAATTTCATTTAAATCTCTGACCCAAGTGATTGTTCTTTCATGCTTATGTTGCTTACAATACTTCTCTTCTTCAATCATAGGCCTTTCACAAGGTCTATCCACTCCACAAAAATTAACATGCTTATATAAAACTTCATTTTTAGGAATTGGATCATGCATGTTGCAATCATCATGAACAATTTCATTTTCTTTACAAGTCTCTTTAAAAGGTTTATGATACTTGATCCAATCCTCCTTAGGCATATTAAGATGTGAAGCAAAAGATTTGAGGAAATCAACAAGGAGTTGAGAATCAAGTCCAAACTTAGCACTAAACTTATTAAAACTTGTAGTTTCAACAAAGGACTTAATGCAATCATACTCATAAATTATACATGACTCTTTACCTTTGTCGATCTCCCAATCTTCAGTGTTGCGTTGAATTCTTTCAAGGAGTTCCCATTTAGCATCAGTCTTTTCGTTTGTGAAAGAACCCACAGAGGAAGCATCGAGCAAATCTTTATCCTGTTGAGAGAGCCTCGCATAGAAATTAGTAATAATCATATCTTTGGGGAGCCCATGGTTAGGACTTTTTAGCATTAACGTTTTCAGTCTCCCCCAAGCTTGAGCTATGCTCTCTCCGTCATGAGGATAGAAATTATAAACATAATTCCTATTCTTATGGACTTCATGAAGAGGATAAAACTTAGTATAAAAGAGAGACATAAGCTCTTGCCAATCAAGCAAGTGCGAGTTATCGAGAAGCTTATACCAATCTGAAGCCTTATCTATAAGTGATACGGCGAACAATTTCCTCATAACAAACTCCCTTGATACACCTGCAAGCTTAAATAATGAACATAATTGTGACAGATATAGCAAGTGTTCACCGGGATGTCTGTCTCCTGCATAACGATTAGCCAAGACATAATCGATAATATCAGCTGGTATTTTATAGGGCACAATTTCAGTAGGGGGAGGAGCAACCACCACAGGTGTGGGGCGTCTTCCCGCAAGCAACGATCCAATAGCAAGGTTGTCCATAAGCAAGCATAACTAGTGAAATAAAAACAAGAAACAAAAAGATTTAATTGCAAGATCTAAAGATATACCTTCAAGCCCTCACCTCCCCGGCAACGGCGCCAGAAATAGCTTGATGTCAACACACGTTTCTACTCTTGTAGACTATGTTGGGCCTCCAAGCGCAGAGGTTTGTAGGACAACAGCAATTTCCCTCAAGTGGATGACCTAAGGTTTATCGAACTCAGGGAAGTAGAGGTTGAAGATGGTCTCTCTCAAGCAACCCTGCAACTAAGATACAAGAAGTCTCTTGTGTCCCCAACACACCTAATACAACTAGGAGTTGTATAGGTGCACTAGTTCGGCGAAGAGATGGTAAAATATGGATGATAGGAGTGGCAAAGCAAAGCAATATAAATCTGTAATAAAAAGTGCAGCAAGAAAACAAGTGGTAAACGTGAGCACAAATGGTATTGCAATGGTGGAAACAAGGCCTAGGCTTCATACTGTCACTAGTGGCAACTCCCAACAACATTAACATAATCGAATCACATGATATTTCCCATAAAACATGCAAAGGGGACACACTCGGAGGTCATTCCTTTGTGGTCAAGATAGAACGAGAATTATGTAGGGCTACAAAAGCACACCTCAAAGTTCGTAGTTCTCAATCTAAGGATTTCCCAATGTCACCGCAGCCATCCAAAGAGAGTCCCACAATCACCACAACATATCTAAAGGATAGTCAAAGACAAGCACCAAGAGACTCTCAATCTTCAATCAACACACAAGAGAGGAAATCACTCATGAAAATATTTTTCTAATCCATGTCCAATAGACCGCTGTCACCTTGGTCTCGGGGATTATACTAGATAAAGACAAGTGAGTACATCAATCCAATACATAGAGGAAGGGGAAATATCATGGGATCACCCTAGATTAACATAGCCTATGATCACAACGAAGATCACATCATGGGAGAGAGAATTGACCACATAGCTACTGATAGAAACCTCAGCCCCGAGTAGGAACTACTCCCGCATCATGGAGGGAGGAAGCAACGTCGATGGAGATGAATCCGGGGGCACTTCCCCGTCCCGGCAGGGTGCCGGCACAGGAATTCTGGTCCCCCGAAGCTTGATGGCGATGGCGGCGGAGATCGGAATTGCGTCTGGAGAAAAGGGGTCCGAGATCAGGGTTTCTGCGACGGGTGTTAAATATATGCCAAAGGGGGGCATCCGCGGAGGTCTGGGGGGCCCAGGCGCCCCCCCGGCGCGGCCAGGAGGGGGGCCGCCTGGGCAGGCCGCCTGGAGCCCCTGTGGCCCCCCTCTGGCCCTACTTTGGCTGCATGGAAGCTTTCGGAACGATGATTTTTTATATAATTTTTCCGGGATTTTTCTGGCAGTTTACGTGATGGGAAAACCTGAAATACAAAAACTGCAGAAAACAGAAACTGGCACTGGGGTGCACTGAGTTAATAGGTTAGTCCAAATATGATCAAAAGTGTATGGAAGTGTATAAATATCATAGCAATATCACCCAAAAGAGGCATGGAGCAAGCAGAAATTATAGATACGTTTTGGACGTATCACATGTTGATATGCACATGATAATCCAAATACCAGATACTCAAGATGTCCATAACCGGGGACACGGCTAATCATGATCAGTTTGTACACTCTGCAGAGGTTTGTGCACTTTCCCCACAAGACTCGATCGCCTCCGTTTGGTTTCTCGCACTGCATGGTGTTTGAGAAACGGATGACCGAGACATAGTCTTTCAGAAGCGCTAGCACCTTACGATCGGGCGGACCGTACCAACATATATCCCCTATATCTGCTAGTCCACCACTGTAAGAGTTCGCACAACTTACTCATACTATGCTAGAGCCCATAATAGCATTGTGGTTCCACACGGAAGTTTCTAGTATGAATAATCTCATGATCCCTTTGAGCCTGGGTGGCGGTCCAAAAGAAAAACAGGCAATCCTGGAATACCCAGGTGCCTCAATCCACCCAGATGTGTGTTAAAGTTGCCACCTTAAGTTGAACCATTAATTAACAACTCACATCTGTCATGGATTTCACTCATACCCAACCACGTCTATGAGCATAGCATGTCCTAACAGCAAACGTAGAAGTAACTCCCAGGGGTTTGAATGTAATATAGGTAATAGGTACTACCTCAATCTACTTCCCAATCCCACAAGTTAATTGATCCTATTCATGCAATGTGTGAGGGGTTTGACTAATGCAATGAAAACTGGGTAATTGGAAAGCATGATCAAAGTGTTACTTGCCTTGCTGATGATCCGCAAAACCTAGAGACTCAAAGTAGCAAGCGGCGTACTCCGGGTACTCTATCGCAATCAAACAACAAGCATACAATAAGTACTTAAATAATGCACGGGTAAAACTCAAATAAGAGATCTAACCAGAAAGTTCAACTTAAGAACTCCGGTTTGCAAAAAGATTCAACTCGAAAGAAGCAACGAAACTCAAACTGCAAAAGAAACGAGCTCCGAATTACTAGTTGGCCTAAAGTCAAATTTTACAGTAGCCAAAACTTTTTTCAAGTTGTTTAAACGTAAAGAGGGCTTCGAGACGAAGGTCTGGGATTTTGTATCACCTGATTCCGACTCTCGAGCGAAAAGAAAAACGCGAAACAAGATCAGGGCAGAAATCTCGATCGGAAAAATCGCGGATAAAATACCCCGAAAAAGAAAAACGACGAACAGGCTAACGAACGAACGTTCGCTATCTGCGATTAACTAACGAAAACCGTTCGTTAAAACGAACGTACGGACGAACGTCCGCTATTTAACTAAACCGACGAAAAACCGATCTAATCCGAAAAAAAACCAGATCTAGGGTTCTTTTTTTTATTTATAAAAACCGATCTGATCAAAAAAAAAAAACAACGGGCGGCTACCTCGACTCTGGCGGCGGCGGCTCCGGCGAGGGGCGGCGGCGGCGGGGTCCGGCGAGGGGCGGGGCGGCGGACGGCGCGGTCCGGCGAGGGGCGGGGCGGCGGACGGCGCGGCGGCGGGCGCGGCAGCGGCGGCGGCGGCTAGGGCGGCGGCGGCTAGGGTTTTCGCGCGGGGGCGGGCTGGGCGATGTCGGGCCGGCCTGGCGCTATATAAAGCCCAGAGTCCCGGTCCGGTACGATGCTAAGTCGGTTACCGTTTTTTTTTTAAAATAGATTCCCGGCGCAATAAAACTAACGAAATAAATATCAAAATGACTCCAAAAATCCCGAAATAAATTTTCACCGTCCTCTAATAATATTTAGGACAAGGTGAACATTTTTCCCGGACCTAAATGCAATTTTGAAAAACGTGTATTTTTCCTATGCAATTAAATCCGAAAATAAATCCAGAAAAATACCAAAAGTGATTTTAATATTTTTCCTCCAATATTTCTATTATTTTGGAGAATTCATATTATCTCCGCTCATTTATTTTATTTAGAAATATTTTTAGGAGAGAAAAATAATTAGAATCACACTGTCCTCGTACCGGTATTCGAGCGAACTCAAATACGAAAACGGTAAAATCCCCAACTCTCTCCGTAGGTCCTTGAGTTGCTTAGAATTTCGAGGAACGTCACGAATAAAATGCAAGAATATGCAAATGCAATTATGATCTATGTATAACATTCCAAATTGAAAATTTGGGATGTTACAAACCTACCCCCTTAGAATGAATCTCGCCCTCGAGATTCGGCTTGGCTAGAGAATAGGTGTGGATGGTCCATGCGTAGATCATCTTCTCGTTCCCAGGTCGCTTCTTCCTCGGTGTGGTGACTCCACTGAACTTTGCAAAAGTTGATAACCTTGCTACGGGTAACTCTACTCGAAAATTCGAGAATCTTAACGGGCTTCTCCTCGTAGGTCAGGTCACTGTCCAACTGAATTGCTTCCAGGGATACTGTGTCTCTAAGCAGTATATCGGCCATCTCCGCGTGGCACTTCTTCAGTTGCGAAACGTGAAACACGTCGTGCACTCCTGACAATCCTTCGGGCAATTCCAACTTATAGGCAACCTCTCCCATGCGTTCCAAAACACGGTAAGGTCCCACAAATCTCGGGGCTAACTTCCCTTTAACTCCGAAACGTTTAACTCCTCGTAGAGGCGATACCCTCAAGTATGCTCTGTCTCCGATCTCGTAGTCTATCTCCTTGCGCTTCGAGTCGGCGTAACTCTTCTGTCTGGACTAAGCTACCTTTAGCCTATCTCGGATCAACTTCACCTTCTCCTCAGACTCTTTGATTAAGTCTGGTCCAAACAGTTGTCGGTCTCCAACTTCGTCCCATGACAACGGTGTTCGGCATCTCCTTCCATACAATGCCTCGAACGGTGCCATCTTCAAACTGGCCTGGTAACTGTTGTTGTATGAGAACTCCGCGTAAGGCAAGTTGTCATCCCAACTAGATCCATAATCTAATGCACAGGCTCTCAACATATCCTAGAATCTGATTGACCCTTTCCGTTTGTCCATCGGTCTGCGGATGAAACGTTGTGCTAAACTCTAGCCTGGTACCCAAAGTTTCATGTAACTGCTTCCAGAACTTTGAGGTAAACTGAGTTCCTCTATCAGATACAATACTCCTCGGAACTCCATGCAGACATACAATTCTGGTCATGTATATCTTAGCCAACTTCGCACTGGTATATGTGGTTTTCACCGGGATAAAGTGGGCTACCTTCGTCAATCGGTCTACTACTACCCAGATTGAATCATACCCTGCCTTGGTCCTGGGCAATCCGGTGATGAAATCCATACCAAGCTTCTCCCACTTCCATTCGGGAATTGGCATAGGTTGTAGCAATCCTGCTGGCTTCTGATGTTCAGCCTTTATTCTTTGGCATACATCGCAAACTGCTACATACTCCGCAATATCCTTTTTCATACCGGTCCACCAGAAAGTATCCTTTAAATCCAAATACATCTTAGTATTTCCTGGGTGAATCGAGTATGGTGAATCATGGGCCTCCTGTAAAATCAACTTCCTAATCTCCGGGTCATTGGGCACATAGATTCGATCCTCAAACAACAAGGTGTCGTGCTCATCCTCACGAAAACCTTTAGCTTTTCCTTCGCTCATCTTCTCCTTTATAGAGACAATATCCTTGTCAGCTTTCTGAGCTTCTCTGATTTTATCCATCAGGGTAGACTGGATTTCTAGTGTTGCTACATAACCTCTCGGAACTATCTCCAGACGTAGTTCTCGTAGGTCCTCGGCTAACTCCTTTGGAAACTCCTCCATCATTAGGGTATTGACATGGCTCTTACGGCTTAGCGCATCCGCTACTACGTTAGCCTTTCCGGGATGGTAATGCAATCTCATGTCATAATCCTTAATGAGTTCCAGCCATCTCCTTTGCCTAAGATTCAACTCCTTCTGAGTGAATATGTACTTCAGACTCTTATGGTCCGTATATACTTCACAATGGTTTCCTATGAGAAAATGTCTCCAAGTCTTCAACGCATGCACTACGGCTGCTAACTCCAAATCGTGGGTGGCATAGTTCATCTCATGAGGTTTTAGTTGTCGTGAAGCATACGAAACAACTCTTCCTTCCTGCATAAGAACTGCTCCATGTCCTCGACGTGAAGTGTCGCAGTACACCTCATAATCCTTATGTTGATCTGGCAGAATCAACACAGGGGATGATACCAACCTTTTCTTCAACTCCTGGAAACTAGTCTCACATTCTTCGGTCCAACTGAACTTGGTTTCCTTCTTCAACAACTCCTTCATTGGCTTGGCAATCTTCGAGAAATTCTCGATGAATCTTCGGTAGTATCCTGCGAGTCCAAGAAAACTCCGGATCTCTCCAACGGTCGTCGGTGCTTACCAATTGGTCACAGTCTCCACCTTGGCAGGATCTACTGCTATTCCTTCTCCGGATATAACATGTCCGAGGAATCCGACTTCCTTCAACCAAAACTCACATTTGCTAAACTTGGCATACAATTGGTGCTCTCTGAGCTTCTCCAATACCAAACGCAAATGCTCTTCATGCTCCTCTTCATCCTTCGAGAAGATCAAAATATCATCTATGAACACTACGACGAACTTATCCAAATACTCCATAAACACTTTGTTCATCAGGTTCATAAAGTAGGCCGGTGCGTTTGTCAGACCAAACGACATAACGGTATAATGATGACCCACAACCGTAAGGGATCTATTGCAGCGTTTTCGATAAGTAAGAGTGTCGAACCCAACGAGGAGCAGACGGTATTGATAAGTGATTCTGAGCAAGGAATAACTGCAAGCACTGAAAGATAACTTTTTAGGGGTTTTCTTGATATAAGCAACATGAAAGTAAAAGCGAGCAAAGTAAAAGGCACTGGAGAGTAACAAGTGGACCAATCCTTTCTGAGCAAAGGAGAGGCCTAGCAATTGAACTTATAAAGGCTAAAGTGTTCTTGAGGGCACACGGGAGAGGTAGTCATGTGCTTTCGCCATATTCCGTATCGGTACTATGTTATGTGTTGATAAGTGCTGAGTGGGTGGATCTATGCTAGTACACTCTCTAGACTAAGATGAGTGCACTCTTATGATTAAACACCTTGCAAGCATCCGCAAATACAAGATAGTATTTAAGGCAAAAGCCTAACCATAGCAATACGATCGATGATCCATTGTTCCCTTGTGCAAAAGCGTGCGAACTGGGGTTCAGGTTTCTGTCACTCCGGCAACCCACCGTAAGCATTCTTTGTACACAATGTATTCCCCTAGGTCCTTAATAAGGCGAAGTGTTGAGTGTTCGACTCACACAACACCACTAGGAAAATAACAACACAACTTAAGTATCAAACAACACATATTACTTCAACATCATATGACTACTAACAACAAGACTTTTCCCATGTCCTCAAGAACTAAAGTAACTACTCACAAGACATAAAAGATATCATGATCAGTGGGGATAGATGGGTGATAAACAATCTGGACATAATGATATTTCTCCAACAAAACTCAATAGCATTCACCACAAAGTAGTAATCAACACCGATAGAGTAGAGAGGATAGATAGTACGGATTACAACACAAGTTGCAATTGTGAGATGAGATTGGATGAAGATGGAGATGGTGCTGATGTTGGGGATGATGTTGATGATGATCTCGATGATGCCCGTGACGATGGTGATGACGATGGCGACGATCTCCCCTTCCGGGAGGTGATCTCCCCGGCGGAATCTGCCCGCCGGAAATGGCTTTTTCTTCTCTGTAGGTTTCCGCCACGGAGTGGCGGCGGAGCTCCGTCAAAACTCCCCTCCTTAGGGTTTTTGGATGACAAGGAGTATATATGCCAAAGGGGGCAGCCGGAAGTGGGCCAGGGGCTCCAGGCGCCCCCCCGGCGCGGCCATGGTGGGGGCCGCGCCAGGTGGCCGCCTGGGCGCCCTGTGGCCCCCCTCTGGTTGCTCTTTTGTGTGCCTTCGTGATCCGTCTGGAAAATACCCTCCGTCGATTTTCAGGTAGTTTGGAGGTATTCTTCTTCAGCAACTCAGCGTCCACTTTTTACCGCTGAATCCGGCGTCTGCTGCTTCGGCACCAGAAAGTTGCAAACTGTGTAAAATAGGCAAAAAACAACATAAGAACATCATCGTAATGTGAAATATATCAATGAATAAGGATGAATTACGATATAAAATAGTGATGCATTTTGGACGTATCAACACCCCCAAGCTTAGACCTCGCTTGTCCCCAAGCGAATACTGAGCTCGGTAAACCTGTCCACAAGTTTAGAGAGTGAAGTGTCGATAAATAGATTACGGACAAGAAGCATCACAGTTTCTTTACCAAACTCAAATATCCTCAACAGCAATCTTCAACTCATAAGGCCCTTATAAAAGAGTGGTAACACTTATAATCGAAAGTAGGGCTAAGGAAACTCATCAAATCATGGCAAACATGTCCTTTGGTCAAAGAACAACTAATAGCTTTTACTTTTGCTCTTTCTCTTTATGTTTTGATGAGATTAATTGAAGCTTTTGAAAGAACATGTTATTAGGCATGAAGTGAAAGTGTTAACACAAAGGAAGATGTTTGCTTAAGCTAGGCTTGACAAACAACTTACCTATCAAATGATAATGTCAACAAAGATATGATATGACAAATCTTAATGCAACTTTATATGAATGAATCCTCGTCAACATCAAATGTCTGCTCTCTTTAAGAATAGAAGGAAGTAGGAATAACTGACTCATCCTAAAAACTAAGAGATAGGCCCTGCTCTAGGGAAGTAGGGAAAACTCATGTGCTATCCTTAAATCAAACAGAATGAAAACAAGTTTTGAGAGGTGCATGATTTGTCAACGAATGCTAATAGATAACTCAATTACTTCTCGAGCTGGACAAGTTTCGAGGAATGGCTCCCGTACGGGGACGATCACATCCCCTAAATCTCCTTTGTTTATCGCTGCCAAAGTTTTCTGATTTCTCATGAACAAAGCGTGAAGGAGGGTTTGTTTGTTGTATTATCTTTTATGAGCCGGGCGCACTCAGGCCAGTTCCTTCTTGTATTAGGGGTTTGCAGATTAGACATGCAATCCCGGGTAAAACTTGTCCAACTTAAAAAGATCATGAATTAACTACTACTTCCTCATGAGCTAAAACAGGGGCACAAAATAGAAGATTTTGAACATTTAAGGATAACACACAAATTCTATACTTTAGGAGGTGGTAGTGGAATACCACGAATAGGAAGGTATGGTGGACTCATATGGAAGGTATTGGTTTAAGGGTATGGATGCACAAGCAGAATTCTGCTTAGTACAGAGTTTAGGCTAGCAAAGGCTTTGAGAGAACAGACAATTGATGATGACTAAGATGCAAAGCAATATAAAGAATAAACATTAAAATAAGCATAACACATCAAGTTGTCTTCCTTGTCAGCATAACACTTCAAGCATAATAACATAAAGGTTTTGGCTATGTCGCTACTTTAAGAAAATCATGCTTGTTGTTATGACCAAAGCTATGTTTGCCAAGATTAAATAAGGTTTTCAAAGCCATACCTGATATAAAGTCAATACTCCCCATAAGAATCATCATATAAGGTCGATTGCGTGAAGAGAATACCGAGTGCAACAAAGGAACCAATAGACTTCTCATTAATATTCCATCATAGACGACTCCACACTCACGGATACAATCTCTCCACAGAAGGAGTGATAGACCTCAATGCACACACCTATTTCATATAATAACCTTCCTAAACATGATACAACTCTACTTGACTCTAAAAGACAAAAGATAAAGATAAATATAAAGATACCGGCCACTCCCCCAAGCTTGGAACAAGCCAAGGGAATGCCATTACCCAAGGAGATTTCACTCCTCATTCTTGTTGACGTTGATTCTTCAAATCTCTTATGACACGGCGAAGGGTTTGGTTTTCCTTCTCCAAGATCTCCACTTGTACCTTTAGTACACGGAAATCTTCGCACAACTGATTGGTGATGCGATAAGCCTCGGAGATGGTGGAGAGCGTACGTTGATCTTCAAGTGAAGCAGAGGGCCCTGAAAGGTTAAGAGAAAGATCATAATGAGGTTGGACAGATCCCACCATGATGGGATTGCTTGGGCCTCCTTGTTGTTGGGCAGTGATAGTCTTGTCTTCCTCCCTCACGGAGCGCTCCATCTCCGCTTGTCTTGCGGCAATCTCTTCTTCGGTAGCCCAGTCAACGTGCTTCCCTTGATTAAGATCCTTCTGGACTTGACGTAGACGCCATCCTAAGAAGTCCTCTCCGCTCGAGCCACAAGAAGACATCTCTAACAATAACTTTTTACCCTGGCAGAAACAGATCAAAAAGAAAACACACGAAATCGCGAGATACGTTGCCGGAACAATCCGGGCAAATATATAGCAAAAATTTCTTCACAGAAAGGAAGGTAACAAGCTAAAGTGGGGTTGGAGACGGACTCCTGGGTGCCCAGGCGGCCTCCCGGCGCGGCTAGGAGGTAGGGCGCGCCAGGGGGGCGCCTGGGCCCCCTGGAGCTTGTCTCCGGCTCCACTTAGGCTTAGAATTTTACTAATTTTGCAAAAACTCATAATATGGAACTTTTATGGCGGTTCGCGATGTTTCCTTACCGTAATACATACCTTTTCTTATTCTGCTTCTGCTGGTGTCTGAAACAGGGCTGCAACATGTTCTTCGTGTGTTGTTGTGTATATCATATTCACATCAACATTGACAGGGTCTCCTGCTATGTAATGCTTAAGTCTTTGCCCATTCACAACTTGAGGTTTGGTGCCTTCAAAATTGTTAATCTTGATTGCACCAGACCGATAGACTTCTTCAATATGAAATGGCCCTTCCCACCTGGAAAGTAGTTTGCCTGGAGAAAACCTGAAATGGGATCTAAACAACAGAACTTTATCACCAACATTAAATTCACGTTTCAGAATTCTCCTATCATGCCACTTCTTTACCTTTTCCTTGAACATTTTAGCGCTCTCGTAAGCTTCACTTCTCCACTCATCTAGAGAAGTCAAGTTCATGAGACGCTTCTCGCCAGCTAACTTTGGGTCAGCATTAAGCGCTCTAACAGCCCAGAAAGCTTTGTGCTCTAATTCTAATGGCAAATGGCAAGCCTTGCCATAAACCATCTTATAGGGGGACATGCCCATGGGGTTTTTGTAAGCAGTTCTATACGCCCACAAAGCATCTCCTAACTTGTTTGACCAGTCCTTTCTATTTCTATTTACTGTCTTCTGCAAGATCAACTTGATCTCTTTATTGGTGAGCTCAACTTGCCCACTAGTTTGAGGATGGTACGGTGAAGCAATTCTATGATTGACATCGTACTTGGCTAAAGCTTTTCTAAAAGCTCCATGCGTGAAGTGTGATCCTCCATCAGTCAGGAGATACCTAGGTACACCAAACCTAGGGAAAATCACATCTTTGAGCATTTTCAAAGATGTCTTGTGATCAGCACTTTCAGTGGGGATTGCTTCAACCCACTTGGTCACATAATCAATAGCTACTAAAATGTGAGTGTACTTGTGCGAAGAAGGAAAAGGACCCATAAAATCAAAATCCCAGCAATCAAAGGGTTCAATCACTAGTGAGTAATTCATAGGCATCTCATTCCTTCTACTAATGTTACCAACTCCCTGACATTTATCACATGCTAAAACATAATTTATAGCATCCTTAAAGAGAGTAGGCCAATAAAAACCTGATTGAAGAACCTTATGTGCGGTCCTTTCACCAGCATGATGTCCTCCATAGGGACTATCATGACACTGTCTGAGAATGTCTTTCTGCTCATGTTCCGGTATGCATCTTCTCACGATCCCGTCTGGACCTTCTTTGAAAAGATGTGGGTCATCCCAAAAGTAGTGCCTCAAATCATGAAAGAACTTCTTCCTTTGCTGAAATGTTAAACCTGGAGGCAAATACTTCGCAACGATAAAATTAGCATAATCTGCAAACCAAGGATCGGAAAGAGATTGTACTTTTACAACGGCAAGTTGCTCGTCTGGAAAACTGTCGTTGACTGGGATGGGATCATGCGGTATATCTTCCATCCTTGAAAGATTGTCCGCCACCGGATTGTCTTCTCCTTTCCTATCAACAATCTGCAAATCAAATTCTTGAAGAAGGAGTACCCATCTGATAAGTCTTGGCTTGGCATCCTTCTTTGTCATAAGGTACTTAATGGCAGCATGGTCAGTATGAATAATAACTTTGGAATCAACAATATACTTCCTAAACTTATCACAAGCAAACACTACAGCTAAGAATTCCTTCTCAGTAGTAGCATAATTCTTTTGAGCACTATCAAGGGTTTTACTAGCATAATGTATAACATTCAATTTCTTATCAACCCTTTGCCCTAAAACAGCTCCAACAGCAAAATCACTAGCATCACACATAATCTCAAAAGGTAAATTCCAGTCAGGTGGTTGTACTATAGGAGCGGTTATTAAAGCTTTCTTGAGAACTTTAAAAGCCTCCTTACAATCTTCATCAAATACAAAAGGAACGTCCTTCTGGAGAAGATTAGTGAGGGGTCTCGAAGTCTTAGAAAAGTTTTTAATAAATCTTCTATAGAAACCAACATGACCAAGAAAACTGCGAATAACTTTGATGTCCCTTGGATAGGGCATCCTCTCAATTGCTTCGATCTTGGCCTTGTCCACCTCAATTCCCCTTTCGGAAATCTTGTGGCCAAGAACAATTCCTTCGTTAACCATGAAGTGGCACTTCTCCCAGTTGAGTACCAGATTTGTCTCCTCACATCTCTGCAAAACTTTATTAAGGTTGTGGAGACAATGGTCAAAGGAAGTTCCATAGACGGAGAAATCGTCCATGAAGACTTCCACAATCTCCTCACAGAAACCATGAAATATAGCAGACATACACCTTTGAAAAGTAGCAGGGGCATTACATAAACCAAAAGGCATACGCCTGTAAGCATAAGTACCAAAGGGACAAGTAAAAGTGGTCTTCTCTTGATCAGTAGTGTTAACATGAATTTGAGAGAAGCCAGAATAACCATCGAGGTAACAAAAGTGGGTATTTTTGGATAACCTTTCAAGCATTTGGTCGATGAACGGCAACGGGTAGTGATCCTTCCTGGTTGCCTTGTTCAGCTTCCTGTAATCAATACACATTCTATATCCAATAATAATTCTCTGAGGTATTAGTTCATTCTTATCATTAGGAACCACAGTTGTACCTCCTTTCTTAGGAACACAATGTACCGGGCTTACCCACTTACTATCAGCTATAGGGTAGATAATACCTGCGGCTAGAAGCTTGAGAATCTCAGTTCTTACAACATCCATCATCTTCGGGTTCAACCGTCGTCGATGATCAACAACTGGTTTAGCATCGGGCTCAAGGTTGATAGTATGTTGACAGATAGATGGACTAATCCCCTTAAGGTCATCAAGGGTATAGCCAATTGCACCTCGGTGTTTACGAAGTACTTCCAATAGTCGCTCTTCTTCATATCCTGAAAGGTTAGAGTTGATAATAACAGGATATACTTTCTTTTCATCTAAATAAGCATACTTGAGCGTATCGGGAAGAGGTTTAAGATCGAACACCGGGTCTTCTTTTGGTTTTGATAAAATTCCCAAAGGTTCAACCGGAAGGTTGTGCTTCAGGATAGCAGGTTGTCTCAAGAATATTTCATCTAGTTCATTTCGTTCCTGCATATGCAAATCATTCTCGTGGTCCTCCATATATTGCTGCAAAGGATCATTAGGGGTAATAGTAATAGAAGCAATACTTTCAATAATTTTATCATCACTAGGTAAATCGGTACCGCGAGGCTGCTTAGAGAACTTGGAAAAATTAAATTCATATGGCTCACCATTGAATTCAATAGAAACTTTACCTTTCTTGCAATCTATTATAGCTCCACAAGTTCTGAGAAAAGGTCTACCAAAAATAATAGGACAAAAATTGTCCCTCTCTAAACCAAGTACTAGAAAGTCGGTAGGGTATTTTACCTTTCCACATACGACTTGAACGTCTCTCACAATTTCGATAGGAGAGATAGTTGCTCTGTTTGCAAGATGAATGGTAACATCAACTCCTTCAAGTTCACAAGGTGAAATCTCACCGATGATCTCTTCATAAAGTGAATAGGGGATAGCACTAGCACTCGATCCCAAATCGCATAGCCCATAATAATTGTGATCTCCTATTTTAACAGATACTACTGGAGTACCTGAAATTGGGCCTTTATTCTTGGCTGTGACAAGGTTAGTGGAAACAGCACAAAAAATTACATTGGAATCCAAAACATCATTAGTAACAAGGTCTTTAACCAATGCAACTTGAGGATCGACCTTGATCTGGTCCTCAGGCTCATCAATTATTCTCTCACTTTTATTTATTATGCCTGTCACAAGAGAGTGCTCCCTTATCCTTTCGGGAAAAAGGAGGCTTTTCATATATAACTGCAGGCAAAATAGGGTCAGCAACATGAATATCAACAGGTAACTCTTTGAAAGGTTCATGATGCTGATCTCTCTTCTTTTTAAAAGAATCAACGTGAGAGGCAAAATCCTTACAGAAATCAATCATTAGGTGGGAATCAAGACCAATCTTAGAGGAAAAGGTATTGAAGTAATCAGTTTTCACATAGCTCTCAATATAATCATGCTCATAATTTATAGCGGGTTCAATACCTTTATCGATTTCCCAATCTTCGGTATTCCTCTGGATCCTTTCAATGAGATCCCACTTTTCTTTAACGCTCTTTGTCTGAAATACCCCACTAGAGGAGGCATCCAGCATCTCCTTATCCTGACGAGAAAGCCTGGCATAAAAATTTGTAAGTATAATTTTCTTGGGGAGCTCATGAATAGGACATTTGAGCATTAGAGACTTCAATCTCCCCCAAGCTTGAGCAATGCTTTCTCCGTCATGAGACCTAAAGTTATAGATATAGTTCCTGTCTCGATGAATTTCATGAAGAGGATAAAACTTGGTATAAAAGAGAGACATAAGCTCTTGCCATTCAAGCAAGTGTGAGTTATCGAGAAGCTTATACCAATCTGAAGCTTTATCTATAAGCGATACGGAGAACAATTTCCTCATGACAAACTCCATTGATACACCTGCAAGCTTAAATAATGAACATAGTTGTGATAGATAGAGCAAGTGTTCACCGGGATGTCTGTCTCCTGCATAACGATTAGCCAAAACATAATCGATAATACCAGTTGGTATTTTATAAGGCACAATTTCAGTAGGGGGAGGAGCAACCACCACAGGTGTGGGGCATCTTCCCACAAGCAACGATCCAATAGCAAGGTTGTCCATAAGGACAAAGAGCAGCAACAGCAAAATAAAAACAGAAATATAAAAACTTCCTTACCAGCTTCACTTACCAATAGCGCTACACTCCCCGGCAACGGCGCCAGAAAACGGTACTTGATGACCCACAACCGTAAGGGATCTATTGCAGCGTTTTCGATAAGTAAGAGTGTCGAACCCAACGAGGAGCAGAAGGTATTGATAAGTGATTCTGAGCAAGGAATAACTGCAAGCATTGAAAGATAACTTTTTAGGGGTTTTCTTGATATAAGCAACAGGAAAGTAAAAGCGAGCAAAGTAAAAGGCACTGGAGAGTAACAAGTGGCCCAATCCTTTCTGAGCAAAGGAGAGGCCTAGCAACTGAACTTATAAAGGCTAAAGTGTTCTTGAGGACACACGGGAGAGGTAGTCATGTGCTTTCGCCATATTCCGTATCGGTACTATGTTATGTGTTGAGAAGTGCTGAGTGGGTGGATCTATGCTAGTACACTCTCTAGACTAAGATGAGTGCACTCTTATGATTAAACACCTTGCAAGCATCCGCAAATACAAGATAGTATTTAAGGCAAAAGCCTAACCATAGCAATACGATCGATGATCCATTGTTCCCTTGTGCAAAAGCGTGCGAACTGGGGTTCAGGTTTCTGTCACTCCGACAACCCACCGTAAGCATTCTTTGTACACAATGTATTCCCCTAGGTCCTTAATAAGGCGAAGTGTTGAGTGTTCGACTCACACAACAACACTAGGAAAATAACAATACAACTTAAGTATCAAACAACACATATTACTTCAACATCATATGACTACTAACAACAAGACTTTTCCCATGTCCTCAAGAACTAAAGTAACTACTCACAAGACATAAAAGAGATCATGATCAGTGGGGATAGATGGGTGATAAACAATTTGGACATAATGATATTTCTCCAACAAAACTCAATAGCATTCACCACAAAGTAGTAATCAACACCGATAGAGTAGAGAGGATAGATAGTACGGATTACAACACAAGTTGCAATTGTGAGATGAGATTGGATGAAGATGGAGATGGTGCTGATGTTGGGGATGATGTTGATGATGATATCGATGATGCCCGTGACGATGGTGATGACGATGGCGATGATCTCCCCTTCCGGGAGGTGATCTCCCTTGCGGAATCTACCCGCCGGAGATGGCTTTTTCTTCTCTGTAGGTTTCCGCCACGGAGCGGCGGCGGAACTCCGTCAAAACTCCCCTCCTTAGGGTTTTTGGATGACGAGGAGTATATATGCCAAAGGGGGCAGCCGGAAGTGGGCCAGGGGCTCCAGCCCCCCCCCCCGGCGCGGCCATGGTGGGGGCCGCGCCAGGTGGCCGCCTGGGCGCCCTGGGGCCCCCCTCTGGTTGCTCTTTTGCATGCCTTCGTTATCCGTCTGGAAAATACCCTCCGTCGATTTTCAAGTAATTTGGAGGTATTCTTCTTCAGCAACTCAGCGTCCACTTTTTACCGCTGAATCCTGCGTCTGCTGCTTCGGCACCGGAAAGTTGCAAACTGTGTAAAATAGGCCAAAACAACATAAGAACATCATCGTAATGTGAAATATATCAATGAATAAGGATGAATTACGATATAAAATAGTGATGCATTTTGGACGTATCATATACTCATACAACCCATACCTAGTGGTAAAGGCCGTCTTAGGGATATCTTGTTCTCGAATCTTCAATTGATGGTACCCTGATCGCAGATCGATCTTAGAAAAGACCTTAGCTCCTTGCAATCTATCGAACAGATCGTTGATCATAAGCAATGGGTACTTGTTCTTGATCGTTACTTCATTCAATCCTCGGTAATCAACAACCATCCTTAACGATCCATCCTTCTTCTCCACTAGAAGTACTGGCGAACCCCAAGGCAAAGAACTTGGGCGTATGAATCCTTTATCCAGTAACTCCTTAATCTGCTTCTTAATATCCTCCAAATCCTTTGCGAGCATCCTATATGGTCTCTTAGAAATTGGTCCGGTGCCTGGCAAAAGTTCAATCAAAAACTCTATATCTCTATCCGGTGGCATGCCAGGTAACTCCTCTAGAAACACATCCGGATAATCCTTCACTACTGGCACTTCCTCCTGAACAACTCCTGTCAGGGAATTTAATCTACTCCTCTTTGACTCATGCCGGGATACATACTTGATCCTTCTTCCTTCCGGCGTAGTAAGAAAAATTGTCTTACTGGCACATTCAATATTCTCTTCATACTTGGATAACCAATCCATTCCTAATATCACATCCAGTCCTTGAGATTCCAATACTATTAGGTCCGAAGGGAAAATGTAGTTACCAATCCTTAAGGGCAACTGATCACACCATGACTTGGCCATATACTCTGCTCCTGGTGAGGTTACTAGCATGGGCGATCTAAGGGCTTGGGTCGGTAGGTTATACTTATCCACGAATCCCCTTGAAATGTATGAATGCAATGCGCCAGTATCGAAAAGAACGAGTGCAGTAAAGGTCTTAACTAAGAACTTACCTATGACTGCATCTGGTTGCTCTTCTACCTCTTCCACGGTCACGTGGTTCACTTGTCCTTTATTGAACGGGTTGGGCTTCTTCCCGGCGCTTCCATTGCCGTTCCCATTCTTAACTTCTGGGCATTCATTAGCATAATGTCCAGTCTTCCCGCACTTGTAACAAGTGACATGGCTAAAATCCCTCTTGGTGGGTGTGGACGGTGCTGGGCGGTTCTGGTTTCCATTGGCTCCATTTCCACTCCCATTACCATTGCCATTCTTGGTGCCATTGTGGTTGTGTGAGCTACTTCCTCCATGGGTGTGCTGAAACCGTCCTACTGCTTTAGGGGTAAAGTGAGGCTTCTGCTGAGCTCCAGAATTATACTTCCCTTGCCCATACTTCCTCTTGCGACTCTCAATCTGCTGATGCTTCCTTTCAATCATCAGGGCTCGGTCTACCAACTCCTGATAGTTATTGAAAGTTTCCACCATCAGTTGTACACTCATCTCATCATTCAGCCCTTCCATAAATCTCTCCTGCTTCTTGGCATCTGTAGCCACATCATCTGGGGCATAACGAGATAGGGTACTAAACTCATCCACGTACTGGGCTACTGTACGATTCCCTTGGCGCAAGTTGCGAAACTCCTGCTTCTTCATACTCATGGCTCCAGTTGAGACATGGGCGGTACGAAAAGCTTGCTGGAACTGATCCCAAGTCACATTGGCTACGGGGTAAGTGGCTGTGTAATTCTCCCACCATGCTGCGGCTGGTCCAGACAACTGGTGTGCGGCAAATCGCACCTTCTCCGCATCCGAGCAATTGGCGGTGGTCAAATCCCTTCCAATCTTGCGTAGCCAGTCATCAGCCACAATTGGTTCGATGCTGCTAGCAAACACAGGTGGTTGCAACCTTAAGAAACGTTTCAGGTTGTCCACAGGTGGTGGTGGTGGAGGGTTGTTGTTGTTGTTGTTCTGGTTGTTCTGGGTGTTCTGGACAAGAAGTTGCATCAGGGTGTTCTGCTGCTGGATCAACTGGGTGAGCTCAGGGGGAAACTCGAATTCACGTCTTGGAGGCATCTGATGGGTGTAGAGGGAAGAGATTATAATAGAATAGAGGTCTAAGGGAAAATCACTACCCATATGCACATGAGACAAACACACAATCATATCACACCAATCAATTTCAAACAAGGTCTTACAAATCTAACGATCGTTTACAAAAGTGATCTAAATCTAATACTTGGTGGTAAACTACTAGTCATAGGGTGGTCATCTAAAAATATTGGTCAGCAGAGGATTCCATAATATCTGCCCCAGCTTCATCTTCATAGTCTTCATCTTTGCTATCTTCAGCTTCTGAATCAGTATCATCTATGACGATATAATCGTCCGACGGTATCTCCTTGGGTTCTTCTTCCTCGTCTTCTTCTCCCATGAGTATCCCTAACTTCCGGGTCAAATCATCATTCTTCTCCACAAGTATCTTCATCTCCTCCTCATATCCGTCGCGTGTAGTCTTGAGTTATTCCTCTAACTCCAAATTCCTATTTAGGGCCTTCTTCAAATCTATCATCCCAGCACACATCTGGTGCTCTTGGCGACGAATGTGGTGGTTCAGCTCCTGGATGAATGCTGCTATGGATATACCCTTCCTAGTGCTGATCATATCCCAGTTCTCATCTCGGCGTCCACAAATCTGGTAGATAGTGTCCTTTAGCTCCTGTTTGTAGACTTCTCCAATCCTTCCCATAGCAATGTGGGCTGCCATACTCCTTCCTAGGCTCCATGTAGGTGCATTAAAGGAAAATGCTATGAGTGGGGTGACGGGTGCATACGTCCTTCCTGGAACTTGGGCTTGAATCAACCAGCGCTCCTCCTCAGGTAAAGTGGCATTGTAGGTTCCAGTGAAACTTGGTAATCCAATGTGTAGATATCTGGTGACCTCCTTCAGGTGTCGTCCAAAAGGTGTATCATCATCCGGTTGCATGAACTTGTGCTTTGCTTCCACCATCCTAAAGAATAGAAAAGATGAGGAGTCAGAAGAGAAAAGAGTGGAATGTGTTCTAGGGCTTGTCTTAGTGGTCGTGTCCTACAGTCAGCGTGTGCTCTGATACCATCTTTGTAGCAACCAGACCTCAAACAGTCTGATCTCCATGCATCAGTGTCATCCCTGGATCAGTAATGCTGACATGCATGGTACTCGAAGGATTTATAACAGAGTAGCAATCACACACTTATTACATCGATAGTCCAACGATGAATTTATTACACAAATCATGGCTGAAGGCCATCTAATACGTTAACAGCGGAAGGCTTGGAAGATAAGTGAGTCCATCAACTCCAGCGGCATCACTAAGTATAGAACCACGACCTAAAAGGGGCATCTTACTCGTCGTCTGAAAAGTCTGCAACATGAAACGTTGCAGCCCGAAAACGGGCCAGCACATGGAATATGCTGGCAAGGTAACACAAGAGATGCAATGAAAGTAAAACTATACTATATGCAATATTTGGCTGGTGGAAAGCTCTATGGTTAAGTTTTTGCGTAAAGCCAATTTTTCCCTACTTCAAAGGAATGTATTTTTATTTAACTATCATGGTAGTTGAAACATCGTTGAGAAGATATACATCCTCTCAACCCCAATTAAAAGTAATCATTAAACCCAACAAAATTGAATTAAAGTAACATGTTGAGATGCACATGATAATCCAAATACCAGATACTCAAGATGTTCATAACCGGGGACACGGCTAATCATGATCAGTTTGTACAGTCTGCAGAGGTTTGTGCACTTTCCCCACAAGACTCGATCGCCTCCGTTTGGTTTCTCGCACAGCATGGTGTTTGAGAAACGGATGACCGAGACATAGTCTTTCAGAAGCGCTAGCACCTTACGATCGGGCGGACCGTACCAACCTACATCCCCTACATCTGCTAGTCAACCACCGTAAGAGTTCACACAACTTACTCATACTATGCTAGAGCCCATAATAGAATTGTGGTTGCACACGGAAGTTTCTAGTATGAATAATCTCATGATCCCTTTGAGCCTGGGTGGCGGTCCAAAAGAAAAACAGGCAATCCTGTAATACCCAGGTGCCTCAATCCATCCAGATGTGTGTTAAAGTTGCCACCTTAAGTTGAACCATTAATTAACAACTCACATCTTTCATGGATTTCGCTCATACCCAACCACGTCTACGAGCATAGCATGTCCTAACAGCAAACGTAGAAGTAACTCACAGGGGTTTGAATGTAATGCAGGTAATAGGTACTACCTCAATCTACTTCCCAATCCCACAAGTTAATTGATCCTATTCATGCAATGTGTGAGGGGTTTGACTAATGCAATGAAAACTGGGTAATTGGAAAGCATGATCAAAGTGTTACTTGCCTTGCTGATGATCCGCAAAACCTAGAGACTCAAAGTAGCAAGCGGCGCACTCCGGGTACTCTATCGCAATCAAACAACAAGCATACAATAAGTACTTAACTAATGCATGGGTAAAACTCAAATAAGAGATCTAACCAGAAAGTTCAACTTAAGAACTCCGGTTTGCAAAAAGAATCAACTCGAAAGAAGCAACGAAACTCAAACTACAAAAGAAACGAGCTCTGAATTACTAGTTGGCCTAAAGTCAAATTTTACAGTAGCCAAAACTTTGTTCAAGTTGGTTAAACGTAAAGAGGGCTTCGAGATGAAGATCTGGGATTTTGAATCACCTGATTCTGACTCTCGAGAGAAAAGAAAAACGCGAAACAAGATCAGGCAGAAATCGCGATCGGAAAAATCGCGGATAAAATACCCCGAACGAACGTCCGCTGTCTGCGATTAACTAACGAAAACTGTTCGTTAAAACGAACGTACGGACGAACGTCTGCTATTTAACTAAACCGACGAAATACCGATCTAATCCGGAAAAAAAACCAGATCTAGGGTTCTTTTTTTTTATAAAAACCGATCTGATTAAAAAAAACAACAACGGGCGGCTACCTCGACTTCGGCGGCGGCGGGGTCCGGCGAGGGGCGGCGCGGCGGCGGCGTCGGCGGCGCGGCGGGGCGGCGGCGGCGTCGTCGTCGGCGGCGGCGGCGGTGGCGGCTAGGGCGGCGGCGGCTAGGGTTTTCGCGTAGGGGAGGGCTGGGCGATGTCGGGCCGGCCTGGCGCTATATAAAGCCCAGAGTCCCGGTCCGGTACGATGCTAAGTCGGTTCCTGTTTTTCTAAATAGATTCCCGGCGCAATAAAACTAACGAAATAAATATCAAACGGACTCCAAAAATCCCGAAATAAATTTTCACCATCCTCTAATAATATTTAGGACAAGGTGAACATTTTTGTCGGACCTAAATGCAATTTTGAAAAACGTGTATTTTTCCTATGCAATTAAATCCGAAAATAAATCCAGAAAAATACCAAAAGTGATTTTAATATTTTTCCTCCAATATTTCTATTATTTTGGAGAAGTCTTATTATCTCCGCTCATTTATTTTATTTAGAAATATTTTTAGGAGAGAAAAATAATTAGAATCACACTGTCCTCGTACCGGTATTCGAGCGAACTCAAATACGAAAACGGTAAAATCCCCAACTCTCTCCGTAGGTCCTTGAGTTGCTTAGAATTTCGAGGAACGTCACGAATAAAATGCAAGAATATGCAAATGCAATTATGATCTATGTATAACATTCCAAATTGAAAATTTGGGATGTTACAGGCGGTGGTTCGACCGGAACTACCGGCCACCGGTACTACCGCTGTTAACAACGGTACTACCGCAGTATATAAGACTGCACACACACATAGAACCAAGGGGACCTCTCTCTCCTCGAACAAAGGCAATATGGTGGGTGCATAGTAACTGTGTTCGTGACTTGATTCACCCAATACCTTCCGAGGTGGGTTCCCTCTTAATAGTACGGATTTCCTGCGACCAAGGGAAACAAAAGGCGTCGGAAGCTCCGCCTTCGATCTTTTCCTTGTAGAGGGAAGGCCTAGCCGGCTTGCGCCACATAATGTGTATCTGAGTAATATATGACGCACGATTAGTCCACACATGTATTGTCATCATCACCAAAACCCTAGGCAAGAGATACCCTTACAACATCCAGGTTCGGATGTTGGTTATTGCCCGTAGAGGTGTCTCGGTCTTGTCTACATAGTTCTCAAACCCGTAGGGTCCGCATGCTTAATGTTCGATGATGATTTTGTATTATATGAGTTATGTGATTTGGTGACCGAATATTGTTTGGAGTCCTGTATGAGATCATGGACATGAAAATGAGTCTCAAAATGGTCGAGAGGTAAAGATTAATATATAGGACGATAGTATTCGGACACCGGAAGTGTTCCTAGAGGTACCGTGTACATATTAGAGTACCGGGGGGGTTATCGGAACCCTCAGGGAGAAGTTATGGGCCACATGGGCCTTGAGAGGGGAGCACACCAGCCCACAAGGGCTGGCGCGCCCCCCATATGGTTGGAGGCCGAGTGGGAGTACGGAAGAGGGGCGGTGCCCCCTCCTTCCTTCTCTCCTCTCCTCCTTCCTTCTCTTCTTCCTTCTTTCCTTTTCTCTCTGATGGAAAACATGGTGGGGGGGGG
>LR738713.1:634907577-634937790 GCA_902687465.1 Secale cereale | reverse complement strand
CCCCCGACGCCCCGGACGTCCGGAGCTACGCCGCCGCCGCCCGCGCCCCCGACGCCCCGGCCTCGACGCCCGTGCCCTCGACGCCCCGGCCTCGACGCCCGCGCCCCCGACGCCCCGGCATCCCCCAGGTACGACCCCTAGCGATTGAGCTCCATGTATCGCTGCTGCTAGTTGAATGTTGAGTGTTGATTGCTGCTAGTTGATCTGTGTGTAAATATGGTTGCTGCTAGTTGATTGCTGCTAGTTGATTGCTGCTAGTTGATTGCTGCTAGTTGCAGTTGATCTGTGTGTAAATATGGTTGCAGGCTGCAAGATGGGGGGTTTGGGGATGGGAGCATGCTTGCTAATTGAATTCAGATATATGCTTCCTGATTGTGTTTTTTGTTGTTAAACTATGCTTTGAGGCATCTTCAAATTCCTTTTAAGGGTATGAGTTTCTATAAATCCTGCTGCTAGACACCGGTGGCCGAGGACTTACCTGACGATGTAATTAACGCTTGGAGGCAAAAAAAAAGAGGGTATCTTATTCTCTCTGCATTTTCAGCAAAAAACGAAATTGTATATTGTCCCTGTCATTTCCACCAAATATATGATTTTCTTACTACAAAACGCGAAAAGTCGCACCTGATTGTGCGTGCAATTTCTGGCAGCACCATTGCTTTTGGTTTGGTATTGGTACCTAACCTTTCGGTTGCACCTTAATCAACCGTCCAGAAGAAAGAAAATGTAATCATGTTACATTTGTTTGGTGAGTTCAGTTGCAAGTGCCGTAGGTGATGCAGACGGCAGGAATGAAACAAGATTGCACCGCACACATCAGGCCATCACCATCACCATCATCATCATTATAAAATAATTGATCTTTTCGGCAAAAGGAATTAAGCTTAAGCTGCAAATAATGTATTATAATAGGGCTACTATTTGCTACCGATTTTTTTTAATCGATAATCGAACAAGACAGTGGAGCTCACCTGAGCAAAGCATGGCAGACCAAGCAGGTTAGGTTAGGTCGCTGACCAGTGTCTGTCTGGATAGGTGATGACTGGCAACATTTTGCAACACAGCTTCTTCTATCTGATTGCCTTATATATATAGCTAAAACAGTAATAACCTTGCAGCTACTAGTTTACAAAACTTAGTAATTAAGCACCTAAGTGAAAAGGTATGACTCAGTAAGTTGGTTGCTTGCTACTGCCATTGCACTGCGCCACATGAATCTACACCTGCTCCACTGTATTAATTAGTTGGGTGCTAAACTGTCTGGCTTGTTTTTTCCAGACTTCCAGACAAGCAGCAGCATGGACTGAACATATAGACTCTTATCTGAAATGATTTACCCTTTCCATCCTTCAACGTACCATTCATCCAGTCAAAATTTGCATGCATTTGAATTTTGAGCTGATCACTCAAGGGTATGAGTTTGTTGTCACTGGTGCTTGAAATCTATCTGGTGGACATGACCCCATGTGAATTTGAAGTTTATAAAGTTTAATCTCTTTGAAAATAGGAAATGTCGTCTTCCGACGACGATAGGATCCCGGAGTGCTCCTGGTGCGGTGACGACCGGGGTCTGTGCGACAGGCCTCACCTGGTAGACGGTCGTTACTTCAGTATTAAGCTCGACGAGACCTTCGATGTCGACACGGTACGCAATGACAAGTCTTGTTTCGTAATTAATTAAGCACGATTTCTAGCTACTTCAACGTGTAAGTAATTAATTTTCTTCTTTTACATGCAACTAGTTTATCCCGTGTCATGCAAGACGCTATGTCTTGGAAAGGATGGGATTTGAAGATCATGAAACTTCGGAGACAAAGCAAATTCAACTAAGGACGATGCATAATGTTGATTTAGAAGTGGATTTGTACAATTCAGATAACGTAACCACTTTTGGTTGCAAGAATTGGGAATCATTTTGCAAGATATATGGTTTTTATGAGGGTATGCTTCTCACCATGGATCTTGGTAATCCGGATTCCATCGCCGAAGATGATTTGGACATTTGGGTCCTTGTTGACGATATGATTCCAATTCTACCGAGAAGTGAGTTTATCAAACATAGTTATTTAGTAATTTATATTGTTTATTTCAAAATAGTTGACAACTTATTTCCATTGATAGGTTATTTTGATTATTCAAATAATGTGAGGATGATGCTAGACAGAACCTACTACACCCCTGGCTCAGAATGTACTTATAAGGACAAAGAGCAGATCATCTTCTTTTATTCCTTTCTTCTGTATTACATTCAACATCGCAATATTGATCCACAATATAGTCAATACGTCCCACTAGTGCACGTCTTGAACTACGTTAATATCAATGGAGATACCATGGTAATATTTTTTTACTATTACGACATTCGTGCATGTTTTGCATTAGTTCTTCTCGAACTGAACTACAATGCTAACTACGAAGTCTTACTATATGTTTTGCAACAGATTCTCCCTAGTGACTGTGTGCCTCCTGTCATGTTTCAATCTGGTGAACTACAAGTTTTAAACATTCTGCCAGGTGAACCTACAAATCACACGTGTCCATATTGGATTTCTTCTAAAAATGAAGGAATGAGAATCAAAGAATGGCGAAAAATAACGAAAACTCGTAAGGAGGTACTTGGAAGCAATAGAGTGAGAAGGGCAAGAAATGGAGACAAGATAATCTGCGTTCTCCATAATGGCCCTTTAAATCTAATTGATTTAGAGACAAACGCCATCTTGTTTTATGCCATTTTATCTTAGAAAATTGCTACGTAGTAGAAGTTGTATGGTCGATAATGATGTGTAAGACTTATTATTTAATACCTATGTTGAGTTTTTATTATTATTATGATCGATGATGCATGATGCTAAGTTGTTCTATGAGCTATTATATACTCCCTCCGTTCCGATTTACTCGTCGTGGTTTTAGTTCAAATTTGAACTAAAACCACGACGAGTAAATCGGAACGGAGGGAGTAGATTCTAATAGTTTCGATGTGCGTACCATATATGTTGGCTCCACGAGAAATTATATTTATATATATGCATAACCTGTGCAAAAAACAGAAAAAAAACCTAATATTCATACTAATGGCGCATCACAGAAGAGTGCGCCATTAGTATGCCAAAGCACCTGGCTACACATGGCCCCTGGGAGGCATACTAATGGCGCACCACTGTGCATACCGATGGCGCATCTGTGGTGCGCCATTAGTATACCAGATACTAATGGCGCACCGGAGGTGCGCCATTAGTAAAGTATACTAATGGCGTGCTAGTAATGGCGCACCCCTAATGCGCCATTAATGGCCAAACTAGGTGCACCATTAATAGGCCTTTTCCTAGTAGTGATCATAGGATGGCAACACATCATTGGATACTAATATGAAGCATAAAGCACCATGTTCAAGTAGAGGGTACAGCGGGTTGTGGGAGACTGGACCGCTGTAGATAGATGGGGGAAGGTGATGGAGATGTTGGTGAAGATGACTGAGGTGTTGGTGTAGATCGCCGTCACACGATGATTGCCCCGGTGGCACTCCAGTGCCATCGGAAGCGAGGGGGAGAGAGCGCCCCTCCTTCTTCTTCTTCCTTGACCTTCTCCCTAGGTGGGAGAAGGGTTTCCCCTCTGGTCCATGGCCTCCATGGCGGCGGAGGGGTGAGAGCCGCTCCGAGATTGGATCTGTCTCTCTGTCTCTCTCTGTTTCCGCGTTTCCACATTATGGCCCTTCACCGTTTCTTATATTCCCAGAGATCCGTAACTCCGATTAGGCTGAATTTTTGACATGATTTTTATCCGGATATTAGCTTTCTTGCGGCGAAAGAAGGGCATCAACTGCCTTACGGAGTGGCCATGAGGGCCTAGGGTGCACCTGCCCCTGGTGGGCGCCCCTGCCTCATGGGCCACTCGGGCATCGTCTCACGTTGGTTCCGCTTCCCAAAATTCACATATATTCCCCAAAAAAAATCTCCGGCCGTTTTTATTCCGTTTGGTCTCCGTTTGATATGGATATTCCGCGAAACAAAAAACATGCAACAAACAGGAACTGGCACTGGGCACTGGATCAATATGTTAGTCCCAAAAATAGTATAAAAAGTTGCCAAAAGTATATGAAAGTTGTAGAATATTGGCACGGAACAATAAAAAATTATAGATACGACGGAGATGTATCAGCATCCCCAAGCTTAATTCCTGCTCGTCCTCGAGTAGGTAAATGATAAAAAAGATAATTTTTGATGTGGAATGCTACCTAGCATAATCTTGATCATGTAATCTAATCATGGCATGAATATTAAGACACGAGTGATTCAAAGCAATAGTCTATCATTTGACATAAAAGAATTTAATACTCGGGCATCCCAACAAACAATCAAGTCTTTCAAAATATCAATGCTAAAGAACGTTATCCCTACAAAATCATATAGTCTTTCATGCTCCCTTTTCTTAACACATGGTACCCCTCATGCCTATCCCAGTGTCAGCCAAGCAATTGTTTTCATACTTTACTTTTTCGAACCTTTTGAACTCTTAACGCAATACATGAGCGTGAGCCATGGACATCGCACCATGGGTGGAATAGAAGGTGGTAGTAGACAAAAGTAGGGAGAAAGTCTCACATCGACTAGGCGTATCAATGGGCTAATGCCCATCAATAGATATCAATGTGAGTGAGTAGGGATTGCCATGTAACGGATGCACTAGAGCTATAAGTGCATGAAAGCTCAAAAGAAAACTAGTGGGTGTGCATCAACTTGCTTGCTCATGAAGACCTAGGGCATTTGAGGAAGCCCATCGTTGGAATATACAAGCCAAGTTCTATAACAAAAATTCCCACTAGTATATGGAAGTGACAAAACAAGAGACTCTATATTATGAAGATCATGGTGCTACTTTGAAGCACAAGTGTGGAAAAGGATAGTAGCATTGTCCCTTCTCTCTTTTCTCTCATTTTTTGTTTTTTTGGAGGGGCTTTCCTTTATTTTTATTAGCCCCTCTCTAATTTTTCAGGCCATCTTTTTTTTGGCCTTTCCTCACATGGGACAATGCTCTAATAATGAAGATCATCACACTTTTATTTACTTACAACTCAAAGATTACAAATCGAAGCTAGAACCAAATATGACTCTATGTGAATGCCTCCGGCGGTGTACCGGGATGTGCAATGATCTAGCGTAGCAATGACATCAGAAAACGGACAAGCCATGGAAACATCATGCTAGCTATCTTACGATCATGCAAGGCAATATGACAATGATGGTGCGTGTCATAATAAACGGAACGGTGGAGTTACATGGCAATATATCTCGGAATGGCTATGGAAATGCCATAATAGGTAGGTATGGTGGCTGTTTTGAGGAATGTATATGGTGGGTGTATGGTACCGGCGAAAGTTGCGCGGTACAAGAGAGGCTAGCAATGGTGGAAGGCTGAGAGTGCGTATAATACATGGACTCAATATTAGTCATAAATAATTCACATACTTATTGCGAAAAATCTATTAGCCCTCGAAAAATACTACGACGCATGCTCCTAGGGGGAAGGTTGGTAGGAGTTAACCATCGCGCGCCCCCGAGCTTCACGCAAAGATAAACAATCAAAATACAATGCGCGCCAATTTGGTTACATAGTTAGGAGACCATACGTGCATGCTTATGGAATCACAAACCTTAACACCAATATCTTTACTAGACCACAATCATTCACTAGTACCTCCCACATATTAGCATCTCTATATCGCAAAACTATTGCAAGGAATCAAACATATCTCTACCTAATAATAAATCAAATTGGGTTTCTAGTCGTACGTCATAAAACTACGCTCGAAGTTGACAAGAACCCACCAATGCCACCCGTAAGTGGCAAAAACAATTAATTTTTAAATCATCAACGTCGCGGCTAGCTCATTTACAAAGTTATTCCTTGACAAATAACTGGCAGACATGTAGCTTACTGGTCGGAGCCCTGCACTCCCACTCAGCCGGCCTGAGTTCGATCCCTACTTCTCTCACTTTTTCTTTATTTTCTCTTGATTTCTGTGAGCGGAAGATAGAACAGCCTCGCCCAAGTGACATCTTATCTGATGGGCTACATAATTTTCCAATTTTGGCCCAGCCATTTTCTTCTTAAACTTTTTTGGCAGATTAAAGTATTTAATAATATATTCATATCTTTCAAATCCTAAATTTAAATTTAGAAAGTTATATACGATAATCACTAAAAAAATCACATATATTCCAAAAAAAATCTCCGTCCGTTTTTATTCCGTTTGGACTCCGTTTGATATGGATATTATGTGAAACAAAAAACATGCAACAAACAAGAACTGGCACCGGGCACTGGATCAATATGTTAGTCCCAAAAAATAGTATAAAAAGTTGCCAAAAGTATATGAAAGTTGTAGAATATTGGCATGGAACAATAAAAAATTATAGATACGACGGAGACGTATCATGAACCTACAAACTATGAAGAAGCTATGATAAGCCCAGATTCCGATAGATGGTTTGAGGTCATGAAATCTGAGATAGGATCCATGTACGAGAACAAAGTGTGGACTTTGGTGGACTTGCCCGATGATCGGCGTGCCATAGAGAATAAATGGATCTTCAAGAAAAAGACTGACGCTGATGGTAATGTTACTATCTACAAAGCTCGACTTGTTGAGAAAGGTTTGCGACAAGTTCAAGGAGTTGACTAAGATGAGACTTTCTCACCCGTAGTGATGCTTAAGTCTATCGGAATCATGTTAGCAATTGCCGCATTTTATGATTATGAAATCTGGCAAATGGACGTCAAAACCGCATTCCTCAATGGATTTATTCAAGAAGAGTTGTATATGATGCAACCAGAAGGTTTTGTCGATCCTAAAGGTGCTAACAAAGTGTGCAAGCTCCAACGATCCATCTATGTACTGGTGCAAGCATTTGGAGTTGGAATATACGCTTTGATGAGGTGAACAAAGCATATGGTTTTATACAGACTTTTGGAGAAGCCTGTATTTACAAGAAAGTGAGTGGGAGCTCTGTAGCATTTTTGATATTATATGTGGATGGCATATTGTTGATTGGAAATGATGTAGAATTTCTAGATAGCATAAAAGGATACTTGAATAAGAATATTTCGATGAAAGACCTTGGTGAAGCTGATTATATATTGTTCATCAAGATCTATAGAGATAGATCAAGACGCTTGATATATAGGACTTTCACAAAGCACATACCTTGATAAAGTTTTGAAGAAGTTCAAAATGGATCAGTCAAACCAAGGTTTCTTGCTTGTGTACAAGATGTGAAGTTGAGTCAGACTCAATGCCCGACCACTGCAAAAGATAGAGAGAAAGTGAAAGTCATTCCCTGTGCCCCAGCCATAGGTTCTATCATGTATGCAATGCTGTGTACCAGACCTGCCTTGCTATAAATCTAGCAAGGAGGTACCAAAGTATTCCAGGAGTGGGTCACTGGACATCGGTCAAGAACATCCTGAAGTACCTGAAAAGGACTAAGGATATATTTCTCGTTTATGGAGGTGACAAAGAGCACGTCGTAAATGGTTACATCGATGCTAGTTTTGACACTGATCCGTATGACTCTAAGTCACAAACTGGATACATATTTATATTGAATGGTGGAGCTGTTAGTTGGTGCAGTTCCAAGCAAAGCGTCGTGGCAGGATCTACGTGTGAAGCGGAGTACATATCTACTTCGGAAACATCAAATGATGGACTCTGGATGAAGGAGTTCATATCCGATCTAGGTGTAATACATAGTGCATCGGGTCCAATGAAAATCTTTTGTGACAACACTGGAGCAATAGCCTTGGCGAAGGAATCCAGGTTTCACAAGAGAACCAAGCACATCAAGAGACACTTCAACTCCATCCGTGATCAAGTCAAGGAGGGAGACATCGAGATTTGCAAAATACATACGGACTTGAATGTAGCACACCCGTTGACTAAGCCTCTTCCACGAGAAAAACATGATCAACACCAAGACTCCATGGGTGTTAGAATCATTACTATGTAATCTAGATTATTGACTCTAGTGCAAGTGGGATACTGAAGGAAATATGCCCTAGAGGCAATAATAAAGTTGTTATTTTATATTTCCTTATATCATGATAAATGGTTATTATTCATGCTAGAATCGTATTAATCGGAAACTTGGATACATAGACAAAACACCATGTCCCTAGTAAGCCTCTACTAGACTATCTCGTTAATAAAAGATGGTTAAGTTCCCTAACCATGGACATGTGTTGTCATTTGATGAATAGAATCACATCATTAGGAGAATGAGTGATGGACAAGACCCATCCGTTAGCTTAGCATATTGATCAGTCAGTTTAATTGCTATTGCTTTCTTCATGTCAAATACATGTTCCTCCGACTGTGAGATTATGCAACTCCCGAATACTGGAGGAATACCTTGTGTGCTATCAAACATCACAACGTAATTGTGTGATTATAAATATGATCTGCAGGTATCTATGAAAGTGTTTGTTGGGTTGGCATAGATCAAGATTATGATTTTTCACTCCAAGTATCCGAGAGGTATCTCCGGACCCTCTCGGTAATGCACATCATAAGAAGCCTGGCAAGCAATGTGACTAATGAGTTAGTTGCGGGATGATGCATTACAGAATGAGTAAAGAGACTTTCCGGTAACGAGATGGAACTAGGTATGAAGATACCGACGATCGATTCTCGGGCAAGTAACATACCGATGACAAAGGTAATAACATATGTTGACATTTCGGTACGACCGATAAAGATCTTCGTAGAATATGTGGGAACCAATATGAGCATTCAGGTTTTGATGTTGGTTATTGACCGGAGAGGTATCTCGGTCATGTCTACATAGTTCTCGAACCTTTAGGGTCCGCATGCTTAACGTTCGATGGTGATTTTGTATTATATGAGTTATGTGATTTGGTGACCGAATGTTGTTCGGAGTCCCGGATGAGATCACGGACATGACGAGGAGTCTTGAAATGGTCAAGGGGTAAATATTAATATATATAGGACGATAGTATTCGGACACCGGAAGTATTCTGAGAGGTACTGGGTACATATCAGAGTACCGGGGGGTTATCGGAACCCTCGGGGAGAAGTTATGGGTCACATGGGCCTTGAGAGGGGAGCACACCAGCCCAAAAGGGCTGGCGCGCCCCCATATGGTTGGAGGCCGAGTGGGAGTAGGGAAGAGGGACGGAGCCCCCTCCTTCCTTCACTCCTCTCCTCCTTCCTTCTCTTCTTCCTTCTTACCTTTTCTCTCCGATGGAAAACATGGTAGGGGGAGGGGCGAATTGGACTTGGGACCCAAGTATGATTCCTCCTACTTGGTGCATCCTATGGCTGCTCCCCACCCTCTCCCACCTATATATACGTGAGGAGGGGGCGCCTAGAACACACACCAACAATTGTTAGCCGTGTGCGGTGCCCCCCTCCACAGATTACACCCTCCGTTCAATCTTCGTAGTGCTTGGGCAAAGCCCTGCGTGGAGCACATCACCATCGCTTTCACCACGCCGTCGTGCTGATGGAACTCGTCTACTTACTTGACACTTTGCTGGATGAAGAGTTCGAGGGACGTCATCGAGCTGAACATGTGCCGAACTCGGAGGTGTCGTACGTTTGGTGCTTGATCGATCGGAACGAGAAGAAGTTCAACTACATCAACTGCGTTGTAAAACGCATCCGCTTTCGGTCTACAAGGGTACGTAGACACACTCTCCCCCTCTCGTTGCTATGCATCTCCTAGATAGATCTTGCGTGAGTGTAGGATATTTTTTTGAAAATGCTTGCTATGTTTCCCAACAGTTGGCGATCGGCTAGAGGCCGCTCTCGAGCACCCAACGGAAGCTGCGATGGTCCATAGCCGTTGCCGGCGGTCGTATCCCCTCTGGCACCGGCTACGACGGTGACGACCAAAACTCCTACGATAGCGCGGGTGTGGTGGTGGCCATGTCAAGACGTGGTATGGTATCGACAGCCGGGTGGGTGAGCAGCGAGGAGGCGGCCGGAGAATAGTGGCGGCGCCGGCGGCGGGGTGGTGTGGGGGAGAGCGGGTGGAGGGATTGGAGGCGATTGGAGTGCTAGTGTCCCCGACAGGCGGCGCAAGTTTGGTCCGTGAATGGATCAAAAACAGACGAAAACCGGACATTTGTCTGTTTGAGGCCGCGCGTTGTGCTGCGCTATTCGTCCGTTCTACCCCAAACGGATCAGGACGGACGGGATGGGTCGCGCGCTTGAGTTGGCCTCGGGGCCACTTGGCGCGCTCTCAGCCGCCACCACATGTCACGCTCTGGACGCTTCCTCCATTTTTTTGCATGCGTTTTCAGCTTTTTAAACGGTATGTTTTTTCGACTTTTTGGTTTTTCACCGGTCTTCCTTAGCTATTGGACCAATTTTTTTTTTGAAAATAAAAATTCTTTTTGCGCAAAAAATAGCGTTATCTTTTTTCCTTTTGCGAGAGGCACTGTTTTGCTTGCGCAAGAGGCACGGTGTTGCTTTTGCGAGAGGCACATCCATGCCTCTCGGAAACGAAAAAATAGCATTTTCTGTTTTTTTTCTTCCACGAGAGGCACGGTTTTGCTTCCGCGAGAGGCACGGTTTTGCTTTTCGCGAGAGGCCGGACCGGGCCTCTCAGAAACAAAAAAAACATGTTCTCTGTTTTTGCCTTCCACGAGAGGCACGGTTTTGCTTCCGCGGGAGGAACGATTGTGATTACACAAGAGGCACGGCCGTGCCTCTTTCGGAAAGGAAAAAACCCATGCTCCCGGTTCGATTTTTTCGTTGGTTTTTTTTCGGCTGTTTTTTTCAGGAAAAAAAGTTTGTTAAAACCTATCAACATGGGATCTATTTTTGAAGACGGTTCGAGATTTGGACACACAGTTTAAGAGATTAAATGTTTTGAATAAACAGATGTACGAAAAAAGGGAAAACTCCCAGGTTGTGACAAGTGGGGCACATACAACGCGCCACTTGTCACAACCTCAAAAGATGAAAGTGATCTTTGTGAGGAGTACTCCAATTCTTGATTTAGGGTTAGACCTCTTGTGCTGGGTTGTGCGGTGAACACTAGGCCCAAAGAAAACCTTTGAAAGTACAACTGGAGAAAAATGTTGTCTAAAAAATACTAGAGAAAATTTTCCACTTCCAGTGCAAGGGCCCCGGGACATGGGGTGTGGCTCCACCTCTACTTTCACTTCACACCTCACCACTAAACTACACATAGTGACTTAGAGCATCTATAACCAGATGTCTCAAACCCGCCTCATACGCCTGGGCGGGCCGCCCAGTCACTGCCCGATTATGATTTTTTAACCTAGACGGGCCTCTCAAACACCTGGGCTGACCGGCACCCCCCTATCCAGCCCAAGTATGGGGAGGACATGGGGCGTCTGGGCACACCCGAGCCCACCTCAAATTGCACCAAATCCACCAAACTCTTCCTCCTCCCCTCGCCGCCCTCCAACCATTTCCTCGCCGGCATCCACCCTTGCTCCCAATCCTCACCTCCGGCCCCGATCCACCGCCGGAGATATCGTCCAGCCCGACCCACACCGCCGCGACGGAGACGCAGTCCGCCTCATCCTTCAGAGGTGTGATTTTTTCGGCGGCAATTTGCAAGGAGGAGAACATCTCCCACAAGTTGTGGCGACACCGACAGCAAGAGAGGGAGGTGGCAGTGGTGTTGTGGGGAGGTTCGGACGGGGTGGAGCAGCTGTCTCCTCCACCGCGCTAGGATCCCCGCACCCCTTCCCTCCGAGCGCCTATGTGGATTACTCTGTCCGACCCCATTGGGATAGACGATGATCCGACTGCCGACTGGGCCATTCCGGAGAGCTTTGCGACCACGCAGATGCCAGTGGTCGACGTGTGTGACTCGCCGCAGCTCGTTCAGGCGCGGATGAGCACGGGCTCCGGCAGTGCCTGGGCTGCCCTCGACATGTTCGACGGAATGACCGAACAAGAGTCGGTGCATTTTCTTTGCTCGTCTTTGATCAGATTTTAGTATAGACCACTAGTTCATTTCGCTCATGACCAATGCGTGTAAACTATAATCATGTCGGGGGCGTTCGTGTCGAACATGATCAATGACAATGAAGATCCGACCGAAATGGAGTATGAATTTGAAGCCACCACCGCATTTGAAGTTGGGACAACGTTTGATCCCAATCCAAGCAAGAAGAAAAAGAATACCAAGACGCCGAAGGCAAGAGGCCCGGCATTCTCAAGATTTGAGGACATCTTGTTGGTCAAAGCTTGGTTGGCCACAACGACGGATCCAATATGTGGCATGGAGCAAAAGGGGGTCACCTATTGGACGAAGATTTGAAAGGAGTATCACGAGCACGAGTATGTAGAGCCGCATCCTATCGTGACCACTTGTAATGTGGCATATCGCCAACATCGTTTGAGGATCAATCAAAGGGAAGTGAACAAGTACGCCGGCTACCACTCACAAGTGACCAAACACCCTTAGTGATGGGAGTCGTAACTCATGTAAGCTCGATTGCCCCATCTTGTCGTCCATTGCATATGCTTCTTGTGTTTGCATTCTCATGCTCATACATATGTTTCTTGCTAGATGGCGGTGCGACCACTTTGTATCATGAGCTAGAGAAGAAGCCATTTGCTTATAGCCATTGTTGGCTCTTATTGAATGGCAAGCCGAAGTGGAACCAAGTTGTGGCCGAGCTCAAGGCCGAAAAGAGGAGGAATGATGGCTCAAGCTCCAACCAATGAATCGGGTTGGATGATGAAGAGGACAGTGTTGTCGTGAAGAATGGAAGAGCTACCATGCCAAAGGACAACTGGCAAGTCATGGGAAACAAGTGGGAGAAGGCACGTGCCGCCCGTGATGCCGCAACTACCAAAATGTCGTCAACATAGATGGGCATTTTTTCGGTGAGGGAGAGCAGGAAGGAGGAGAGGTACAAGCTCATGTTGGATGCGCAAAAGGAGAGGATCGAATGAGATCGGAAGAGGGCGGAGAAGAATAAGCTCACAATGGAACTCGAGAAGATCAAGTTGGAGAAGCAACAAGCGGCATCAAATGGGAACTCGAGAAGGCCAAGACATTTGGAAATATTAAGCTTGAGAAGGAGAGGTTGCAACTCGCACGGGACGCGGACGATGTGAGAATCATGTTGGCGAATGAAACCAATTTGGATGAGCATGCCAAAAAAGTGGCTTGCGAGCAAGAGGAAGGAGATCAACGACAGTAGAGAGTATGAGGCGGCGAGGGCAGGTGCGGTCAGGATGCAGGTGGAGGAGCTAGCCCCGCTGCAGGCAGAGCAGGACAAAGAGGCCGCATTCTGCCTGGAGGAGGACGCATTCCGCTTGGAGCAGGCGCCCAGCCAGTGACCTGAGGCCATCCATCACGCTCGGACATTTATTTCATTTTGCCATGTTCGGTTTGTGAACTATGATTTGATTTGCTTTGTTTTGAAATTTAGCATTCAGATAGTTTGTACCGTATGATCGACGTCCATGAATTTGATGATCGAAATTTTGTGGTTTGTGAATGTGTGGCGCAACATTTAAGGGGTGTCCAGTCAGTGTCCGCGGACACGTCCACGGGCGTTTGAGGAGCCGAATTTTGCCAAGTCCGGCTATAGATACTCTTAGCAGGTCAAAAAAATAGCATAGCCAACTCACATATTGTCATACGAGGGGATTTACAACATGTAGGGCGGGGCATAAGGATTCTAGGCTGCATGATCGTGTCAACGATTTGAAAACCTGCAGTAATCTGTTTGGGGCTCGCATGCATCTTTTGGAGCAGCCTTCGGCAAATACTTCACTGCCCATTCACCCCACCTGTCATGCTTTTTCTTCTGACTTCTAAATTTGAATTTAATATATCTTCTAAACTGAAAGCCTATATTTTGTTTAAATACTTATCTTCCTTGTGACGAGAATTTTGAAACAAGACAACCCTTGAATATGTTTTGACACGTTTAAAAAACTTCACTAAATTACAACTACTAAAACTTGATAGAATAAATGATAAATTTATCAAGTTTGAAAATAATAAAAAATAAAATCCTAAACCCTAAAACCTAACCCCTGAACCCTAAATCATAAAAAACTAATCAAACTTGCTAAAACTAGATAAAAACTTAATATTATGACTATCAAGTTTTAATATTTGAAACTTAACAAACGTTTAAAATGATGTGTGAGTAACCCCAACGGGCTAAGGGCCAAGACATAGCCTCATTGCCCCGTGTACGCGCAAGGAGGGATCGTTGGTTTACCTAAAGATAACTCTATTCTATATTATTGTGCAATAATTTTGTCTCTTATCTCTACCTCGATATCAGGGCTCGCCATTATCTGTGACTCTCAAGAACGGAATAAGGAGAAATAAATTGTAGAGTTGAGAGGAATGCTATGCTGAAAGACGGTGACAATAAAGTTAGTAGTACGGTAGCCGGAATCAAGCATCTGGGGAGACTGCGGTGCAGTCATTAAAAGTTCAATACACGGTCTGGATATCCTTAATAACCGAATTAACCTCACAAGTCGGATAGCACCGAGGTTGGACAATATATCCTTGATTGGGAGGCAGTTGATCGTGGTGTTATTAGGGTGCAAGTCCCACATAATATGTTCACAAGATATATATATATATATATATATATATATATATATATATATATATATATATATATATATATTATATAATGGTGTTTAATAGTGCCATATTGATTCATCTAATTTATATCCCAACCTGTGTACATAATTGTAGGTGAAACCTTATCTCTGGCTTATTCCTTTATATTTTTTCTACTATGCAATGTTGGCTTCGAAACCCGAACAATTTGAGTTAAGAATAACTTACAAACATTTTTTCACCAAGCTTAATTCGCTTCTTGGATTTGAAGAATTCTAGGGCCTCTAGAGAAGAAGGCCGTACCTACATCCGTGGGATGTTGCCGAAACAATTAAGTGTGCGATGACAGACTCTTACACAAGTAGTTAGTCTTAGTGAATAATGTGGATGGTGTGCACATGGTTCACCGTGTGCGACTGAGTTGATTCATACTCATCAAGCAAAATCCTCATCACTGAGCTTGTGCGATATTGCTCACATGATTTATAAAAAAATAAATGTGTATTATGTACATGTAGTCTTCCCACCGTACGCGGACCAATAAACCTAATAATGTGCCCGGCCCATAAACTTAATCATGTACCCACCGCATTTTCGTCTTATCCCACCTTCGCCATGTGTTCCCTGTGGTACTCCTATCCTCCTTTTTCTTGAACAAAGCGAGGCACCAACTGGTGCCTAATTTTCATACCAGCTCTTAAAGAGAGTTACATTAGAGTACACCATGGCTTAAAGAAAAAGAAACAATCAGGGTAGTACATCCAAGAGAGAAGAGCTGAAGAGAGTACAAACAGAGAGGTTGTGCAGAGAAACAACCTGATGACCAACATGTGCATACCAATGGAGTAAGAAGCACAGAAATTTCTGCACGATTGCAGGTAGAAGAGATGGCATATGGTTGGCAACTACTCCAATAGAATTACGATCCTTAGTGCAGCAGGGATTCTTGCAATTTAATAGCAATGCAATGTATGCAACCTGCTTCCTTCAAGTTGGAAATCTAAAAGAAGAAAAATTATTGGGCAGGAAATATGAGAGTGATCATGCGCAAAACAAGAAACTTGATCACTAATAGATCTGAAACCCTGCTGAGCAAGATTATGGGAAATGCCATTAATTTCTCTAGAAATATGAAAAACTTGAGGTAGCAGAGTAGATGTATTCTTAAAGAAACTAGCTAAGTATTTTCTTATGTTCCAAGGAATGGAAGCATCAGAAATATTTCTCAAAGCAGCAAGAGAGGCTAAATACAGGCAATCCATTAAGAAAATAGGCTCAACAAGATTAAGCCTAGTAGCCAATTGAGCAACATAAGAAAGAGTAATAGCTTCAGCCTGCAAGGGAGTAGAAGTAGGAGGAGCTGAGGCTTGCACCTGCACATTAATCTCACCTTGACCAGAAGGAATGCCAATGAAAACCCCCACACTTGTACCAATCCGCCCTTGTGCAAGGCCTAGAATCTTTAAAGATCTGAAAGCCGCATCAGAAAAAACTTTAATTCCCGTAACTAGGAGGTCAGACTTAAGTGTTTTTCCCTGCATAGGTAAAACACCAGATGGATAATTATCATTAGATAGAGGTTGTTTTTGAGAGATAGAAGAAACGTTATCCAGATGGCCATTGTCAAGACTAGTTGCATCTATGTGAACTTGATAAGGGAGGTGCTTTTTTCTATCAAAAAGAAAATCATTTCTAGCTTTCCAAAGGCACCAAAGAAAAATAAGGACATTCCGAACGGAAGCATGATGATGATTCATACGAGTAAGAGAAATAAGAACAAAGTGCATAGAGGAGTGAACCTGGATAGAAACATCCGATCTAAGGTACTAAGGACCAGAAAACCATGCCGCCCTAGCAAAGGAGTAGAGAAAAAAGAGATGAAATTCATCCTCTTGAAGACCGCGTCTACAACAAGATTGAGAGATATGAATAGAAAAACGCCCAACACGTATACCCGTAGGAAAAGCCCTTCGAAGAAGTATCCCGCAACATCACAATGAACATTTCTAGGGTTATTATAAATATCTTGCAAACAAAGTTTATAAGAAGATTTCAATGAACCAATGCCATTGGGAGAAAGAGCCCAACAAAGAAAGTCTGGACCATCATCATCGATAATATCTGTCAGAACAATGTGAGAGGCCAAAGGCTAGTGAAAGAGAGAGAAAATGAGCTGGCGATTCCAGCTTTTGTGACCAGGAAGTCAAAGGTCTCTCACAAGAGAAGGGAATTGAAAACTAGGTTGCTGAGGCACAATATAATCATGAATAGAACGCCAAAGATTACACCAAGGCATGCTAAATAAAGAGATATCACCCTGAGTGATTTGATAAAAAGCATGATCTTTAAGCTTGGGAAGCATTTTCAAAATAGAAGCCCAAAAGGAAGACTTGGGGGAGTAGCATTTGCGCTCCAAATAGATGTCCCGGGAAAGTATTTAGCTTTAAGAACAAGATATAAATGCAAGGAAGGAGATTTGGATAACCTCTAAGCTGCTGCTAGAATGAGGCTTTCATTGACGGCCTTCAAAATTCTAATACCCAGGCCACCTTCAGCCTTGGAATTAGTAATATCCTTCCAAGCCTTAAGACAAATGCTTTTCCTTGAATCCGTTTCTCGAACGCATGCCCACCAAAAATGAGAAAATGGACAGATTAATTCAAGCCTAGCAGCATGAGAAATCATGTTTGCTTTGTAAGAAGGCAACTTATTCAAAAACTTTTCTAATACAAAGTTGCAAGCCGCCACTCTGTTTTTGGCAGGAAGAATGAGAGGTTGGCCAAGATGAGTGAAATTAGCATCTAGGTTCGCAACAGGGAACTCTTGCTTAATGTCATTCATAGCAACCAGAGAGACATGAGAGCTAAACATGATAGTAGATTTGTCCCAATCGGGAGTTTGACCCGAGAGAGAACATAATTGTTGAATAAGATTGGCCATAGATTGAACTTCTTGAAGAGTGGCATGACCACAAACTAACAAGTCATCTGCAAAAGAAGAGAATGCACAGAGGGGCAATTTGGGCCATGAGAAATACCCTGCAGATGGTGGCCCTGGAGAGCCTCATTAAGTGAAATAGAAAGCTCATTAATAGCAATGACAAATAAGTAAGGAGACATAGGACATCGCTACCCAACACCTCAAGAACTTTTAAACATATGAGAATGCTTCCCATTAATAAGCACAAAGAAGGTAGGAGAAGAGATGCATGGATGAATTAAACTAATGAAATGACTATGCAACCCTTTACGTGCAAGTGTAGAAACTATAAAGTTCCATTCTAAGCCATAAAACACTTCAGAAAGATCAATTTTAAGCATAAAAGTATTATGTTTCCAAGACTAAGAGAGAAAGAGTGAGCAATCTCTTTAGCAATAATAATGTTGTCCATAATTCTTCTCCCCTCAATAAAGGGCCGCAGAGCTGGATCTATATAGTCTGGGAGGTGAGGTTTGATTCTATTAGCAAGGGATTTGTCAATGGTTTTATCAACAACATTACAAAGACTAATTGGGAGATAGTCCATAGGCACTTGTGGGACAAGTTTTTGTTAGGGAACATAGGATTTCAAAAAATTTACCTATGATCACGCAAGATCTATATAGGAGAAGCATATCAATGAGCGGGGAGAGTGTGTCCACGTACCATCGTAGATCAAAAGCGGAAGCATTTAGTAACGTGGTTGATGTAGTCTAATGTCTTCGTGATCCAACTGATCAAGTACCGAACGCACGGCACCTCCGCGATCTGCACACGTTCAGCTCGGTGACGCCCCTCGTTCTCTTGATCCTGTTGAGGCCGAGGGAGAGTTTCGTCAGCACGACAGCGTGGTGACGGTGATGATGAAGTTACCGATGCATGGCTTCACCTAAGTACTACGATAATATGACCGAGGTGTGTAACTGTGGAGGGGGGCACCACACACGGCTAAGAAATCAACTTGTGTGTCTATGGGGTGCCCCCTCCCCACGTATATAAAGGAAGGCGGGAGGAGGAGGCTGGCCTATGAGGGGCGCGCCACGGGGGAGGAATCCTACTCCTAGTAGGAGTAGGTTTCCTCCTTTCCTAGTCCAACTAGGAAAAGGGGGAAAGAGGAGGAGAGGAGAAGGAATGGGGGCCGGCCCCCAAAACCCTAAACCAATTCAGTTTGGGCCTAGGGGGGGGCGCCCCACCACATGCTTGCCGCCCTCTTTCTCCACTAGGGCCCAATAAGGCCCATAGACTCCCCGGGGGGATCCGGTAACTTCCCGGTACTTCGAAAAATACCCGATACACTTCGGAACCCTTCCGGTGTCTGAATATATCCTTCCAATATATCAATCTTTATGTCTCGACCATTTTGAGACTCCTCGACATGTCCGTGATCTCATCCGGGACTCCGAACAACCTTCTATACATCAAAACACATAAACTCATAATACCGATCGTCATCGAACGTTAAGCGTGCGGACCCTACGGGTTCGAGAACTATGTATACATGACCGAGACACATATCCGATCAATAACCAATAGCAGAACCTGGATGCTCATATTGGCTCCTACATATTATACGAAAATCTTTATTGGTCAAACCGCATAACAACATACGTTGTTCCCTTTGTCATCGGTATGTTACTTGCCCGAGATTCGATCGTCGGTATCATCATACCTAGTTCAATCTCGTTACCGGCAAGTCTCTTTACTCGTTCCATAATACATCATCTCATGACTAACTCATTAGTCATTTGCTTGCAAGGCTTATTATGATGTGTATTACCGAGAGGGCCCAGAGATACCTCTCCGACATTTGGAGTGACAAATCCTAATCTTGATCTATGCCAACACTACAAACACTTTCGAAAACACCTGTAGAGCATCTTTATAATCACCCAGTTATGTTGTGATGTTTGATAGCACACAAGGTGTTCCTACGGTATACAGGAGTTGCATAATCTCATAGTCAAAGGAACATGTATTAGTCATGAAGAAAGCAATAGCAATAAAACTAAACGATCATAGTGCTAAGCTAACGGATGGGCCTTGTCCATCACATCATTCTCCTAATGATGTGATCCCGTTGATCAAAGGACAACACATGTCTATGGTTAGGAAACACAACCATCTTTGATTAACGAGCTAGTCTAGTAGAGGCATACTAGGGACACTTTGTTTTGTCTATATATCCACACATGTATCAAGTTTCCGGTTAATACAATTCTAGCATGAATAAAATATATTTATCATGATATATAAGGAAATATAAGGAAATATAAATAACAACTTTATTATTGCCTCTAGGGCATATTTCCTTCAGTTTTTTCTTGAATGAGAGCAATCAATGTTGAGGATATCGCTTATCATTATCGTATCGGTCAGCTGTGGATTAGAGATTAATCGGGAATCGGCCGATTAATCGATTTTATTGGTTGACTATTAATCAGCCATTTTTTGCAAATCCCAGGTTCTCGGCACTATAATATGCTATATTCAACACCCAAAAACTATTGGACAGAAGTGTTACCTTGATTCCTAGACTTTGAATCCTTGTATAATGACAGAAAATATAAGACAACAGTACATATTGCATAACAAGGTCCACAAAACGCAAATAAATATAGTTTTTGCAAACATACTGCTATGAATAGGACCGATTTATCGGTTGATTTCCGATAAATCGCTTGTCATACCGATAAATCGGCCCAAAAGATAAGTGGTGAAGATAAGGCATAATCTTATCGGTCGCCCCAAGAGTAGCGATAAATCGGATGATAAATCGTTGAATCAGAAGATTTCTTGAACAGTGAGAGCAATATTAGTGTCATTGATATGAGGAGGAAGAACACTAGAAATATAGAAATTGACAACAAGTTAAGTTACCTCTTCACCTATCCAATCCCAAGTAGCCAAATAAAATTCAACATTAAAACCATCTGGCCCTGGAGAACCATTGAGTTTCTTGTCTTTAAGATTCTACAAAACCTCATGTTTGTCAGGCAAAGAGTAAGTGGGATGTGAAGAATCAACTGACCAGTGAATACAAAAACAAGGCCTGCCAGAATTGTGAGCCATCGAAGAGAAAATTAACGAAAGTAGGTGACAAAGGTATTGGAAATAGCATCAGGTTTGAAATGAAGCATATTATTCTCATCCTTAACGAAGCAAATAGTGTTTATATTTCTACGTTTAACAACATCTGGGTGAAAAAACTTAGTGTTGTGGTCACCAGCTACAACCCAACTTTTCTTACTACGCCGCTTATAAAATTGATTAAGTTAGGAAAGCGCGAGTTCATACCTAGAAGGAGAAAAGTTTCCAATGCATGCTCCTGCTGCTGTGTAGGAAGTTGTTGAAGCATACTAATTTGTGATTCTAAGTCCAAAAGCTCTTGCTGAAGGGGTTTCTTTTCCTGCACCACATTCTTAATGAACCTGCCAAAGAATAAATCTTTGCCGCAAATGAAGTGAGCGAGTTGTTGCTCCAAGCAGATTTAGAAAAATTATGAAAATATTCATCCGATAACCACCAATTTTCAAATTTAAAAGATTGTCTAGGCTTGACAAAATGACCCTCAATAGAAAATAAAATAGGAGCATGGTCACTAAGAATGATGGGCAGGTTTAGCACTTTAGTATTAGGGTAGATAGTGCACCAATAAAATTAACCAAGCAACGATCAAGGCATTTGTAAATAGGTTTGGAAGTGTTTTGTCTACCATGCCAAGCATAAGCAGGACCACTGAAACCAATATCAAACAAGCCACAATTTTTACCATAGAACGAAAAGCATTCATACGATAGTAATTAACATTACCATTACAGCCGTCCACATTGTACAAGATGTCATTAACGTCTCCCATACACATCATGGGCATACCTAGGTTATCATACACAAAAGTTGAGATCTCATCCCAAATGGCACTAGTCTCACTACAAAAAAAAATACACTTCCGTGATGATACGTGTTTGTCACAGTAGGTCACATTTTCTGTCATGCATGTACATCCATGACAAATTTATGACAAAATGAAGATAGTCATACCTGTGCTATCGTAGAAGTGTTCCATGACATTACGAAAATTATCATCACGGAAGTGTCCACTTCCATGACGATAAATCGCACGTCACAGAAGTACTTTCGTCAAGGGTGACCGACATGTGGCATCCACCGTAACGGAACGCCGTTAGGCTATCGAGTCCGGTTTTGGATCCGATAACCCGTTAACAGCCCTGACCAATGGGGATTTTCCATGTGTAAAATTCTGATTGGCTGACGGAAACACATGTCAGCTCCGCATTGGCACAGGTGTCACTCATCCAATGGTCGGGATGCGCCTATGATATGTTGACACATGGGCCGGCCCAAAAGTGGCCCATAAAGTTTAAATGGGCCGGCCCAACTAAAGGCCCACAAGATTTTGCGGTCCATAATGGGCCAGCCCAGCAAAAGGCCCTCGAGATTTTGCGGTCCATAATGACCCGACCCAGCAAAAGGCCCACGAGATTTTGCGTATCATAATGGGCCGGCCCAGCTAAAGGCCCACGAGATTTTGCAGGCCATAATGGGGTGGCCCAGCTAAAGGCCCGTGAGATTTTGCGGACCATAATGGGCCGGCCCAGCTAAAGGACCAACATTCTCAGTTAAGGCTCATACGGCTAGTGTCAAATCGGCCCGTCAACGGCCTGTCCTAAACTTGTCATCATCGCGGCCCACGGTCTCCTCTGGCCCGTTAACAGTCCGCTAAGTATATGGGCTGAATTACGACCCGGTGTATTTCCGGCCTATTAAAGGTCCTGCTTCATTTGGGCCCATTTACAGGCAATTGAAACTTTCGGCCCATAAACAACCGTGAAGGATTTGGGTCATATTCGGCGATGTCTAACATTCGGCCTGTTAGAGGCCCACTATAGATTTGGGCCACTTTCGGCCTGTTGTGATTTTTGTCATGTTAACGTCGGACGAAATCCATGGGCCATATGTGGCCCAACGTCACATCGGGACCATTAATGGCCCATATAAAAATGACAATAATCTAGCCCGACCGAACTTCCGGCCTGTTAAAGGCCCGTGTATTAGGTGTGACGCCCCCGAATTGACCGTACACTAATCATGCACGCAAATATGTACGACCAAGATCAAGGACTCACTTAAAGGTATCACAACACAACTCTAGACACAAATTAAAATAATACAAGCTTTATATTACAAGCCAAGGGCCTCGAGGGCTCGAATACATAAGCTCGAAAACACAAGAGTCGGCGGAAGCAAAAATATATGAGTACAGACATAAGTTAAACAAGTTGGCCTTAAGAAGGCTAGCACAAAAGTAACAACGATCGAAAAGGCAAGGCCTCCTGCCTGGGACCTCCTAACTACTCCTCGAAGCCGAACTCCACGTAGAAACATCCTCGGGATCTTCTGGGTCCTGGACTCCACCATCTGGTTGCATCAACCGAGAAGAAAGGAGAAGGGGGAAAAGGGGGAACAAAGCAACCGTGAGTACTCATCCAAAGTACTCGCAAGAAAGGATCTACACTACATATGCAATGATATATGTGTAAAGGGGTAATATCTGTGGACTAAACTGCAGAAAGCCAGAATAAGAGGGTGATATCTAATCCTATCGAAGACTACGCTTCAAGCAGCCTCCATCTTGCAGCAGTAGAAGAGAGTAGATGGAAAAGTAACAAGTATCAAAGCTTCTGGCAGCCTCCGTCTTGAGTAGCTGAAGAGTTCACCAAGTAACATCGTATAGCATAATCCTACCCGGCGATCCTCCCGCACATCACCCTATGAGAGAGCAACCACCGAGTTATATCTGGAACTTGTCTGGGTGTGTTTTATTAAGTATCCAGTTCTAGTTGTCATGAGGTCAGAGTACAACTCCGGGTCGTCCTTTTACCAAGGGACATGGCTATTCGAATAGATTATCTTCCCTGCAGGGGTGCACCACATAACCCAGCACGCTCGATCCCATTTGGCCGGACACACTTTCCAAGGTAATGCCCGGCCTCGGAAGATCAACACGTCGCAACCCTACCTAAGCACAATAGAGAGGTCAGCACGCCGGTCTAAACCCTAAGTGCACGGGGGTCTGGGCCCATCGCCCAATGCACACCTGCACGTTGCGAGGGCGGCCGGTGAGCAGACCTAGCAACTTCCATTACTAAGGAAGTTACATTACGCGGTCCAACCCGGCGCGCGCCGCTCAGTCGCTGACGTCAAGAAGGCTTCGGCTGATACCACGACGTCGAGTGCCCATAACTATTCCCACGTAGCTGGTTAGTGCGTATAGGCCAATGGCCAGACTCAGATCAAATACCAAGATCTCGTTAAATGTGTTATTATGAAATAACCACGGACAACGACCAGGGCCAGGCCCACCTGTCTCCTAGGTGGTCGCAACCCGCCCTATCGCTCCGCCACAAAGTAACCATCAGGGGGCTGCCGGGAACCCAGGCCCACCACTACCTGTGTGGAACCACCTGCCCCTTTTGCCCCCATCTCCGAATCATCATCATGTGTATGTAAAGTATGTATATAGTATATACCCGTGATCACCACCCGAGTGATCATGGCCTGATAGTATAGCAAGGCAGACGGACAAGAATGTAGGGCCACTAATGGAATACTAGCATCCTATACTAAGCATTAGGATAGCAGGTAAGGTATCAACAGTGGTAGCAACAATGACAGGCTATGTAACAGAATAGGAGCTATCGAATCATCAACAGTAGCAAATCTAATGCAAGAATAAGAGAGAAGAGTGGGCGATATCTGGTGATCAAGGGGGGGAGGGCTTGCCTGGTTGCCTTGGCAAGAAGGAGCGGTCGTCGTCGACGTAGTCGAACACAGTGGTATCGGCATCGTCTCAAGGTCTACCGGAAAGGAAGTAACGGAGGGGGAACACAATAAATAACATAGCAATCAAAAGCATAACAAAGCATAACACAGCAATACGCAGTGCTAGGGGGTGGTCTAACGCGGTGGGAGGTGATACCGGCGAAGGAGGGAAACATCCGGTAATGTTTCCCGATGTTTCACGTTTTCGGACAAATGAACCGGAGGGGGGAAGTTGTGGGTTCGCTATGCTAGGGACGTGTGGCAGACGAACGTGCTACGTATTCGGATTCGTCTCGTCGTTCTGAGCAATTTTCATATATAAAACTTTTTCATCCAAGTTACGGTTTATTTTATATGATTTTCCTAAGTTTAAGCAATTTTCTGAAATTATTATTAAACCGAAAATAAATTGTGCAATACTTTTGTCATCTACTCCCGCCGTTCCTAAATATAAGTCTTTGTAGAGATTCCACTATGAACCACATACGGATGGATATAGATGCATTTTAAGTATAGATTCATTCATTTTGCTTCGTATGTGGTCCATAGTGAAATCACTCCAAAGACTTATACTTAGGAACGGAGGAAGTAGTGTAGTGCCAGCCATAGTGTATGACAGTGGGGCATGTGGGGCTAGGTTGACTATTTGACCAGGTCAAGGTTTGACCAGTCAACAGGTTCAGTGGACCCACATGTAAGTGTATCATGTGTAAAAGTATTCTAGTTTAAACAAACTATTTGGAGGGGCCACATGTCATTTGCTCTACAGACTAAACTAGTACTACATACTAACCTAGTCTAATTAAACAAGGCCGGCTGTGGCTCAGCCGAGCACACACACCACACGGCACACACAAATACAGCAGCGCACACACACAACACACGGCCACAATGTTGTGGTAGCATTTTGTGATTTTCATAGGATTTAATCCATGCATCAAATGGATTTGGTCCAATGGACATATTTGAGCCTTGCCAAGTGTACTATCTACACATATTTATTTTAGCTATGTTAAGCTTTGTTTAGCTGCTATTTTGAGGTTGTTTAAGGGGCTATCCAGTGCAGTTTTAGAAAAGCTAGCAGCTACAAGCATCAGGGAGCAGAAACGGTAGCAGCAAAAAGCAACATCAATCGTACACGGCAGCACAGCAGCGGCACCAGCTGCAGAATGCAGCACCAAGAAAGCAGCAGCGGCCGGCTGTGGCCACACGGGGCGCGAGAGGCCAAGGCAGCTGGGGCGGTAGGGCCCGACCATGCACAAGCCCGGGTGCACGCATGCGAGGGCGCGGGCAGGGGGCGCGCAGGACGCGACCAGGGTGCGGCCTCGGCGAGGCAGGGCGCGGGTGGCGCACGGCCAAGCGAGGCACGGCCGGCACGGTGAGCGCGAGCGCGAGCCCATAGGGAAGTGGTGGGTGGTGCAAACGGCAACTATACAAGGGGGGGAAAGTGGGGGAATCGATGGAGACGCTCACCGCGGAGCTGGGGGAGCATACGACGTGGTCGGGGGTGGTCGGAGCAGCGCGGATCGATGCCGAGAAGCAGTGGTCGGTGATGAGGAAGAAGAGGTCGATGCGCTCAATCCTTGATGACCAGGCTCCAATCCGTGGATGTAGGCAAGGAAGGTGACGATGGTGTTGCTCCTGGACATACTCCCGAGCGACGACGTCGACGGTGGCCACGACAACGACGGCCGCGAGCCCGGTCACCGTGGATCTCACGAGCTTGAAATCAAGCAGAAGGGGAAGGGGGCGATGGGGAAAGAGGGGGGATGGAAGAGGCCGAACTAGGGTTTCGTGGGGCACTTTTATAGGTCGGGGGGGCTACATGCAGGCCATCCACGGCCATGGCGAGGTGGATGTGCGCCACACACATCCGCTGCCTCTCTATAGCTAGAGGTAAGGGAAAGGCCACACGGTGGGCTGGGCCTTCACTGTAGCATGTTGGCCGGTAAGTGCATAGTAGCTTTTCTTTCCTTTTTTTTATATTTCTTCCACTGTATTGCATTTCTTTTTAAATACCAATTAACTTTTGTAAAATGTGGAAACCTGGTCACACAATTATCTTACAATATTTGGCACTGCCACAAAATGTTTGGAGGCAAGATGATTTCATTTGGATTTTACTTAAGTACAAATGGATTAAATAGGCTATTTTGGGCGCTGACTTAAATAAGTGAGGGGGTAATTTAATATGTAAAATAATATTGGCTTCTACATGAAAATTACTTAGTGATTAAATGCAACCCAACGAACATTTTTGTTGCACGGTTTGAAGAAATAGAAATTTGACTTTCAATTTAAATTTGAATTTGAGTTTGATTTTGAGCAAGTGGCACTTAAGCTTGAAAAACATGATGACTTGGCAAGATTAGAGGTGATATTATTGTGGCATGAATCTCGGGGTGTTACAAATCTCCTCCACTACAAGAAATCTCGTCCCGAGATTTAAGAGGTGGAGTAAGGGGGAAAGTCCTGGTTACGAAATTCTAACGAATCTTCTCGGTCTTGGATGCTCTTCTCAAAGAGGTTGATCCCTTTTGTTGATGCCTTCATTTCTCTACATCGATGTATCATGATGATGTTGTCGTTCTTCCTTCCAGATCTTCACCATACTTATGAAGGGACAAGGGTTAACTTTGGAAGGATGGACCTCTACAAGGTCACTTATCTGGTAGATAACATTAGGGAAGGTGGCGAAAAGTAACTCTCGAATAGAAACTTAAGAAAATGTCGAGAGCAAAGTAAGAAGGTACCACGAGAAGTTTCAAACGGGCAGGCAATCGTTCGATGCCTAAATAGAAGGTGAAAGGGTTTCAGAGCAATGAAATACATATTATGTTTGATACCAGAATAGATCATCTCTAGGAAGGTGGCTCGTGAATTACATACGAAGCCAGTGTGAGGAATAACTTTGAAAACAAGGGTGTACAGGAGAGTCAAGTTTCGATCTTGTGGAACGGTGGGTTGTGGGCCCATCATGAGGGTTAAAAGTAGGAAGGGGGATGACATCTTGCATGGTCATGATAGCAAGGCACGTCAGAGAATAGCTTGTCAGTTATGTCGGCAACAACGTCAGTATCAAAGGCGAGGGGCGGAAAGAACCATTTTCCTGCTCGTGAACGAGGTGGACCAATAGGCAAAGTTCTCGTCCATCGGTGGCTACTGAAATGTCATCAACGATAGTAACAGGGTCTTACTGACAGATTTGTACGCCGAGGTGTTTACATAAGCAGGGAATTATTTCCACTTATATTATATAAATCATGAGAAGGTCAAACAAACCAATAAAAAGGAAAATATGTTTACATATGATAATTGGGAGTATATACTTCCCAAGAAAAAAATAGAGCATGATATACAGGATAGGCCAGCAAGATCAAAGTATTTCGATAAAGGGCGAGGGAAGAATCATGATATTACCAACATCGTTTGGATAATAGATCAAGAAACATTTAGTGTGGTGCTTCCAATGTTCCTCTTGATATTCGGGATGCCACAATCATGCCTCGAGGTAGTGATATTATGGTGTGTCAAGGAAAGGTTGGCTCTGAAGGCCTCAAGAATACACGGGGACTAACTTCAGTAATAGCAAGAAAATAAGGTATGAACAAAACATAACCAAGTCTGTGTTGGCAGGAATACAAGGAGGTTGTCGTTGATATCACACATCATCGAGGGGAAGGGATGGTATTTATAGCCATGAGTTCAATTGACATCTCTGAAGAAGCCAAAGGGTTGACGGTGATCATGACAAATTTTGTCGAGAGACTCTATGAAGATGGCATCGAGTAGCGACGACATTAAGCAAAAGGAAGGATGAAGTGAAAGGTTATGATAACCACGGATTCGACACAAGCTCGAAGTCAATCTTGTTGTTCGAGGTGAAATGATAAGAAGACGAAGATCGACGTAAGCTTAGCTCCTCGTCAAAAATTGTGCTTCGGGTACAAGGACCAGGTAGCACAGCTAAATTTAGCACGATAATGGTATAGCCGATCAGGCTAGGAATGACTAGATTGAGTTCAGAATTTCCCAGAAAAAAATACTAGGGGTATTTGATTTGTAGTGCAGAATAATTTCACTAGTCGGTGTCCTCGGTTGACAACAACCCAGAACCCGTAGAGTGGTTGCGACAAGGAAATACATTACTTGAACAAATTTAGTAAGATGTGGTGCAATGCCAAGATATCTTCGAGATACCAGGGGGTAATACTCGAAGGTAGAACATGATAGAAGTAGAACTGGGTCATTGACCTATGACAGTAGATACATCAACCTTGCCAAAAAATAGACGAGGCACTGGAATGAATTCCCATTAGATATATTAGATCAGGACAGCATGGTCGGAACCATAACAGTAAGGAATCAATTCAAGAATACCGAAAGAATCATACAGCTGGATAATCATTTTGGCAAGAAGGTTCCGAGACGGTCTACATCATTTTCATGGGCATGAACACAAAGTTCAAGGTCGACTCCCACTTCTTTAATGCATATCATTTCATTCACCTCTCGCTTTGATCACACTGTAGTGTTGGAATTTCATTTGGTAGAACACCGTAAGAGTACGACTTGTGAAAACTTTCTGGTTCTCACGGATTAGGGGAAGGCATAGGTTCAACCCATCGGGCATCTTAGTAACATTTACCACACGTTTCGAAAGTAAATATTCAAGCTCGAAAGCAGAGCATGGTTGGCCAAGCAGAGGATACCATTTACCAAAGGCATTATGTATCAGGGGAAGACTCACAACGTGATCGAATATGAAGGACACTGTCGGATAACAATCCAACAATGGATCGGGCGATCCACAACGGAGCTGATGTGAGTATCGGTACTCACTTAGAGGAAGAAAGATTGCAGAGGCATCAGATTCAAGAATCACCTGATTAGTCTGATGCTTAAATAGAAAGAAATTATGGTTTCCAAAACGAAGGATCAGAAGCAGACGCTCTGATCAAGGACGGACAAGTTGAAAACACTTAGTTGGACAATCAATAAAGGTTTGAATTGCCGAAAACCAACTCATGTCCGGAATGACATTTGAGCCGGAAAGATAATTTTAAAAGGAATAACCTGATGACTGCGTGCATACGCACACATTGAATAATTATGCTCAGAATGGCTAAGACAAGTGATGTTAACGAAGACTACTAGTCATATGGAATTAACCATAATACAAGCAGGCAAGAATTTCAAGAGTAACAGGCTGCAGAGGATTTTCGAAAGGTCAAAAAGTATTCCGAAGAATTTTGTGAGACACGTGAACAATTGAGAAGAACGGATCCTCAATAAATGCGAGGAAATAACCGTAAGGGTTTTCACGCGAAATAAAACTGCAAGACAGTAAACTCAAAGGATCCTTGGGACAACGGAGAATATTTTGAGGCATCCTGTAACAACAAGAGCGACGAGGAATGATCATGGGAATGACAAGTGCATGCAGATATCCATAGGGATATATCGGTGGCAGTGAATTGCAAAGGCGATGAGCACAAGGGTCTCGGGAAAATATCGAGGGATATCCTCAGAATCTTCTGGCGAAGCAGGTGATCTTCCGAAATGAGGGCTCTCCGGGAGAATTAGTTACGAGAACCTAGAGTCAGAATTAGTAAAATCTTTTAACCCGAATAGAAGCGTGATTAGAGTCCGAGAGCATAGAAAAGGAATAAAAGATCCTAACACCATCCATTGGTGTTGTGGACCCGTAAACCACACAACAAGTTAGTAAATTTGTTTTTCAAAGACTAGACTCAACTTCGACCAAGGAGTTGGAAAGGGGGGGGGG
>LR738713.1:634865026-634907557 GCA_902687465.1 Secale cereale | reverse complement strand
CCTACAGGCAGTCGGCTCTGATACCAACTTGTGACGCCCCCGAATTGACCGTACACTAATCATGCACGCAAATATGTACGACCATGATCAGGGACTCACTTGAAGATATCACAACACAACTCTAGACACAAATTAAAATAATACAAGCTTTATATTACAAGCCAGGGGCCTCGAGGGCTCGAATACATAAGCTCGAAAACACAAGAGTCGGCGGAAGCAAAAATATATGAGTACATACATAAGTTAAACAAGTTTGCTTTAAGAAGGCTAGCACAAAAGTAACAACGATCGAAAAGGCAAGGCCTCCTGCCTGGGACCTCCTAACTACTCCTCGAAGCCGAACTCCACGTAGAAACATCCTCGGGATCTTCTGGGTCCTGGACTCCACCATCTGGTTGCATCAACCGAGAAGAAAGGAGAAGGGGGAAAAGGGGGTACAAAGCAACCGTGAGTACTCATCCAAAGTACTCGCAAGAAAGGATCTACACTACATATGCAATGATATATGTGTAACGGGGTAATATCAGTGGACTGAACTGCAGAAAGCCAGAATAAGAGGGTGATATCTAATCCTATCGAAGACTATGCTTCAAGCAGCCTCCATCTTGCAGCAGTAGAAGAGAGTAGATGGAAAAGTAACAAGTATCAAAGCTTCTGGCAGCCTCCGTCTTGAGTAGCTGAAGAGTTCACCAAGTAACATCGTATAGCATAATCCTACGCGGCGATCCTCCCGCACATCACCCTGTGAGAGAGCAACCACCGAGTTATATCTGGAACTTGTCTGGGTGTGTTTTATTAAGTATCCAGTTCTAGTTGTCATGAGGTCAGAGTACAACTCCGGGTCGTCCTTTTACCGAGGGACACGGCTATTCGAATAGATTATCTTCCCTGCAGGGGTGCACCACATAACCCAGCACGCTCGATCCCATTTGGCCGGACACACTTTCCAGGGTCATGCCCGGCCTCGGAAGATCAACACGTCGCAGCCCTACCTAAGCACAACAAAGAGGTCAGCACGCCGGTCTAAACCCTAAGCGCACGGGGGTCTGGGCCCATCGCCCAATGCACACATGCACATTGCGAGGGCGGCTGGTGAGCAGACCTAGCAACTTCCATTACTAAGGAAGTTACGTTACGCGGTCCAACCCGACGCGCGCCGCTCAGTCGCTGACGACAAGAAGGCTTCGGCTGATACCACGACGTCGAGTGCCCATATCTATTCCCACGTAGCTTGTTAGTGCGTATAGGCCAATGGCCAGACTCAGATCAAATACCAAGATCTCGTTAAATGTGTTATTATGAAATAACCACGGACAACGACCAGGGCCAGGCCCACCTGTCTCCTAGGTGGTCGCAACCCGCCCTGTCGCTCCGCCACAAAGTAACCATCAGGGGGCTGCCGGGAACCCAGGCCCACCACTACCTGTGTGGAACCACCTGCCCCTTTTGCCCCCATCTCCGAATCATCATCATGTGTATGTAAAGTATGTATATAGTATATACCCGTGATCACCACCCGAGTGATCACGGCCCGATATTATAGCAAGGCAGACGGACAAGAATGTAGGGCCACTAATGGAATACTAGCATCCTATACTAAGCATTAGGATAGCAGGTAAGGTATCTACGGTGGTAGCAACAATGACAGGCTATGTAACAGAATAGGAGCTATCGAATCATCAACAGTAGCAAATCTAATGCAAGAATAAGAGAGAAGAGTGGGCGATATATGGTGATCAAGGGGGGGGGGGCTTGCCTGGTTGCCTTGGCAAGAAGGAGCGGTCGTCGTCGACGTAGTCGAACACAGTGGTATCGGCATCGTCTCAGGGTCTACTGGAAAGGAAGTAACGGAGGGGGAACACAATAAATAACATAGCAATCAAAAGCATAACAAAGCATAACACAGCAATACGCAGTGCTAGGGGGTGGTCTAACGCGGTGGGAGGTGATACCGGCGAAGGAGGGAAACATCCGGTAAAGTATCCCGATGTTTCACGTTTTCGGACAAATGAACCGGAGGGGGAAAGTTGTGGGTTCGCTATGCTAGGGATGTGTGGCAGACGAACGGGCTGCGTATTCGGATTCGTCTCGTCGTTCTGAGCAATTTTCATATATAAAACTTTTTCATCCGAGTTACGGTTTATTTTATATGATTTTCCTAAGTTTAAGCAATTTTCCGAAATTATTATTAAATCAAAAAAATTGTGCAATACTTTTGTCAACTACTCCTGCCGTTCCTAAATATAAGTCTTTGTAGAGATTCCACTATGAACCACATACGGATGGATATAGATGCATTTTAAGTATAGTTTCATTCATTTTGCTTCGTATGTGGTCCATAGTGAAATCACTCCAAAGACTTATATTTAGGAACGGAGGAAGTAGTGTAGTGCCAACCATAGTGTATGACAGTTGGGCATGTTGGGCTGGGTTCACTATTTGACCAGGTCAAGGTTTGACCAGTCAACAGGGTCAGTGGACCCACATGTAAGTGTATCATGTGTAAAAGTATTCTAGTTTAAACAAACTATTTGGAGGGGCCACATGTCATTTGCTCTACAGACTAAACTAGTAATACATACTGACCTAGTCTAATTAAGCAAGGCCGGCTGTGGCTCAGCCGAGCACACACACCACATGGCACACACAAATACAGCAGGGCACACACACAGCACACGGCCACAATGTTGTGGTAGCATTTTGTGATTTTCATAGGATTTAATCCATGCATCAAATTGATTTGGTCCAATGGACATATTTGAGCCTTGCCCAGTGTACTATCTACACATATTTATTTTAGCTATGTTAAGCTTTGTTTAGCTGCTGTTTTGAGGTTGTTTAAGGGGCTATCCAGTGCAGTTTTAGAAAAGCTAGCAGCTACAAGCATCAGGGAGCAGAAACGGCAGCAGCAAAAAGCAACATCAATCGTAGACGGCAGCACAGCAGCGGCACCAGCTGCAGAACGCAGCACCAGGAAAGCAGCAGCGGCCGGCTGTGGCCACACGGGGCGCGAGAGGCCAAGGCAGCAGGGGCGGCAGGGCCCGACCATGCACAAGCCCGGGCGCACGCATGCGAGGGCGCGGGCAGGGGGCGCGCAGGACGCGGCCAGGGTGCGGCCTCGGCGAGGCAGGGCGCGGGTGGCGCACGGCCAAGCGAGGCACGACCGGCACGGTGAGCGCGAGCGCGAGCCCATAGGGAAGTGGTGGGCGGCGCAAAAGGCAACTATACAAGGGGGGAAAGTGGGGGAATCGGTGGAGACGCTCACCGCGGAGCTGGGGGAGCATACAACGTGGTCGGGGGTGGTCGGAGCAGCGCGGATCGATGCTGAGAAGCAGTGGTCGGTGATGAGGAAGAAGAGGTTGATGCGCTCAATCCTTGATGACCAGGCTCCAATCCGTGGATGTAGGCAAGGAAGGTGACGATGGTGTTCCTCCTGGACATACTCCCGAGCGACGACGTCGACGGTGGCCACGGCAACGACGGCCGCGAGCCCGGTCACCGTGGATCTCACGAGCTTGAAATCAAGCAGAAGGGGAAGGGGGCGACGGGGAAAGAGGAAGGATGGAAGAGGCTGAACTAGGGTTTCGTGGGGCACTTTAATAGGTCAGGGGGGGCTACGTGCAGGCCATCCACGGCCATGGCGAGGTGGATGTGCGCCACGCACATCCCTTGCCTCTCTGTAGCTAGAGGTAAGGGAAAGGCCACACGGTGGGCTGGGCCTTCACTGTAGCATGTAGGCCGGTAAGTGCATAATAGCTTTTCTTTCCTTTTTTATACTTCTTCCACTGTATTGCATTTCTTTTTAAATACCAATTAACTTTTGTAAAATGTGGAAACCTGGTCACACAATTATCTTACAATATTTGGCACTGCCACAAAATGTTTGGAGGCAAGATGATTTCATTTGGATTTTACTTAAGTACAAATGGATTAAATAAGCTATTTTGGGCGCTGACTTAAATAAGTGAGGGGGTAATTTAATATGTAAAATAATATTGGCTTCTACATGAAAATTACTTAGTGATTAAATGCAACCCAACGAACATTTTTGTTGCACGGTTTGAAGAAATAGAAATTTGACTTTCAATTTAAATTTGAATTTGAGTTTGATTTTGAGCAAGTGGCACTTAAGCTTGAAAAACATGATGACTTGGCAAGATTAGAGGGGATATTATTGTGGCATGAATCTCGGGGTGTTACATAAGGTCGGCACATTTACGGCCCATCCGAATTTTGGCCTGTGAAAGATCCGCATCGTAAATGGGCCCAATCTCACTTTCGGTCTTTTAAAGGCCCATGTTTTTATGGGATCGAGATATTTACACCTGTAAACGGCCTATTGTTATTGAGGGCCCAAATTATGTTTAGGCCTATTAAAGGCCCACTATGGGCACATGCCTACCAGAAAAATATGAAATCCTATGCTGATTTAGGCCCAGATATTTTTAGTGGGCTACATGCAAATTTCAGCCCATAATCGTTTTTTAGCCCAATTGGAATGGGCCCGACGAATGTTGGCATGTTGGGCTCCTACGAAGCTTTCGGCCGAATACATTACTAAGATAAACGTACACTATACAAAAATAGCGTCGTAATTATTGCAGCCTTTGGCAGCATCATAAATGCTGTATCACAACAAAAGGCCTGTTGGCATAAAGTTTACAGTCCTTGCAGATAAAAGAACCATCAGATGTGTAGAAGCAGAAATCATTTGACCTGAGTGCTAATGTTTCAGGCTGTAGAATCTGATGAAGCAGCACGATCTTCACCTTTTTTCTGCCATTGCTCTTGAACAACTAAGCAAATGCCTGATAGTCTGGTTTCAAAACCATTCATATCTTGACGACATTTCTCAACCTCTATTCTTGTTTCCAAAATGACGTCCATTAGGGATTGGACTTGGGTCTGGAGCACATATATATCACTCTGTCTAGCAGGAAGATTTTGTTCAGTAGGTGATTTGGACGAGGTTACCTTGACAACCAACCAAGAATTACGCAGGAAGGTGATTTTTGCACTGTTAGTGGAGAGATACTGACGCACTGCACCAAGAGGTGACATTGTGCCTATGGTAGCCTCGTCACCTTCAGGTGGTTGTGGCAGTTCAATCATTTTTTCCATAGCTTCCTGAAAGTTTGAACTTGTAGATTAGTGTACAAGATAAGTTACTAATGAGACAAAAACAAACAAAGTAGGTTACACGTTTATACATAACTTATTTTGGTGAACTATTGTAATACATTAGCATGTATTGTAGTGCCAACTACATAATAAAATCACTTTCGGAACATATGTCCATGTAGCATGCCTACTGTATTATCTATTTCCTCACATTCGTTGACATCTAAGGATAAAGAGACATGGTTTAAAGTAGGATGAACAAAGTATGACATCATTCATATCATGGGCAAACAGATATAAAACAAACAAGCTATTTTATCATTGTGTGCGCACGCGAACATAACAACTAGAATACAGATCAAGACCAAAAGAATATCCTTCATCTCTTTTAAACCATGTAAGGTGAAATGATATGTTAAGACAACTGTGTATAAAAGTGAACAGAGTAACTGACATTGGCTGCAAACCAAGTAGTTAAATGAACACATCACAATACCAATCAGTTCAAAGGCAGGATGAGTAAGGACTTACAACAGCGGCTTGAACTGGTGTGCTCATGCCCTTCATCTTGCTGGTGTGGCAATCCTTGAAGATTTGCACTGCATTCGGTTCAGGTTCTTTTTGGTCCGCACAGGCTTTCCTCTGTATTTGGAACAAGTCAATATAGATACGATAATATGTCACAGAAAAAGGAAGGAAGTAGCAGCTATTTACAAGAGCATGGCAGTGTGCAATATAGCTACGAGATCCTGTTGTCTGTTGTAATTTCACTTTAGAACGGTTGGTCTTGTTCTTCAAACAGTTAGCCTAGAAGAAGATACACTTGTAAGGAACATACATAAATACACGTTCAATATGTGGTCTGATCAAGTACATATAGCCTACCTGATACTTTGGATCAAACCAGTGTTTAATGAGGGCTGTCCAGTCTTCATCTGTAATATATTCCATTGGAGATGTTTGGGCGATTTCATCGTTAGCCTTGCCTTCAAAGTGAGATTTTCTAAGGTGGTACCGATGCTGTCGCAGAGCAGACTTAAAAACATGAGTTCATGCTTGTTTAGTTGCATCATCTTTCGGATCCAACTTGAACCTCATCTGTTGAAAAAAGAATGTGAGTCTTATTAGGAGGAAGCTACAAAGTATGGGACATAGCAAGACAATATTACTAATTGCGATGAATAACATTACTTACGGATAAATGGTCAAGGAAGGTGTTAAACTAGGTATTGTCTTTCTCATTCCTGTACTGGATCCACGTTGGGAGGATACGTGCATGACACCTAACGGCAACGGCTGCCTCTGATACTAACTTGGCTGACTCTGTAGCATCACGTGGCCTTTTTAAACCTGCCTCAAAAGGGATCTCCATTCTTCCTCCTTTAGATTTTGTTAATCTGTCAAGCATTATCCCCGATGTCTGTTTCCGCTTGCGTCGTGGTGCTAGTTCAACAACGAATATGGAAAGTGTTAGTGTACATCAAACTGTGAGAGTACATATAAAGGAGTATGCAACTGCAACTTGACTCGGTGAGGTACCGTCTTAGTGTTGATGCTCACGAGGTTCATCTGATCTTGCCAAGTCCTGTTGTGTCAGCAGTGCTTCGGAAGTAGTGTTAGGTGTGAAGGTAGCTTGGGAACTGGCTAGTTCCGGAGCAAACTAACGAGTAACTCGTTGAGATGCTGGTACAGTTGAAGCGGATGCTGCAGCTGGTGGAGCAGGTGATACTGTGTTTGTAGATTTGGCCGGTGGAATTGGACCTTCTACTGCACTATAAGTACCAGCAGAATCTAGACGGCAGATCCTTTTCCGTTTCACCCGACGAGTAACACCACTCCCTACTATATTATTTTCCTTGCTCTTTTTTGACTTTGCCATGTCAAGCCGTACCCACAACACAAAAGAATGAAATCGCTCTTCAGAACTCTTTGATGCATGATACAGACAAGCAACACTTTGATGTAAGACAACCGTATGAGGATGGAATATGTAAGAAAAACAGGACGGCATGACATATTCACAGCTACGATGTGTAAACTAAGCAGAAGGATTTTAAAAAAAAAGAAGTAATGCAAGATCGACACCATATGAAAGATGCAACCAATATTACTCTGTCATGTTAAAAGTGTCTTGTCATAAGTGGCAATTTGAAAAATTAGAAGCAGTACAACGTAGAAAGTGTCCAATCATGAGTGACTGATGCGGGATACACAACAGCAGTACTTTGATGTAAGAACATGGTATGATGGATAGATGCAGTGTATTCTAGACACAGAACGCCATGTCATATGCACATGTGTAACGTATGAACTCAGCAGGTTCAATTTAATCAAAATAGAAGAAATACAGGCTAGACAACATATGCAACATGAAACCAATTATCACACTATCAACTTAGAGCAAGCACATGCGATGGTGGAGTACGAGAGATGAACTCATCATGTAGACTTGGGACTTCAACTTCATTAGCAGTAGCAGTGGCAATCTAGAGAGTCTCTATTTGCGTCGGTGCAGAGGACCACCAACATCCCCTAACTTACTCTTTTCCTTCCTATTTTGTGATATTGCCTTATGAAGTCAAAACCATAAGAAGATGAATAAAATTAGCTCTGCATAACTGGTTGATGCATGATATAGACGAACACTACTTTGATGTAAGGCAAGCGCATGACAGGAGGATGAAATATATACAAAAAAGGACAGCGTTTCATATTCACACGTACGATAGGAGGATGGAATATGTATGAAAAAACAGTAAGCGGAAGGCATTTCAACAAAATGAGAAGAAATGAAAGCTAGGCACCATATGACCATGCAACCAATATCACTCTATCAGGTAAAAAGTGTCTCATCGTAAGTGCCATTTCAAGAAATTAGAAGCAGTACAAGCTAGAAGACAATGCAAGATGCAACCTACATCATAGTCCCAAGTTAAATGTGTCTTATGGGTAAGTGATCGTTGCAGGTATAAGTTGTAAGCTACGCAGATGCAAGTCAACATAATCAGAAGCAATACAAACTAGACATCATACGGAAAACGCAACCACATATAACAGTTCCAAGTTAGAGCAAGCACCTGTGATGGTGGAGTAGGGGAGATGTGCTCATCATGTACACGTATGTTCTAGAAACAGGAACACGTGTCATATTCACACGCATTATGTGTAAAGTAAGCAGATGCAATTCAATAAAGTTAGAAGCAATACAAGCTAGACATCAGATGCAACATGCAACCACATATAATAGTGCCAAGTTAGAGCAAGCACCTGTGATGGTGGAGTAGGGGAGATGTGCTCATCATGTACACGTATGTTCTAGAAACAAGACCATGTGTCATATTCATAGGCATCATGTGTAAAGTTAGCAAATGCAATTCAACAAAGTTAGAAGCAATACAAGCTAGACATCATACGCATCATGCAACCACATATAATAGTGCCAAGTTAGAGCAAGCACCTGTGATGGTGGAGTAGGGGAGATGGGCTCATCATCTACACAACTAAGTTGACTGTCTAGCCTTGCGTTGTCTTGCGAATCTTGTTGGGACGATGGCGGAGTAGAATATGTAGAGAACCTCCGTTTCAGTTGCTCGGAAGGACCACCATCATCCAATGCCTTGCCAATTCCCTTCAGCTTTATTGATTTTGCATTGTGAGGTCAAACCGATAAGAAAAAGGAATATATTTCGCTCTTCAGAACTCATTCATGCATCATACTGACGAAAACTACTCTTATGAAAGGCAAAGTCATGATACGAGGATGGAATATGTAGGAAAAAATGGACAGCTTGACATATTCACACCTATGATGTGGTAACTAAGCAGAAGGCACTTCAACAAATTAGAAGCACTGCAAACTAGACACCATATGAAAGGTGCAATCAATATCACTCTGCCAAGTTAAAACTGTCTCGTCATAGGTGGCGTTCATCAAACTAGAAGCAATACATGCTAGAAATCATATTCAAGACGCAAAAAATATCACACTGCCAACTTAAAGGTGTTCCATCATAAGTGACTGATGCAGGATACACAAGAAGAGTAGTTTCATGTAAGAACATGGTGTGATAGACAGATATAGTATGTACCAAAAACAGGAAAGCGTGTCATATTCACACGTATCATGTGTAAGCTAAGCAGATGCAGTTTACACTAATTAGGAGCAATACAAGCTAGACACCATATGCAACATGCAACCAGATATCACACTACCAAGTTAGAGCAAGCACCTTGGATGGTGGAGTAGGGGAGCGGAGACTTGGACCTTGTAATGCACTATCAGTACAAGGAGAATCGGTACAGATGTTCCGTTTACGTTGCTACAGAGGACCACCATCATCGCCTTCCTTACTCTTTTCTTTCCTCTTTCTTGATTTTGCCTTGTCAAGTCAAACCCACAAGAAAAAGGAATAAAATTTGCTCTTCACAACTTGATACTGACGAACACTACTTTCATGTAAGGCAGACGCATGATAGGAGGATGGAATATGTATGAAAAACAGGACGGCGTGACATATTGACATGTATGATGTATAAAGTGTAAACTAAGCACATTTGATAGCGTGAAGTTAAAGAAAGCACCTGGGATGGTTGTGTGTGGCAATTGAGAACATCAACTGTAAAGCTACGTTTACTATCTCCAACTGTTGACACTACATCCTTTAGAGCGCTCAAACGCTTAGTGCTTATCTTCGAATTACACTGAAGCGACTTCTGTCTTTTCTTTTCAGCATTCATCAGCAGTGCGCCAGAGTCTGAAATACCCATGCATAAAAAAACAGTAGTGTGAGTATGGGTGAAGTGTGTGCACAATTAGTACAGTGTAAAGGTAGCAGATAGCAGGTCGGTGAGAAATAACTGACGGGAGACATATGATAGCTCTACAACATGCATGGCACACTAAATTAATACATGATTCTACAAAAATAACATTCGACTGAAAACAAATAGGTCAGTCCATTTTTTCTGCATAGTCCGATGTATAAAGAATGGTTAGATCGCCTTCGTCTACCTCCAGCCAGTCAGTGTTGACGATCTTCCTCGAAACGACAGCGACCACCGGCCCAGTCCCCTACCCGCGCCCTCCCCTCGACCTCACCGCACCGCCGTGCTTGGCACCGCCCCCCGGCAATCCATTCAAGCCCCGCTGACCACCAGATCGGGCGCAGGCAGCTCCTACGGCCCACAACCCTATGATAGACACCGATGCGCCGCTTCCCCAGCGAACAGGTGGACTAGGTGCTCCGCGCGCCTAAGCGGGTGCTGCTTCTTTTAATTGCAGTTCGACTGACCCTGAATTGAAATCCAGGCGGGCTTTTGACCTCTAGAAAAGGTGAAATAGTGAAGGGAGGAAACCTTGTGCATCTAGTATCACAAAGAGGATGAAGTAAGAAGTGTTCAACTAGTTTCTTTTGTGGGATGAATACGGTGGGAGCAGAGACGTAAGGTTTGCACGAATAAGGGAAGAGGAGTACCTATTTCTGCTGGCAGTGCTGTGTCCTCCTTCTGTTTTTCCAATGATCTTCTTGTGGTTCGCTGGAAACGAGAAGTTGTGGAGGATGGTGCAGCCTTGGACGAACCCATGGCCAAGTTGTTGAGTGTGGTGCGGTGGCCGTCTATCGGCGCCAGGGAAGCAGATCCGAGGCGGCGAACGATGGCATAGTGGGAATAGCTCTGGTGCGGTGGACGGTTGTGACAGTGGAGCGGCAGCAGTGAGGCGCATGACGGCGTGGTCGGAGTGGTTCTGGTATGGCGCACGTCGGTGTCGGCGTCGTGGAGGCACCTCTACCTCGGCTTCAGCTGCTAAGTCCTTGAGGGCATTGCGGTTGCGGTTGCGTTGGACGACGACGTCGGGGTACCGGCTCCGGCGTGATGGAGTTGGCTGGCAATGGATTGGGCGCTATGGGGTGGAGGACGGAGGAGGCTGGGGTTTCGCGGCTGGTGGAGAGGGCGTTTTGGCGCCCGTGGAGTATGAATGGGGAAACGGAGGGAGGCGGGGAACTGAGGGGGAACAATGTTTCGGTTTGGGACGCACTTGTTTGAAATTTGGGGAAAGTTACAAACTTTGCCCCCATCTAAAATTTCGGACATATTGCAGGTTGGGGGTAGGACAGTAATCTCAGGTGTCCCAAATGTGGGCGGGATAGATTTCGGGCGCCCACGGCGTATGAATGCTTCTCGGAGGCGGTTGAGACTGGCGTCTTGGTGAAGTTACAAACCTACCCCGGTTTAGACCTTTGGACATCGGGCCGATTGGCTACACGGGCCAGAGTCAGGATAGTAATTTCCTACCGCCAAACATTAGTCTCGCGCGGTTTCGGGTGACCAGAGGCCTATTTGGCGCTTCGTTCAATATTTGGGAGCAGAAGCATTAACGTTTTCGGTTCTCTTGAATTGAACATTTAGGATTTGTCAAACTTCACAAATCTTTACTCTTGAAAATCCTAAAGCTACGATTATTTTGGAATGGAGGTGGTACATTTGAATATACATTGTACACGAGTATATATTGAAAAAATATGCAACTTACCTCAGTTCATGCATGGTTCCAGATAAAATCTCCCTGGTTGCAAAAAAAAAGTTAGACATGCGTATGAATATATATAGCATGTTCAAATGCACAACAAAGATTGATGCCCCCTTTTACATCTGATTTACGAATGCCATTATCTCGGGTTCAAATAGATGAATGCACTTCCTATGAATTTGAATCTTCGAAACCCCCTTTATGTTGAATTCGACATGTATTCTATTTCATAGCTAGCAATTTGGAATGTATCCATGCAAGTGAAAAATGTATAAAGTGCTTCACACTAACAACATGGAGTGCACTAATTAATGTTTATATATGAATTGCAAAAGGATCCATTGCCTGTATTTCAAACCGCTCTCACTCTATGGATCGATAGTATGAAATAGACGCATGCACATGCTAGAATTCAATAGAGTATGGGTGTCTAATAGACCGATTTTCGTCCATATGCAAATTGAAAAATTCATGATCTCATCCAAAAATAATAATGCCATTTATATTTTAATTTAATGCGTAGAACCGCCTTTTACACGTTGATGCACTATGCATCGGCCCGTTCTCACAAACGTGCTATATCTCTCTCTATCTACCGCATAAGTGCACACACTTTATATGCATCGGCATTTCTCTTTCACACATGCTCACAATCTCTCTCGGGGTGTCGGGGAGTCTCACGCACATGCTCTCTCTGCATCTCTCTCTCTCTCTCTCTCTCTCTCTCTCTCTCTCTCTCTCTCTCTTTCTGACTACTATGTACCACTCTTTTCACAAATCTTAGTTGGAAAACACTATTTCTCTCACATGCATATATACACACGCACGGTCTCTACTAGCCCTCTATACGCACATATATGTGCCTACGTTAATCCCGCTAGGGCTGGATTAACGAGCTTCTCGGCTCGTTATCATTAAGCTCATTATCGTTAAGCTCGTTATCATTAAGCTCATTAATATTAATGAGCGAAAATGTCTGTTCGGCTCGGTTCGTTATGGGCTCGTTATGCTCGTGAGTGTTCACGAGTGCTCATTAAGGTAATAAGCAACATAGAAGAATCCCATAATCTCATAAAAGATTCACAATGGAATAAATTAAACAAGGATGTAAAGGTAATAAACAAGACAGAAGAATCCCATGATCCCATTAAAAAATCACAATGACATAAATTAAACAAGGACGTTTGGTTCTTGGCGGCTGGCTCCTGGTTGACTAGCTCCTAGGTCTAGGATATTTGTCGAAGTTGGCTGGGGTCCTGAGCCCCTAGGCTGGGCTCACTAGGAACTCTTTTGTTAGTGGGCTGATATGAACTAGGGGTCTCATGTCAAACTTTTGAAAATTAGCGAGCTAAACGAGTTAGCTCGTGAAACTCATTTGCTCGCTCGTTAATCTTAACGAGCAAAATGTTGGGGAACGTAGTATGTAAAAATTTTCCTACGAACACGCAAGATCTATCTACTAGATGCGTAGCAACGAGAGGGGAGAGTGTGTCTACATACCCACGTAGACCGAAAGCGGAAACGTTTATCAACGCGGTTGATGTACTCATGCACCTTCGCGATCCGTCCCGATCTAGTACCGAACGTACGGCACCTCCGCGTTCAGCACACGTTCAGCTTGATGACGTCCTCGCCTTCTTGATCCAGCAAGACGGGCGAAGTAGTAGATGAGTTCCGGCAGCACGACGGCGTAGTGACGGTTGTTGATGAAGAACAATCTCTGCAGGGCTTCGCCAAGCACTGCAGAAACTAGACGGAGGATAAACTATAGGGTCGGGGTTGCCGGCGCACGGCTTGGTGTATCTTGACGTGTTCCAGGTGCTAGCCCGCCCCTCTATTTATATGTTGAGCCCTGGGGTCGAAACTTGGAGCAAAAGCCTCCTCAAAGTCGATTTTGCCCGAAAGGCAAGAGTCCCACTCGGACTCCAGGACCAAACGCCACAATCCTTGGCGACTGGCCCAGACGCCATGGGACCCCTTGGCCTAACCATATCATCCTATATATCAATTTTTACCTCCGGACCATTCCGGAGCTCCTCGTCATGTCCGTGCTCTCATCCGGGAGTCCGAACAACATTCGGTCACCCACATACATAACTCATTCAATATTATATCGTCAACGAAACGTTAAGCGTGCGGACCCTACGGGTTCGAGAACTATGTAGACATGACCGAGACACTTCTCTGGTCAATAACCAATAGCGGAACCTGGATGCCCATATTGGCTCCTACATATTCTACGAAGATCTTTATCGGTCGAACCGCATAACAACATACGTTGTTCCTGTCACATCCCTAGTTTAGCACTTGCATTAGGACTAGGTAGAGTGTGCATCATGTTTACTTATCAAAGAAACTTGAAATGGGAATGACAGAAACCCCAGCACCCCTCTTCTAACAACTAGGGTTTGATAAAATCTTTTCCAATGTACCCAAAATGCCCTTCAAAAATGTCCATCATTTCTGCCTTGGTCTTACACCTCTGCCAAAAATGGTGCACAATTTTCTAGGACATCCAAGGTCTCTGGATTAAATCATATGGTATTTGCATTTGGGCATTTTAATGCTATAAAATATTTTATGTGCCCAAATAATCATAAACTATAATGTTCCATGCTGTTCATATTATACACATTGGGCATGACAAGTTTTATGAGTTATAAAAATGTTCTGGCATTTTTATTAATTAAACAAAGTTGCAAAAGAAATGAAACAGAAAAGAAATAGGAAAAGGGAGAGAGAGAAAGGTTACCTGACGCCCAACCGGCCCACCTGCCGGCCCAGCCCAGCTGCCGCTCCAGCGAGCTGCTTGGCTCGGCCAGGTAGGCAGGCAGGTGCTCGACGGCGGCCGCAGCGCGCGCCACGCAGCTGCCCGCCGCCCTGCTTCCTCCCCTCGCCGCCCTAGAGGCTTAGATCGATCGTCCACCTCACCCCCAACCTCGCAGACACTCTCCACTCTCCCCAGCTCCTCTCCTTCGCCTCCCCGCACCAAGGCCGACGCCACCGTGCTCGCACCGTCGTAGTAGCCGCGCCCACCGTCGTCCCTAAGCCCTGTCGTCGTGTCCGTCGTCTCCGCCGTCCTCGACTACATCGAGCAGGCCGAGCCCCGAGCGCTCGCCCACCCTGGAGACGCCCCCGACCCCTTCTTCCCTAACTCCGGCCGCGGAGATCCCCTTCGCCGTCCCGCTCAGCTCCGACCGCCCCCAAGCTCGCTCCGACGTCTGCTGCGACCTCTGTGAGCCCAGCCTCGTCCTCCCCCTCTCCGTTGGCTCTCTCCTATCCTGGAACGCACCGCACGTAGCTCACCTGCACGCACCACCGCGGAGCTCGTCGCCGACGAGGCTCCGGTCATCCAATGGTCCGGCCACCGTGCCTATCAGCTTCACTGTCACGCGTAGGTGCTGTAGGACCACTCCACGCACCTCTACGAGCACCGCACCGTCGTTTTCGACTTCGCCGAACTCCGGCAGCCGCTGGACTCGTCGCCGGCGTCATCTCCGGCGACCCCGAGGCCAGCCACCACCTCCATTCGATGCGGTTTGCCTCCAGCTAACCGTAGGTGTGCTCCGCCGTCGTTTTGGCAGCCGGAGCACAAAACCCGCACCTCACCGCCGTGTTTGGCCTCGCCGGCGGCTAAACGTCGGCGTGTTGGGCCTGTTTGACCACAGGTTTGACCCCCCTGGGTCACTGACATGTGGGCCCTGCCTGCTAGTCAAACCTAGTTTAAGTGTTAATTTAATTCTAATTAGCTAATTAGTTAACTGTGACACTGACCAGTGGGTCCCACTGGTCAGGTTTGACCTGGGCCGCCCTGTTGACTGACTGACGTCAACATGATGTCATGCTGACGCAGTAAAGGATTTTCTGGGATTTTTAGATTTAAAAATAATTTAGGAAATTCCAAAAAATGCCTAAACTTCAAAAAATCATATAAATTCAACAGTAGCTCAGATGGAAAAGATTTATATATGAAAATTGATCAGAAAAATCCAATCTTTCCAATGGCACTGGTTTCATGCATGTTTGAGCAAGCTAACATTGATGTATACATTAAAACATGATAATGCACTTAATTAAATAATAGCTAAAGTGCCAATTTGAATCTTTGATTCAAATAGGCTCAAACCCTTCTGGTTATAGTTGCATTAGCCCAAAACACATGCATCTTGCCATGTCATGAGCATGCATCATATTGTTGCATTTGTTTGTTTAATGATTGTATCGCCGGTATTCTCCGTGTTAGGTCCTGCTCCCGAGGATACTGCTGCGTATCCAGCTGAAGAGCAGTACCCGACAACCACTTTGTCAGGCAAGCAATCATTGATCATTCCGATACAAACCCATCTTCTCACTCCTGCTCTCTTTTACTGCATTAAGGCAACAACGTGTGAACTGCTACTTGCTGCGGTAGTTGAACCCTATTCCCTTGCATGACCTGTCATTGCCAAAGTAAATAGTTGAAACCCACTAGCATGTGTAGGAGTTGATTGAGCCATGTGATGTGTGATCCACCATGCTATTTGCTTATGTTGCCTGCTATGCTTAGAGTTGTGTCTGGTCTGGTTCATTTGGGTGATGGATCAGAGTGAAACAATCATACCGATAAAGAGAAAGAAGTGTGGAACACGTTTGGTTAAGGTATCGATGAAAGGCCATGTAGGAGTACGTGGTGGGTTGTTTCATTGGAACCGTACATAGGACCCGAGATCTGTATGTGTGGTTCAAATTCCAGTTACTACCATGCATTGGGCCCGAAACCAATGGACCCTCTCGGCTTATTAATTACCCTTGATCTCTGTCCGGGAGTTGCAACTAGTTTCTGGTGTTTATAGTTTACTGGAGGTCGTGCACATCGCTGACCCTCGGGGTGGGTTGTGATGCGACAGGTACGTGGCACGGTGTACCGGTTGCCCGTTTGGTGACTCGGGAACCCTGTACACATCGTTTGGGGCCGTGAGCGACACCCCGGCCGGATCTCCCCACGGATGGAACCCAAATAGGTGATAAACCTAGACGAGAAACTTGAGTAGTTAGTCAGGTCGTGGCCGACACCCTCGCTGGGCTTCCGCTTGAAGGTTGCTGAGTACATGTCGAGTAAACGGCGATAAGTGGTGAAAGCGTGTGTGAAGAGGTACACCCCTGCAGGGTTATCAATCTATTCGAATAGCCGTTGTTCGCGGTACGGACTACTTGGTTACTCTTACAGTTCATAGACAAGTTGATGGATACTACTAAAAGCCTCAAGATAAGTGTGAGTGCCGTGGATGGCCCTTCCGTAGGATGACGGAAGAGGATCCTCGGTAGTGTATTGTTGTGGTGAGTAGAGGACTCGTGTTCGTAATAACATCTTGCAATCCGTTGAGAGTTGTAGTATAGGTTAGCCAAGAGTCAAAGCTGGCTTTCTGCTATGAACTCCACTACCCCCTTTGATAATGTTGCATGTATGATAGGTTCTGTGGTAAGACTTGCTGAGTACCTTTGTACTCATGATTGCTTAATAACTGTTGTAGAGGACAACCCTGCCCCTGCTGATGGGTTCTACATAGACGTTGACGTCGACGAGTAGTTTGACACCCAGACGGAGATCTGGAGCTTGTGAAGGGCCTTGTAGATAGTCAGGCTACACCAAGCCTGTTTTATTTTCTAAGTTGTTTGTACTCAGACATGTAGCTTCCGCTTGTGCTTGTATGACTGTATGACTTGAGTGTTGGGTCATGTGACCCCTACTTGTATGGATATGTTATGTATGGCTCTTGGAGCCTCTTAAATAAAGTACTTTGAGTCATAGAGTTCTGTTGTGATGCAATGTTGTATTTGCACATATTGAGCATATTGTGTGTATGGTTGAAATGCTTGGTATGTGTGGGATCCGACACCTAGTTGTTTTCCTTTGGTAGCCTACCTTACAGGGAAATGCCTCCTAGTGATTCCAATGAGCCTTGGTAGCTTGCTACTGCTCGGAACACGTAGGCTGGCCGGCATGTGTCCTTCTTCGTTCCTGTGTCTGTCCCTTAGGGGAAATGTCACGCGTTGTTCCTTTAAGTCCATGTAGCTTGCTACGACTTGGGTTCATACGTTGATGACCGACACGTTCGTTGCTGGGTCATGGATGCCTGTCTCTGTAATTTAGTGCCACTTTTGGTTTATAACTAGCCATGTCGGCCCGGGTTCTTTGTCATATGGATGCTAGCGACACTGTCATATACGTGTGCCAAAATGCGCAAACGGTCCCGGGCCAGGTAAGGTGGCACCCGTGGGGTTACCGTGCGTGAGGCCGCAAAGTGATATGGCGTGTTACAGCTAGATCGGTGTAACTTAGGATCGGGGTCCTGACAGCGTTGGCATCAGAGCTGGACTGCCTGTAGGTTTCTCAAGCCAAACTGGTCGATGTTGAGTCTAGAAAAATTCTTAGTTATATGTAGGGGAATTGATTGTGGAAGGGAACGTAAGGCTCTTTTTACTCCTTTACCTTATGCCCTTCTGATCTGAGTCAGTCTATTCTTTCTACGGGGATTAGGACTAGGCCTCTTATCCTTACTAGGTTCACGTGTTACTAATCCATAGACTCTTAGGATTGTTGGCTTCAAGCCTTAGTTCAGTTTCTATTCCTTTAACATGATGATTGTTGGACCCGGAACCTTGATATGGAATTGTTGAGTGGCTATGCTATCATTTGTATGATGTCTCAAATCTTTGTTTGAGCATTTACAGTTGTTATGCTGCCCGATTTCTTCCAGAAACACTAATGCCTTTGCATTACTTCGTGTTTCAGATGTCTGGCCGCACCCCTCACCAAGTGGTTCATTTGATGCGGTGCATTAATGTGCCCGGTCACACGGCCATGCTAGTTCGTGTGCTGACTGAGACCGGTTATCGCTGGTATCCTGAGTACACCGTGGAGGAACAGTACCTGGATTTCAATCAGAGTCAGTATTTCTGCACAGTCCGGATATACCCCTCATATCCCGGAGCTAACGACCCCATCCATTGGTCTTATGGACTCGGGGTTACCATCGAGATGGCAGTACAGGATGCCGCCTATTCAATGATGACCATTCTCCGGGCTAGGCATGCCCTGTTGCTGAACACTGAGTTCTGTTACATGCCAGCCTCACTTCCCGGAGAGGAAGGCTACTACACTGGTCTGTATACTGATGCTGCTCATGAAGAGCCACTACTTCAGACTACTGTTCAGATGCTGGAGGATAGGGACCATGAGGTCCGTGCCCTCCGAATGGAGCTGTATAACACTCGAGCCGCCCATTGGACTACTTTGACACGGCTTGCACCTGCTGTGCACGCCAGATATCTGGACATGCGGGATTTGTACCCCGTGCGGACTCATTTGCCTGATCGCATGGATTGGCGTGACGTTGGGGGTATTACACCTCCACGTGGGCGTCGGTTACCACCAGCATTGGCACCGAGGCCACATCCATGTCCCTATGTTCCACAGCCTTTGAGTGCTCACGAGTTTCAAGATCCGTCTGTTCCACTTCCAGGCTATGGTGGTAATCTTTACGAAGATTACTACACGAATGTCTGAGCTAGACCGGGGTAGTAGTAGTATTGTAGTAGTTGTATTCCCACAGTCCTGCGCGTCTTGTGGAATATGACTTAGTGTGTACTGAGTTCCGGAGGTGTAGTTAAATAATGTATAGGAGCTTGGAATGCCTCTGATGGGATGTATCGTCTTTCACCGTAGTTGTACTTTAGCCTTGGCTTGTACTAAACTATGTATGGTGTGTATGACCACTGGTGTATATATAGCAGTTTCTATATTACCATGTCGTACGGATGAACATCTCTGCATTCCGTGTCATCCATTACATTCTGCACTCCTATGTCAAATTTTGCCATCCTTGTCTAAACCGTTGTTTTGCTTCTTTAGGATGGTCAACACTCGCAACACTCCTGCTGCTCAGGAGTAGGGTGAGGCTAGCGGGGCTAGAGATGGGAATCTACCCCAGCCACCCTCCTTGGCTGAAGTTATGCTCGAAGCAGAACGGAACAAGAGAGAGACCAACCGTCTGCTGGAACGCATAGAGCAGAACACTGGGTTCCGCCAGAGGAATGACGTGGTGTCAATCAATGACTTTATCAAGATGTGCCCACCGAAGTTCCATCACTCCACTGAACCTCTGGATGCGGATGACTGGCTATGTAGTATCACCCACAAGCTACACTCTGCCCGTGTGGCCGAAGCGGACAAGGTTACCTATGCTGCCTACCATCTTGAGGGCCCTGCCAGTCTTTGGTGGGAGAACTTTGAAGCTATGCGTCCTGCTGGCCAAATCACTACTTGGGTTGAGTTCAGCGAGGCATTCCGTGAACATCACATTCCGGAAGGTCTCATGGATTGCAAGCGGGAGGAATTCTGCAACTTCACCCAGGGCCGGTTAACTATAGATGGCTATAGTCGCGAGTTTGGCAACTTGGCACGCTACGCACCTGAGGAAGTATCCACCGATGCCAAGAAGCAGGCAAGGTTCCGCAAGGGACTCAGCCCTGAACTCCGCCGAGATCTACGTCTGCACGAGTGCACTTCCTTCCAGAAGTTGGTAAACAAGGCTATCAGTGCTGAAACGGGCCAGACCGACTTCGAGGCCACACGCAAGCATCCACGAGACTTTGGTTCCTCATCCGGCTCTGGCTCTCACAAGCGCCGTGTGTGGGTTCCTAACACTGCTCTGCCACCCAAGTACACACCGAGGCCATCCTTTGAGGCGCCTCGCCCAACTCAACAGTATGCACCTGCCAAGACTTATGGAGGACCACCTTCCAACTTTGCTCCACGCACTAGCACTGTGACTTGCTTCAATTGTGGAGAACCGGGACACTACATGCGTGAGTGTCCTCAGAACCAACCAGGAAAACCCGTTGGCCGTGGTAAGCCAACCGGCAAGGTGAATTATGTCAAGCCAATCCCCACTGCACGTGGTCATGTCAACTATGTCTCTGCTGAGGAAGCTTATGAGGAACCTAACGTCGTCCTTGGTACGCTTCTAGTTAACTACCATCCGACATCTGTTCTTTTCGATACTGGAGCATCCCATTCGTTCATATCTGAGAGCTATGCTCGAATGCACAACATGACTTTTTGTGACATGCCTACTTCCATGGTTATTCAAACTCCTGGTTCAAAATGGCAAACCTCTAGGGTAAGCCATGGAAATGAAATTCTTGTCGATAGACTTGTTTTCCTAGCATCTCTAATCGCTCTCAAGTCCTCGGACATAAACATCATTTTGGGTATGGATTGGATGACAACTCATTACGCCAAGGTTGATTGCTATACTAGGACCATTCAACTTACACACCCATCCGGCAAGATAGTCAATGTCTTGACCCGAATGGCTGAGCGTCAGCTCTACTCTCTTAATGCCGCCCTCTACCAGAACTCGAAGATATCCCGGTAGTCCGTGACTTTCCGGATGTTTTTCCAGAAGAACTGCCAGGAATTCCACCTGACAGAGATGTCGAGTTCGTGATAGATCTTATTCCAGGAACTGTCCCAATCTCTAGGAGACCTTATAAGATGGCACCCCTAGAATTAGCTGAGCTTAAGAAACAACTCGATGAGTCCTTGCAAAAAGGTTTCATCCGTCATAGTTCTTCCCCTTGGGCTTGCCCCGTCCTCTTCGTCAAGAAGAAGGATGGAACGGAGCAGAAGGTTGTAGATTACCGACCTGTCAATCTGGTCACCATAAAGAACAAGTATCCACTCCACAGGATCAACGACCTGTATGATCAGCTTGCTGGATCCTCAGTCTTCTCTAAGATGGATTTGAGGTTGGGTTACCATCAAATCAAAATCAAGAACGGGGATATTCCTAAAACGGCTTTTGTTACTCGTTATGGCCAATATGAGTACACCGTCATGTCCTTCGGGTTAACCAATGCCCCATCCACCTTCTCCCGGCTAATGAATTCGATATTCATGGAGTACTTGGATAAATTCGTCGTGGTATACCTCGATGATATACTCATCTATTCCAAGAACAAGGAAGATCATGCCGAGCATTTAAGGCTGGTATTGATGAAACTTGGAGAGCACCGCCTTTATGCCAAATTCTCTAAATGTGAATTTTGGTTGCCGGAAGTAACTATCTAGGTCATGTTATCTCTGGCAAGGGTATTGCTGTCAATCCCGAGCGAGTTCAAGCCGTCCTTGATTGGACTCCCCCTGAATCGGTCAAGCAAGTTAGGAGTTTTCTTGGCTTACCGAGCTATTGCCGACGCTTCGTCGAGAATTTCTTCAAGGTTGCTAAACCTCTAACTGAACTCCTCAAGAAAGATAAAAAGTTTGAGTGGACCCCACAGTGCGAGTCCAGTTTTCAGGAACTGAAAAGACGCCTGACATCTGCACCTGTACTGGTACCACCAGACTTCTCCAAGGATTTTATTATCTATTGCGACGCCTCGCGACAAGGACTAGGTTGCATACTCATGCAAGATCGTCAAGTGATTGCTTACGCATCCCGACAGTTGCGTCCACATGAGGATAACTATCCTTCTCATGATCTAGAGCTTGCAGCTGTAGTCCATGCACTCAAAACATGGCGACATTACCTCCTTGGTAATCGCTGTGAAATCTTCACTGATCATCAAAGTTTGAAGTACATCTTCACCCAACCGAATCTAAATCTCAGGCAAAGACGTTGGGTTGAGTTGCTCACAGATTACGATTTAGGAATCACTTACACCCCTGGGAAGGCCAATGTCATGGCTGATGCACTAAGTCGTAAGTCTTATTGTAACAACTTGATGTTACAACAAGGACAACCACTTCTCCACGAGGAATTTCGTAAGCTTAACCTTCACATTGTTCCTCGAGGATTTCTTTCCACCTTGGTGGCAGAACCTACCCTTATGGATCAGGTCATCAAAGCACAGAAGGTTGACCCGGGAATTTCCCGTATTAAGAGGAACATCAAGAAAGGAGTCACGGGATGTTTCTCAATTGATGATCAAGGAGTTGTATTCTTTAGCAACCGTTTAGTGGTTCCTAAAGTACGAAATCTGAGACGTTTGATCCTTAAGGAGGCTCATGAATCTCCTCTCACAATTCATCCCGGTAGTACCAAAATGTACCAGGACCTACGTCAGAGATTCTGGTGGACTATGATGAAGAGAGAAATCGCTCAATTCATTGCTAAATGCGACGTTTGTCGTTGAGTCAAAGCAGAGCATCAACGGCCTGCTGGCACCCTTCAACCTTTAGCTATTCCTGAATGGAAATGGGACAAGGTCGGTATGGACTTCATTACCGGGGTTTCCCAGGACCAGGAAAGGGAATAATGCTATCTTCGTCGTTATCGACCGCCTCTCTAAAGTAGCTCATTTCCTGCCTGTTCGAGAGAGTATTACCGCTAGCCAGTTAGCAGACTTGTATGTCTCTCGGATAGTATCACTTCATGGTGTGCCGTTGGAGATTAACTCAAACCGTGGAAGTCTTTTCACTTCACGATTTTGGGAAAGTTTCCAGAATGCTATGGGAACTCATCTCTCTTTCAGTACTGCCTTCCATCCCCAGTCAAGTGGTCAAGTGGAATGAGTCAATCAAATTCTGGAAGACATGCTTCGAGCCTCTATCATCTCTTTCGGTATGGATTGGGAGAAGTGTCTTCCATTTGCTGAATTCGCTTTATAACAATAGTTATCAAGCCAGCCTGAGTAAAGCCCCCTTCGAAGTTCTATATGGACGAAGGTGTCGAACACCTCTTAACTGGTCAGAAACCGGGGAAAGACAATTCTTTGGCCCGGATATGATCCAGGAAGCAGAAGAGCAAGTTCGCATCGTTCGTGAGAAATTGAAAACAGCCCAGTCTCGCCAGAAGACCCAATATGATAGTCATCATAAGGCTGTGACTTTTGAAGTCGGCGATAAGGCTTACCTTCGGGTTACTCCTCTTAAGGGAACCCATCGCTTCGGTATCAAAGGAAAATTGGCCCCTCGTTACATCGGTCCTTTTCGCATTCTTGCCAAACGAGGAGAAGTTGCCTACCAACTGGAACTACCTCCGCACCTATCTAGAGTTCATGACGTGTTCCACGTTTCTCAACTCAGGCGTTGCTTCTCGGATTCTATCCGCGGAGTGGACCACGAAACTCTTGATCTCCAGGACAATCTCACATATCGAGAATACCCCGTTCGTATTCTTGATCAAACCGAGCGCACCACTCGACGCCACAATATCAAGTTTCTCAAGGTTCAATGGTCACACCATTCCGAGAGTGAAGCTACTTGGGAAAGGGAGGATCATCTTCGACTCGAGTACCCCACCCTCTTTCTGGAGGAACTTGAATCTCGGGACGCGATTCTTTTAAGTGGGGGTGAGTTGTCACATCCCTAGTTTAGCACTTGCATTAGGACTAGCTAGAGTGTGCATCATGTTTACTTATCAAAGAAACTTGAAATGGGAATGACAGAAACCCCAGCACCCCTCTTCTAACAACTAGGGTTTGATAAAATCTTTTCCAATGTACCCAAAATGCCCTTAAAAAATGTCCATCATTTCTGCCTTGGTCTTAAACCTCTGCCAAAAATGGTGCACAATTTTCTAGGACATCCAAGGTCTCTGGATTAAATCATATGGTATTTGCATTTGGGCATTTTAATGCTATAAAATATTTTATGTGCCCAAATAATCATAAACTATAATGTTCCATGCTGTTCATATTATATACAGTGGGCATGACAAGTTTTATGAGTTATAAAAATGTTCTGGCATTTTTATTAATTAAACAAAGTTGCAAAAGAAATGAAACAGAAAAGAAATTGGAAAAGGGAGAGAGAGAAAGGTTACTTGATGCCCAACCGGCCCACCTGCCGGCCCAGCCCAGCTGCCGCTCCAGCGAGCTGCTTGGCTCGGCCAGGCAGGCAGGCAGGTGCTCGACGGCGGCCGCAGCGCGCGCCACGCAGCTGCCCGCCGCCCTGCTTCCTCCCCTCGCCGCCCTGGAGGCTTGGATCGATCGTCCACCTCGCCCCCAACCTCGCAGACACTCTCCACTCTCCCCAGCTCCTCTCCTTTGCCTCCCCGCACCAAAGCCGACGCCGCCGTGCTCGCACCGTCGTAGTAGCCGCGCCCACCGTCGTCCCTGAGCCCTGTCGTCGTGTCCATCGTCTCCGCCGTCCTCGACTACATCGAGCAGGCCGAGCCCCGAGCGCTCGACCGCCCTGGAGACGCCCCCGACCCCTTCTTCCCCAACTCCGGCCGCGGAGATCCCCCTCGCCGTCCTGCTCAGCTCCGACCGCCCCCAAGCTCGCTCCGGCGTCTGCTGCGACCTCTGTGAGCCCAGCCTCGTCCTCCCCTTCTCCGTTGGCTCTCTCCTACCCTGGAACGCACTGCACGTAGCTCACCTGCACGCACCGCCGCGGAGCTCGTCGCCGACGAGGCTCCGGCCATCCAATGGTCCGGCCACCGTGCCTATCAGCTTCACTGTCACACGTAGGTGCTGTAGGACCACTCCACGCACCTCTACGAGCACCGCACCGTCGTTTTCGACTTTGCCGAACTCCGGCAGCCGCTGGACTCGTCGCCGGCGTCATCTCCGGCGACCCCGAGGCCAGCCACCACCTCCATTCGATGCGGTTTGCCTCCAGCTAACCGTAGGTGTGCTCCACCGTCGTTTTGGCAGCCGGAGCACAAAACCCGCACCTCACCGCCGTGTTTGGCCTCGCCGGCGGCTAAACGCCGGCGTGTTGGGCCTGTTTGACCACAGGTTTGACCCCCCTGGGTCACTGACATGTGGGCCCTGCCTGCTAGTCAAACCTAGTTTAAGTGTTAATTTAATTCTAATTAGCTAATTAGTTAACTGTCACACTGACCAGTGGGTCCCACTGGTCAGGTTTGACCTGGGCCACCCTGTTGACTGACTGACGTCAGCATGATGTCATGCTGACGCAGTAAAGGATTTTCTGGGATTTTTAGATTTAAAAATAATTTAGGAAATTCCAAAAAATGCCTAAACTTCAAAAAATCATATAAATTCAACAGTAGCTCAGATGGAAAAGATTTATATATGAAAATTGATCAGAAAAATCCAATCTTTCCAATGGCACTGGTTTCATGCATGTTTGAGCAAGTTAACCTTGCTGTATACATTAAAACATGATAATGCACTTAATTAAATAATAGCTAAAGTGCCAATTTGAATCTTTGATTCAAATAGGCTCAAACCCTTCTGGTTATAGTTGCATTAGCCCAAAACACATGCATCTTGCCATGTCATGAGCATGCATCATATTGTTGCATTTGTTTGTTTAATGATTGTATCGCCGGTATTCTCCGTGTTAGGTCTTGCTCCCGAGGATACTGCTGCGTATCCAGCTGAAGAGCAGTACCCGACAACCACTTTGTCAGGCAAGCAATCATTGATCATTCCGATACAAACCCATCTTCTCGCTCCTGCTCTCTTTTACTGCATTAAGGCAACAACGTGTGAACTGCCACTTGCTGCGGTAGTTGAACCCTATTCCCTTGCATGACCTGTCATTGCCACAGTAAATAGTTGAAACCCACTAGCATGTGTAGGAGTTGATTGAGCCATGTGATGTGTGATCCACCATGCTATTTGCTTATGTTGCCTGCTATGCTTAGAGTTGTGTCTGGTCTGGTTAATCTGGGTGATGGATCAGAGTGAAACAATCATACCGATAAAGAGAAAGAAGTGTGGAACACGTTTGGTTAAGGTATCAATGAAAGGCCATGTAGGAGTACGTGGTGGGTTGTTTCATTGGAACCGTACATAGGACCCGAGATCTGTATGTGTGGTTCAAGTTCCAGTTACTACCATGCATTGGGCCCGAAACCAATGGACCCTCTCGGCTTATTAATTACCCTCGATCTCTGTCCGGGAGTTGCAACTAGTTTCTGGTGTTTATAGTTTACTGGAGGTCGTGCACAGCGCTGACCCTCAGGGTGGGTTGTGATGCGACAGGTACGTGGCACGGTGTACCGATTGCCCGTTTGGTGACTCGGGAACCCTGTACACATCATTTGGGGCCGTGAGCGACACACCGGCCGGATCTCCCCATGGATGGAACCCAAATAGGCGATAAACCTGGACGAGAGACTTGAGTAGTTAGTCAGGTCGTGGCCGACACCCTCGCTGGGCTTCCGCTTGAAGGTTGCCGAGTACATGTCGAGTAAGCGGCGATAAGTGGTGAAAGCGTGTGTGAAGAGGTACACCCCTGCAGGGTTATCAATCTATTCGAAGAGCCGTTGTTCGCGGTACGGACTACTTGGTTACTCTTACAGTTCATAGACAAGTTGATGGATACTACTAAAAGCCTCAAGATAAGTGTGAGTGTCGTGGATGGCCCTTCCGTAGGATGACGGAAGAGGATCCTCGGTAGTGTATTGTTGTGGTGAGTAGAGGACTCATGTTCGTATTAACATCTTGCAATCCGTTGAGAGTTGTAGTATAGGTTAGCCAAGAGTCAAAGCTGGCTTTCTGCTATGAACTCCACTACCCCCTTTGATAATGTTGCATGTATGATAGGTTCTGTGGTAAGACTTGCTGAGTACCTTTGTACTCATGTTTGCTTAATAACTGTTGCAGAGGAGAACCCTGCCCCTGCTGATGGGTTCTACATAGACGTTGACGTCGACGAGTAGCTTGACACCTAGACGGAGATCTGGAGCTTGTGAAGGGCCTTGTAGATATTCAGGCTACACCAAGCCTGTTTTATTTTCTAAGTTGTCTGTACTCAGACATGTAGCTTCCGCTTGTGCTTGTATGACTGTATGACTTGAGTGTTGGGTCATGTGACCCCTACCTGTATGGATATGTTATGTATGGCTCTTGGAGCCTCTTAAATAAAGTACTTTGAGTCATAGAGTTATGTTGTGATGCAATGTTGTATTTGCACATATTGAGCATGTTGTGTGTATGGTTGAAATGCTTGGTATGTGTGGGATCCGACACCTAGTTGTTTTCCTTTGGTAGCCTACCTTACAGGGAAATGCCTCCTAGTGATTCCAATGAGCCTTGGTAGCTTGATACTGCTCGGAACACGTAGGCTGGCCGGCATGTGTCCTTCTTCGTTCCTGTGTCTGTCCCTTAGGGGAAATGTCACGCTGTTCCTTTAAGTCCATGTAGCTTGCTACTACTTGGGTTCATACGTTGATGACCGACACGTTCGTTGCTGGGTCATGGATGCCTATCTCTGTAATTTAATGCCACTTTTGGTTTATAACTAGCCATGTCGGCCCGGGTTCTCTGTCATATGGATGCTAGCGACACTGTCATATACGTGTGCCAAAATGCGCAAATGGTCCTGGGCCAGGTAAGGTGGCACCCGTGGGGTTACCGTGCGTGAGGCCGCAAAGTGATATGACGTGTTACAGCTAGATCGGTGTGACTTAGGATCGGGGTCCTGACAGTTCCCTTTGTCATCGGTATGTTACTTGCCCAAGATTCGATCGTCGGTATCATCATACCTAGTTCAATCTCGTTACCAGAAATTCTCTTTACTTGTTTCGTAATACATCATCTCGTGACTAACTCATTAGTCATTTGCTTGCAAGGCCTATTATGATGTGCATTACCGAGAGGGCCCAGAGATACCTCTCTGACACTCGGAGTGACAAATCCTATTCTTGATCTATGCCAACACCACGAACACCTTTGGAGACACCTGTAGAGCATCTTTATAATCACACAGTTACGTTGTGACGTTTGATGGCACACAAGGTGTTCCTACGGTTTTCGGGAGTTTCATAATCTCATAGTCATAGGAATATGTATAAGTCATGAAGAAAGCAATAACAGTAAAACTAAACGATCATAGTGCTAAGCTAACGGATGGGTCTTGTCCATCACATCATTCTCCTAATGATGTGACCCTGTTGATCAAATGACAACTCATGTCTATGGCTAGGAAATATAACCATCTTTGATCAATGAGCTAGTCTAGTAGAGGCATACTAGGGACACTCTGTTTTGTCTATGTATTCACACATGTACTAAGTTTCCAGTTAATAGAATTCTAGCATGAATAATAAACATTTATCATGATTTAAGGAAATAAATAATAACTTTATTATTGCTTCTAGGGCATATTTTCTTCAGTCTCCCACTTGCACTAAAGTCAATAATCTAGATCACATCACCATGTGATTAACACCAATAGTTCACATCACCATGTGACTAACATCCATAGTTCTCATCGCCATGCGACCAATACCCAAAGGGTTTACTAGAGTCAACAATCTAGTTCACATCGCCATGTGATAACACCCACAGAGTACTAAGGTGTGATCATGTTTTGCTTCGTGAGAGAAGTTTAGTCAGCGGGTCTGTTACATTCAGATCCGTATGTATTTTGCAAATTTCTATGTCTACAATGCTCTGCATGGAGCTACTCTAGCTAATTGCTCCCACTTTTAATACGCATCCATATTGATACTTAGAGTCATCTGTATTAGTGTCAAAGCTTGCATCGGCGTAACTCTTTACGACGAACTCTTTATCACCTCCATAATCGAGAAACATTTCCATAGTCATCCAGTTACTAAGGATAATTTTGACCGCTATCCAGTGATCTACTCCTAGATCACTATTGTACCTCCTTGCCAAACTCATGGCAAGGTACACAACAAGTTTGGTACACAGCATGGCATACTTTATAGAACCTATGGTTGAGGCATAGGGAATGACTTTCATTCTTTCTCTATCTTCTGCCGAGGTCGGGTTTTGAGTCTTACTCAACTTCATACCTTTTAACTCAAGCAAGAACTCCTTCTCTGACTGATCCATTTTGAACTACTTCAAAATTTTGTCAAGGTATGTACTCATTGAAAAAACTTATCAAGCGTCTCAATCTATCTCTATAGATCTTGATTCTCAATATGTAAGTAGCTTCATCGAGGTCTTTCTTTGAAAATTCTACATCATTTCCGATCAACAATATGTCATTCACATATACTCATCAGAAAGGTTGTAGTGCTCCCACTCACTTTCTTGTAAATACAGGCTTCACCGCAAGTCTGTATAAATCTATATGCTTTGATCAACTTATCAAAGCGTATATTCCAGCTCTGAGATTCTTGCACCAGTCCATAGATGGATCGCTGGAGCTTGCACATTTTGTTAGCACCTTTAGGATTGACAAAACCTTCTGGTTGCATCATATACAATTATTCTTTAATAAATCCATTAAAGAATGCAGTTTTGTTATCCATTTGCCAGATTTCATAAAATGCGGCAATTGCTAACATGATTCGGACAGACTTAAGCATCGCTACGGGTGAGAAAGTCTCATCGTAGTCAACTCCTTGAACTTGTCGAAAACTTTTCGCAACAAGTCGAGCTTTGTAAACAGTAACATTACCGTCAGCATCGGTCTTCCTCTTGAAGATCCATTTATTTTCGTTGGCTTGCCGATCATCGGGAAAGTCAACCAAAGTCCACACTTTGTTCTCATACATGCATCCCATCTCAGATTTCATGGCCTCAAGCCATTTTGCGGAATCTGGGCTCATCATCGCTTCCTCATAGTTCGTAGGTTCATCATGGTCTAGTAACATGACTTCTAGAACTGGGTTGCCGTACCACTCTGGTGCGGAACGAACTCTGGTTAATCTACGAAGTTCAGCCGAAACTTGATCTGAAGTTTCATGATCATCATCATTAGCTTCCTCACTAATTGGTGTAGGAATCACTGGAACTAGTTTCTGTGATGTACTACCTTCCAATTCGGGAGCAGGTACAATTACCTCATCAAGTTCTACTTTCCTCCCACTCACTTCTTTGAGAGAGAACTCCTTCTCTAGAAAGGATCCATTCTTAGCAACGAATAACTTTCCTTTGGATATGTGATAGAAGGTGTACCCAATAGTCTCCTTTGGGTATCCTATGAAGACACATTTCTCCGACTTGGGTTCGAGCTTATCAGGTTGAAGCTTTTTCACATAAGCATCGCAACCCCAAACTTTAAGAAACAACAACTTTGGTTTCTTGCCAAACCACAGTTCATAAGGCGTCGTCTCAACGGATTTAGATGGTGCCCTTATTTAACGTGAATGCAGCTGTCTCCAATGACTAACCCAAAACAATAGTGGTAAATCGGTAAGAGACATCATAGATCGCACCATATCTAATAAAGTACGATTACGACGTTCGGACACACCATTACACTGTGGTGTTCCAGGTGGCGTGAGTTGTGAAACTATTCCACATTGTTTTAAATGAAGGCCAAACTCGTAACTTCAAATATCCGCCTCCGCGATCAGATCGTGGAAACTTTTATTTTCTTGTTACGATGATTCTCTACTTCACTCTGAAATTTCTTTGAATTTTTCAAATGTTTCAGACTTGTGTTTCATTAAGTAGATATACCCATATCTGCTCAAATCATCTATGAAGGTCAAAAAATAATGATACCCGCCGCGAGTCTCAACACTCATTGGTCTGCATACATCTGTATGTATGATTTCCAACAAGTCAATTGCTCGCTCCATTCTTCCGGAGAACAGAGTTTTAGTCATCTTGCCCATGAGGCATGGTTCGCAAGCACCAAGTGATTCATAATCAAGTGATTCCAAAAGTCCATCACTATGGAGTTTCTTCATGCGCTTTAGACCACTATGACCTAAACGGCAGTGCCACAAACAAGTTGCACTATCATTATTAACCTTGCATCTTTTGGCTTTAATATTATGAATATGTGTATCACTACGATCGAGATCCAACAAACTATTTTCATTGGGTGTATGACCATCGAAGGTTTTATTCATGTAAACAGAATAACAAATATTCTATGACTTTAAATGAATAACCGTATTGCAACAAATATGATCAAATCATATTCATGCTCAACGCAAATGCCAAATAACATTTATTTAGGTTTTACACTAATCCCGAAAGTATAGGGAGTGTGCGATGATGATCATATCAATCTTGGAACCACTTTCAACACACATCGTCACTTCACCTTTAACTAGTCTCTGTTCATTTTGCAATTCTCGTTTCGAGTTACTAATTTTAGTAACTGAACCGGTATCAAATACCCAGGGGTTTCTATGAACACTAGTAAAGTACACATCAATAATCTGTATATCAAAATATACCTTTGTTCACTTTGCCATCCTTCTTATCCGCCAAGTATCTAGGGCAGTTCCACTTCCAGTGACCATTTCCTTTGCAGTAGAAGCACTTAGTTTCAGGCTTGGGTTTAGCTTTGGGTTTCTTCACGGGAGTGACAACTTACTTGTCATTCTTCTTGAAGTTACCCTTCTATCCCTTTGCCCTTTACTTGAAACAAGTGGTCTTGTTAACCATCAACACTTGATGCTCTTTCTTGATTTCTACCTTCGCCGATTTCAGCATCGCGAAGAGCTCAGGAATTACTTACGTCATCCCTTGCATATTATAGTTCATCACGAAGTTCTACTAACTTGGTGATAGTGACTAGAGAACTTTGTAAATTACTATCTTATCTGGAAGATTAACTCCCACTTGATTCAAGCAATTGTAGTACCCAGACAATCTGAGCACATGCTCACTGGTTGAGCTATTCTCCTCCATCTTGTAGGAAAAGTACTGTCAGAGGTCTCATAACTCTTGACATGGGCATGAGTATGAAATACCAATTTCAACTCTCGGAACATCTTATATGCTTCGTGGCGTTCAAAACGTTTTTGAAGTCCAGGTTCTAAGCCGTAAAGCATGGTGCACTTAAACTATCAAGTAGTCATCATACCAAGCTTTTGTCAAAACGTTCATAACGTCTACATCTGCTCCTGCAATAGGTCTGTCACCTAGCGGTGCATCAAGGACATAATTCTTCTGTGCAGCAATGAGGATAATCCTCAGATCGCGGAACAATTCCACATCATTGCCACTAACATCTTTCAACTTAGTTTTCTCTAGGAACATATAAAAATCCCTCGGGAGCTACATCACGAGCTATTGATCTACAACATAGATATGCTAATACTACCAGGACTAAGTTCATGATAAATTACAGTTCAATTAATCATATTACTAAAGAACTCCCACTTAGATAGACATCCCTCCGGTCATCTAAATGATCACGTGATCCAAATCAACTAAACCATGTCCGATCATCACGTGAGATGGAGTAGTTTCAATGGTGAATATCTTATGTTGATCATATCTACTATATGATTCACGCTCGACCTTTCGGTCTCCAGCGTTCCGAGGCCATATCTGCATATGCTAGGCTCGTCAAGTTTAACCCGAGTATTCTGCGTGTGCAAAACTGGCTTGCACCCGTTGTATGTGAACGTAGAGCCTATCACACCCGATCATCACGTGGTGTCTCAGCACGAAGAACTTTCGCAACGGTGCATACTCAGGGAGAACACTTGTACCTTGAAATTTTGTAAGGGATCATCTTATAATGCTGCCGTCGTTCTAAGCAAAATAAGAAGCATAATAAGATAAACATCACATGCAAATCAAAATATGTGACATGATATGGCCATCATCATCTTGTGCTTTTGATCTCCATCTCCAAAGCACCGTCATGATCACCTTCGTCACCGGCGCGATACCTTGATCTCCATCGTAGCATCGTTGTCGTCTCGCCAACTATTGCTTCTACGACTATTGCTACCGCTTAGTGATAAAGTAAAGCAATTACATGGCGATTGCATTTCATACAATAAAGCGACAACCATATGGCTCCCGCCAGTTGCCGATAAATTTACAGAACATGATCATCTCATACAAAAACGTATAACTCATCATGTCTTGACCATATCACATCACAACATACCCTGCAAAAACAAGTTAGACGTCCTCTACTTTGTTGTTGCAAGTTTTACGTGGCTGCTACGGGCTTTAGCAAGAACCGTTCTTACCTACACATACATAACCACAACGATGTTTCGTCAAGTAAGTGCTGTTTTAACCATCACAAGGACTGGGCGTAGGCACACTCGATTCAGCTAAAGTGAGAGAGACAGACACCCGCCAGTCACCTTTAAGCAATGAGTGCTCATAACGGTGAAACCAGTCTCGCGTAAGGGTACACGTAATGTCGGTCCGGGCCGCTTCATCTCACAATACCGCCGACGCAAAGTATGACATGCTGGTAAGCAGTATGACTAGTATCGTCCACAACTCACTTGTGTTCTACTCGTGCATATCATCTACGCATAGACCTGGCTCATGATGCCACTGTTGGGGAACATAGTATTCAAAATTTTCCTACGAACACGCAAGATCTATCTACTAGATGCATAGCAACGAGAGGGGAGAGTGTGTCTACGTACCCTCGTAGACCGAAAGCGGAAGCGTTTATCAACGCGGTTGATGTAGTCGTGCACCTTCACGATCCGTCCCGATCAAGTACCGAACGTACGACACCTCCGCGTTCAGCACATGTTCAGCTCGATAACGTCCTCGCCTTCTTGATCCAGCAAGACGGGCGAAGTAGTAGATGAGTTCCGGCAGCACGACGGCGTGGTGACGATTGTTGATGAAGAACAATCTCTGTAGGGCTTCGCCAAGCACTGCAGAAACTAGACGGAGGATAAACTAGAGGGTTGGGGTTGCCGGCACACGGCTTGGTGTATCTTGATGTGTTCCAGGTGCTAGCCCCGCCCCTCTATTTGTTTGTTGAGCCCTGGGGTCGAAACTTGGAGCAAAAGCCTCCTCAAAGTCGGTTTTGCCCGAAAGGCAAGAGTCCCACTCGGATTCCAGGACCAAACACCACAATCCTTGGCGACTGGCCCAGACGCCACGGGCCTCGGCGTCTGGACCAGGGCCAGACGCCAGGGTCTCCTGCGTTTGGCCCCTTGGCCTCCGTTAAACACCTATTGCACCGACTTAATGCCCTGTGGGCTTGACCCCTTGGCCTAACCATATCATCCTATATATCAATTTTTACGTCCAGACCATTCCGGAGCTCCACGTCATGTCCGTGCTCTCATCCGGGACTCCGAACAACATTCGGTTACCAACATACATAACTCATTCAATACTATATCGTCAACGAAACGTTAAGCGTGCGGACCCTACAGGTTCGAGAACTATGTAGACATGACCGAGACACTTCTCTGGTCAATAACCAATATGCCCATATTGGCTCCTACATATTCTACGAAGATCTTTATCGGTCGAACCGCATAACAACATACGTTGTTCCCTTTGTCATCGGTATGTTACTTTCCCGAGATTTGATCGTCGGTATCATCATACCTAGTTCAATCTCGTTACCGGCAATTCTCTTTACTCGTTCCGTAATACATCATCTCGTGACTAACTCATTAGTCATTTGCTTGCAAGGCTTATTATGATGTGCATTACCGAGAGGGCCCAGACATACCTCTCCGACACTCGGAGTGACAAATCCTATTCTTGATCTATGCCAACACCACGAACACCTTCAGAGACACCTGTAGAGCATCTTTATAATCACCCAGTTATGTTGTGACGTTTGATGGCACACAAGGTGTTCCTCCGGTATTCGGGAGTTGCATAATCTCAGTCATAGGAACATGTATAAGTCATGAAGAAAGCAATAACAGTAAAACTAAACGATCATAGTGCTAAGCTAACGGATGGGTCTTGTCCATCACATCATTCTCCTAATGATGTGACCCTGTTGATCAAATGACAACTCATGTCTATGGCTAGGAAACATAACCATCTTTGATCAATGAGCTAGTCTAGTAGAGGCATACTAGGGACACTCTGTTTTGTCTATGTATTCACACATGTACTAAGTTTCCAGTTAATACAATTCTAGAATGAATAATAAACATTTATCATGATATAAGGAAATAAATAATAACTTTATTATTGCCTCTAGGGCATATTTCCTTCACAAAAAAACATTGTTCGGCTTGGTTCATTAACTAACGAGCACGAGCCAAAACGAGCCAAACTATTGAGCGTTCATTATGCTCGCGAGCTTCGAGCTTTTCGTCCAGGCCTATCTCCCGCACGCACATTATCTTTAGGCCTCTCTCGCATAAATTGCCCCCCCCAGACACACCTCTCTCTTAGTAGTTGGCAGATATGATTCCATCATATCATTCGGTAGGATATCCCTAACTATTAGGCTGGATGGTAATACGAGACAAAGTTTTACCCCAGTTCGGACCCTTGCAGTTGAGGAAAAAGCCTACTCTTGGTACTGTATATTAGTGATAGGGGTGTGTACAAAGTACACGTGAATACCAGGCATTGTGCGTGTGTGTATACTATCGACAAACTAGCCCCCAAGCTTCTATAACATACTGGGGGCCTAGGGTTACAAATCATATATAGTCGGCTTATCACCAGTGGGGATAGAGTCCTCCGTGACTCTGGTAGCTAGGTTCGCATTGTACGCCGAGTCCTCCACATGGCTCTTCGTATAACGCGCCTCGATCCAACCTATGTGGCGTAGGATGGTACCGACCTATGAGTCCTCATGTTGACCCACCACAACTAGAAATGATGTGCCCACCACACCACACACGCAACTGGCCACTAAGAAAATAAGCATATACAATAGTACAATGTTATACATGAAATTTAATTGCATGGTGCATCCAAAAATATTTGTTCTGCATTGTGAATGTTTATATATTCTCCTAAAATATTAGTCATGGGAAAGAGAACGAAGGGCATATCTCTCCTTGTCTCCACCGGACAACCCCTCTTTCTACACCACTTTCACGTACGAACACAAACTATCTCTCGGCCCTCTAAAAGTATGCATGCTGTCGTGGATTTAACACGGCAGATGTCCGGTTTAGCGGACTTGATGATGGAACCATCGCACGGGTTAGCTTGAAGGGGTTCATAGCACACAAAGGACACAGAGAGTTTATACTAGTTCGGCCCCTTCGATGAAGGTAAAAGCCTACATCTAGTTGGTTTGGTATTGCTTGGGCGTCGGTTTACAGGGAGCGGATCGCTTGCCTGTAGTCTCGACGGGTTGATTCTTGCTTGTCCCTGAACCGTCGCCGGGTCGTCCCTTTATATAGAGGTGACGCCTGGTCCGGTTTACAGAGTCCCGAGGCCGGCTCATACTTGTGTCCGCCTCGGTCTCTGTCCTTTCTTCCTTATCTCTCAAGTTACATCGCTTGGCAGTTTACAAACAATAATTCTATACATGGGCCCTAAGATCTTATGGGCCGTAGCCTTTACTGAATATTACAACCAAGTATAATATAACTAAGCCGGTTTACACTAGCCGGTTCATACCTGCTAGTCATATCCTTGACATTAGGCCCCAGAATGATTTGAACTTGTTCATATCAATCTCCCTTGTCTTGCATAATTTTCTTCTGTGTCTTCTCATTTTTGTAAACCGGCTCTGACGTCATCTTCGAGAATCATTGAATCTGACCATGACATCATCTCCGCATTTAACGCTGCGAGCTGTACTGTAGCTTTGTTTAATGGTTATCCCGAAAATCGAGGCGTCAAGGGATCTTTATCCAATCTTTGCTCCCTCGAATCCCGTGCCTGTCGCTTCATATCTGTCCTTCCCTTATAAATACTGCTGTCCTCATTCGTTTTATCTCCTTCTCGCGTCTTCTTCCTCCGCCCGTCGCCCGAGCTTCAAGACTCCATTGACGCCCGAGCTTGACGCACCGCCGTCGCCCGCCGAGTCCGAGACCTCACTAGCCGCTGCATCAACCTGACTTGGACCAGAGAACTCCGCCGCTGTCCTCCATTGTTCCAGGTACGTCTTTTCTTCCTCAATATAGATCTGCATCCTTTAGGGTTCTTCCCTGTTCCTCCGCCATTAGGGCTTTTAACGAAAGCTTCATCTTGTTCCTCTTAAACGCAAGTTTGCAGAAAGTTTTTGACCTTTATGCTCAGTTCTTAGATCTTTACCTTTGTTCCACTAGTATTTGCTTTAGATCTCGCCACTTATACTTATCTTGTAGATTCATCTGCTCCGCATAAGACCGTTGTGTTTCTCCCCGTATTTTCTTGCACTTATTTTTTCTTTTCTTTGTGCGCCCAGATCTATTCCACTTTAGCCGTTTACAAAGAAACTATTTCTTCTCCTTTGTAGATCTATTAGGTATACTCCGGTTTATGCTGTCATACCCTCTTCCAGTAAATTTTTTGAAGTTTGAACGTGACGGTTTAGCTGTTCCTCTTTTGTTGTCGTGAACCGGTAATGACATAGCTCCCTGTTATTGCCGGTTTAATCATATCATTAGTCCTCTGTCTAAACCGTTGCGTAACCTTCGTAGATATCTTCCGGTTTATACTGCTGTACCCGCATAATCCGTTTTTTGCACTTTAGCTTTTTCAGTACTTGTCCTCCTGTCGCTATGGCCAAGCAGTTTGTTTCTTGTGATTGGGTCCCTTCCATTATCACGGAAGAAGACTTGGTCAAAATTGCTGAAATTGGTACTTTAGGCCCTCAGTCCGTTTTGAAGTGGCGGGCTCCGGGAAATGAATGCCCTCCTACTCCCAGGCAAGGGGACGTTATTGTTTTCTTCGACCACATATCTCGAGGCTTCTCTCCCCCCGGTTCAAAGTTTTTCCGGGACGTTCTTGCTGCCTTCCAACTCCACCCTCAGGACATTGGGCCCAACTCCATTTCAAATATCTGTGACTTCCAAGTATTTTCGGAGGTGTATCTGCAAGAAGAACCGTCTGTTGATCTATTCCGGGACTTCTTTCACCTGAACCGGCGCACGGAGTTCACCAGCGGACCGCATCAGGAACTCGGCGGTGTTAGTATCCAGAAAAGGAGAGACGTTGTCTTCCCTCACGCCGCTTTACACACGCATCCAATGGAGTGGAACAAATCATGGTTTTACTGCGTTGACACTTCTCCTGAAGGGGAGAACCCTCTGCCGGGTTATCGTGAGCACCGTATTCCGGAGGATCATCCTCTGCCACAACGACTCAGCTCTGTCAAACGGACCCGGTTTGCATCCCAACTCTCCAGGTTGAAAGCTTTTATGGCCAATGGTTTAACAGGAACCGATTTTATGTGCTGTTGGCTCTCTTGGAGTATTCTTCCCTTAAGTCAGCGATCGCAGTTGATGTGCCAATATTCTGGTAAACCGGATGACCCTCAACGGTTTACCAAGGAAAAACTCTCTGAATCGGAGGTTATTGAATCGGCGAAGAAGATGCTCAACGTCTCCTTAGCAGACTGCAGCAAAGTCGGGTTAGCCCCGTATTACAAGAAGAATAAGCTGCCTGCGCTAAGTTTTGCTTTGTCCTGTATTTGTGACCCATTTCTTTAAACCATTCTTCCAATTGTCTTTCCTTCCTTTGAATAGGCTGATGATCCCTTCTGGAAGAGAAAACCCCAAGAGAAAACCGACAAACAAGCATGCCGGAAGACCTTTGCTAATAAGAAAAGGAAAGCGGCTGTTGACTCTAGTTCTCACGCTGAGGATGATGATCCGGATTCCGAGGTATGAATTAATCCGATTTTAATTTGCTTTCTTGTACTCATCTGTATCTAATGATAACTTTCCACAGGAGTTGGCAGAAGGTGATAGACCGGCCGAAGTTGAGGTAACTATCCTTTCTTCCGATTCAGAACCTCTTCCACAAAAAAGTCGTCGGACCGTCCGGAAATACCAATTTTCTCATCCTTATGCTCAATTGGATCCTATTTTTCTTTTGAAGAAACAACAGCATGAAGCTCTTCGCCGGACCACTCGCCATAGCGGCTTGGCAGTGGAATCATCCGAGATTTCTCTAACTCCAGCTCGGAAGCGTCGCACTGAGGTGATACTTTCTCCGACTCTCCTTCATCCCAAGGCCGGGCTTATCCGAAAACCTCTTAAACCGTCTGATCCTGATTATCAGGAGACTCCATTATCCTCTTATGGTGAATCGACTGCCACGCAACTTCCCCCATTGAAAACTGTCCCAGGGTGAGTCTTTTTAACATTTCTTTTTGCTTCGCAATTTTAACTCATTCTGCAAACTTTTTTCCAGCAAGCCGAAGCCTAGCAAAAGACAAAAGGCAAACAAACCCCCTGCTGAGACTTCTGCAGATGATCCGGCGGTTGATCCGGCAACGACCGTTCCTCCAGAAGGCGAGCCCATAGCTCCTCTTGAAGATCCTGCGCCTACGGATCATATCTCAGTACCCGAGAATCCTACTGCTGAAGATGTCCACAATCCGTCAAGTCCTGCCCGGGCCAACTCTCCTCAAGTTAATCCGGCATCTCCCAATCCGGCTCACACTGCGACTCCACCAACTGCACCTGCTTCTCCAGAAGTTGTAGTGACTGGGGCTGCTTTCGTTGCTCCGGCTGAGCCCACCGTTTTAACCAAGCATACGGCTAAAACGGAGAAGCTATATAAGGAGAAGGGTAAATGGAGTACTGAAGTATCCAATCTTGCAGATATGAGTGCCCAAGAAATCTATTCTGGGTACTTAAACCGGCTCCACAGCAGCCGAGACTATGAAGCGAGTTTGGTTAACTTGATGAAGGAGAAATATGAGGTAATCCTTTTCTTCTGACTTTGCGCTTGTGATATGCTCCTATCCCATAACAGCCCCCAAGTTCCGGTTTAGCTGCATACTGAAGGTGAACCGGAACTTTATAGTTTGAACAATTGATCTTTACATTAGCCCCCAAGTATCAAGTAGATAACTTGTTTATGTATTTGATACTTGTAAAAATTTCTGCTGATACTTCAATCATCCATTAGCCCCCAAGTGTCAAGTAGACAACTTGCTTGTGTGCTTGAGACTTGTAACTTTGAATTGCTGTTGTTTATTGCTTCAACTGCCATTAGCCCCCAAGTGTCAAGTAGACAACTTGTTTGTGTGCTTGAGACTTGTCTGATTTTTGCTTCTTGTCACTTGATTATGCTTGTAGGCTGACTTAAACCGGAACGCTGATGAGATTAATGAACTTCGGAGCCGTCTTGCTGAGATAGAATCTGCCGCTTCGAAAGCTAAGAAAGATCTTCAGGTAAGTTTAAAGACTGCTGAAGATCTGAAAAAATTCTTTGAAGAAGAGCGGACCACTTTTGAGGTTCAGAAGAAAGAGCTGGAGAAAAGGGTTCAGGACGCTGAAGCGGCGCTTAATCCGGTTATAGAAGAGTTAACCGGTTTAAAGCAGCAAATTGAGTTGATGACCTCTGCAATCTTTGGTAAGTATAATCTGAACTCCTGCTTTATCCTTGCAATCTTCCATCTGTGCCGGTTTAACCGTAATATCTATATGCAGGGCGCCGTGTCACCCATCTTGGGGATGACCTACGGAAGAAACTTAAAGCATGTTACACCTTGGTCGAGCAGCTGTATTCCGGCGCTCAGAGGATCATTAGTGCAACATCTTTCGGTAAACCGGCCCCCACGACCATCCAAGGCACGTTGGAAAAGTTATCTGTTCTTCCCGGGCGTCTAGAAGAAGTCAAAAAATCTGCTGCTCGAGGTGGTGCCCTCTTGGCCCTTACCAGGGCTAAAGCCTGGGTCCCGGATCTTGATCCGGAAGAAGCTTTGACTGGATTTCCTGACACTAAGGAAGATGGATCCGCTTTTACCGCAAAGGACCTCCATGTCTTGACGAAGGAGATGCGCCCCCTCGCCAGCAAGCTTGCAGCGGAATCTAATTTATCCAGGTATCATCCAGGGTACGACTTGCAAAACGAGCGGGTGGAGCGGCCAGTTTATGACACCGTTAATTTAATCCCACCGGTTCGCCCTCATACCTTCGCTCCAGATATCGAACCTTCTGAACTTATCAACGAAGAGATGTACTTCCGGGATTTGACGAAGATTGACTGGCGTGTTCCGGACTTCCAACCGCTTCAAGAGGACGAAGACATTCCGGATCAAGCTGATGGCCAGCCGTCTCAGCAAGGAGCATAACTCAGAATTTATTGTTGTAATTGTCGTCTCTGCTTTATCAAACAATCTTTTTAATCCGTCAGGCTTGCTATGCCTTGTAATAGGATAGCTGAAACATGATCCGCTTTAATCCGGATATTCTGTCTTTCTTGTGTGAGATATTTGCTAATTTAAATGTTGTCTAATGTCGCTTATCTTGTGTATCATCTGCTCCTGCAGAAATAATACTGAAAATATGTCCTAGCGGTTTACCACTGGACAGATAAATTGTTCTCTCAAAACGTCAAACAAGTACATACTTATACCAGAAATATAGTTATACCTGAGATTACATATGCTCAATACTCTTAATCCGGTAGAACTTTAAAGCCTCTTGATGAAGATCTTCATGGATCCAATTAGAAACCCGGGTTTTGATGATAGACTCCGGTTTATGTCGTTCTAAAACTTTGTTCAAAAATTTTGTGGCTTGTTACCTGATGGATGATCCGAGTTAGAATGACCACCGGTTTATTCATGCTGGTTTTCGTGACCCAGACTTTTCACTTTATAGATATGTGGTCAGCCTCTGTAGTTGTTCCACTCCGGTTTAAAGAGTTGTAAAACACAAACACCAAAAGATGCAAATTTTGCAAATAAAACCATGTAGTCGAGGCTTTTTAAGAGCTGCCAGGCTCAAAGCAAGGTTCAGCCAATCACTGGATGTGGATTATCCATCTTTCCAGAGGGCCTAGCCAATCACTGAATGTGGATTATCCATCTTTTCAGAGGGCCGTTAGAACCGCAAGAAAAAATTGAGCCAATCACTGGATGTGGATTATCCATCTTTCCAGAGGGCCTAGCCAATCACTGAATGTGGATTATCCATCTTTTCAGAGGGCCGATAGATACTTAATAAACCATCATAAACAATGTAGCCAATCACTGGATGTGGATTATCCATCTTTCCAGAGGGCCTAGCCAATCACTGAATATGGATTATCCATCTTTTCAGAGGGCCGATCGATGGTGCAGAAGAAAAACTTTAGCCAATCACTGGATGTGGATTATCCATCTTTCCAGAGGGCCTCCATGGTTCCTCGAACCTGTGGGTAAATCCGACTGTCCATAAGAG
>LR738713.1:634782397-634846556 GCA_902687465.1 Secale cereale | reverse complement strand
ACCGGCCGTGAGGAGTGGTTTCGGGGCGGGCGGGGCGGCGTGGCAGCGCGGGCCGGCGTGGCAGCGCGGGCCGGTGGTTCAGCCGGTGGTGGCTGGCGGCTCAGGGGGGTGGAGTTTGATGATAAACTGCAGGCCCTTGATTTCGTATCCAACGGCTGGAAAATCTAATGACCAGAGATGAAAAAGTCAGTAGACAGACGTGTAGCCTCACCCCGCACGTACACATGCACGCACGCAAGACACGCACGCATGCAGGCGTGCAACACTAACACGTACACATAACGAACACACGCACGCATGCAGGCGTGCAACACTGACGCGTACACATGCACTCACGAACACACACACGTACGTACACATGCATGCAACACTGAAACGTACTCTTGCACGCACGCAACACTCGCACGCCTGCATGCACACAACACACGACGCAAGACACACGCTCAACCTATACGTGCATGCACCCTTTGTTAAGGACTTGGATTGTTACGGGTATTAATCAATCTTATCTATGATAAGCAGAACATTGATGTTTGTAGCGGTCTTTATGAATCACAACATATCGAACGGGCTATCAACATGAAAAGAATGACGCCACACTCAATGAACAATCATCGGTTTATGACATGCCCGCTTCTGACCGCCCTGGCCCACCAAAGGTTCCTCTGTTGTGCGCTTCCTGCGTTGGGTCACTGACATGCAGGCCATGTACCCAAAGAGCTCACACGTCAGTGGAAGAAAGATGCACTATCCTACGTAAGAGTCGAGGGTGCCACTCGCTGCACACCCGGTTGAACACGCCTCCTTGCCGCATTCAAATGCCCCCCCCATGAAACCCACCCGTGTGGAAGCCGAGAAACCCACTCTGGACACACGTCCGTTCATGACCGGGCCGGCATTAAACGCAACGCCGGCCGAGCTCCTCCCGTCCGCCATCTATTTAATCTCCTATTTAAACGAGGCCAAACGCCGGCCAAGAATCACACACCTCCGCCGCTCCCCTATCTCCTCCTTTACCATTTTGTCCACTCTTACAATGGCTTACGAAGAGTAGTTATGCCGCATCCAAGTCGGCTGGGTGGCCCACCGAGCCCGCCGGATACGAGCTATGCAGCTCGCTGATTCACCTCCCTTCCCTCGCCCGACAAAGCCCGTTGCCGCCCCACGCTGGCGCGCGGTTTAGCAACTTGCCGCTCCAGGCCAGCTCGAGAGGAGCGGCGCACGGGCGTCGTTGCTGCCGTCCACGCCTCCGCCTCGTACCGTGTCTCCCGTTTCTGTGGCCGAGACTCCCATGCCGGCGGCCGCGCCATGCAAGCAGCGACAGAAGCCGGGTGCGCGGAGAGCGACGAGTCGGTGGCTAGCGCCCATCATCGAGGAGAAGTAGAATACTAGAGGCCGTCGCCACTTGGGTCCCCATGAAGGCCACCACGGAGGCGATGCCGGCGTATACAGCTGGTGTCTTGCCGGATATTTTTGTGGCGAGGACCTTCGTCGACCCTGCATATACCTCCAGGGCTCCCGGCAGTCCGGTGATCGTGCTGGGAACACAAATCGATCGGCGGGCGACCATTTAGGCCAGGTATTATATACCTGTGCTATCTAGAACTAGCACCGCGTAGTTCATTTGAATGTAATGAAATCCGTCATGTTTGTATGAAAATCAGGTATCTTATATGATTTCCGTCGTTGTTTACATGAAATATCGCCGTGTTTGCATGAATTTCGTTCGGTTGGTTGACTTGCTGTCATAATGTGTGCGGCTATGGTTGGATGGCATAATTTGCGGGTGGTCGGTCTGCGGGCGGCTCGGGCGGCATGGTGGGATAAAAAGAACACAGCTCGTGTGAGCTCGTCTCCAACGTGCACGCTGGAGGATGCATGAGACCCCGAGCCATTCCTCGTTCATCGGTGGCAAAGGCACCGGTGGACAAAAGGGTCGCCAATATTTTGTCCACCCCGGGCAAGATCCAAACAACCCCTCCCAACAGATTCAAATCCCTCGTTCACCGTGGAATTTTGCCATGTGGTGTTTTCATGGACTAGCAAGATGCCCGTGCATTACACGGAACATCAAGATGCAATTTTTTACAAAACACCTGTTGTGATTGACCCATGCAGGAGTAATCCCATTTTGTAAAAACTAATGATTGCTGGAGAATTTTATCGGATAAATGGTATCTCGAGAATTTTATCGGACTCCATTTTTGTATACAAGGCCACAAACCCATATTACAGGTACCAAGGCAAAAATTAATGTCTTCTAACTCAATGTTGCAAGCCACCTTGTTTCCTTGTTTACCGTGTAAATTAATGTGTATTCTTCTCTTTCATGCACATCAAGCCAATGCTCACACTCCCGCATGCATGCAAGGGATAATTAGTGTCCTCCTTTTCTAGTAGTACTACGAGGCAAACACCATTAATATTGCATTGATTAGTATTAGTGGCCTTGTATATCTGCAAATTGTAATTTTGATAGTGGCCTTGTATATAAAAATGGAGGGAGAAAGATGAGAGATAAGATGAGGAGGAGTGGGGTGTGGTGGTGACTCGTGGTCGGACTGGGCGGAGGCATGGGGATGGACGCTGAATTATGTCTAGGTTTGTATCTCTATAGTCCCTCTCACACACACCCACGTAGGTGGGGGACGTGCACGAAGAGAAGAGGTGCACGCACGGCGCACGTACTCCCATTTCTTTCCCAACCACACCCGCGCGGGTACATGGTGGAGCTGATTTCGTACGAAAAGGCAGCCCACGTGGTAACTTGACACGTGTACTGGTTGTTCACTAGATGGAGGGAGGATCGTCTACCACGGGTGTACAAACAAATTGCGACTTGACACGTTATGTTAAAAAAGAGGCAAACCATGTGGGGCCTACCTTAGAGGCAAGGCTCTATACACTGGAGTACTTTTGATGTGTCCCGTCAACTCGCAGAACGAGGAGAAGCTTGCTTAGTACGCCGTCTCCCCCGCCCACGGGCGCGGTGGCTCGCAGGATGAGGTGAAGCTTGCTTACTACGCCTTACGCCCGCTCCCTCGCCCACGCGCGCGGTGGCTCGTAGGACGAGGAGAAAATTTTACTACTCCCTCCATTTACTCCTCGTCCCTACTACCTTGGTTAGAGAGATTATCATATTGTTTGGAATATATATGTCCTTTAGTACCCCCTCCATTTATTTATACAAGGACACTATAAAAAATACATGTCAGTCTACCTTGGTTAGAGAGAAAATTTTACTACTCCCTCCGTTTACTCCTCGTCCCTACTACCTTGGTTAGAGAGTTTTCTCTTGACACTGCTTGCATCGGGTGATCTAACGCACCTCGAAATCCAACATGTGATGGTACTACTACTAGTAGTAGAATTGAGACTTATAAAACGGAAAAACGAATGTTTTTTAGATGAGCCCTATAAACCCTGGTGGGTACGTACTCCGTAAAATCAGATTTTCCCAAAACTAAGTCGCTCAACCTTTATTTGCATGTTTCCCTTCCTGCCTCCTTGCCTCCAACAGACTATGCCAAACTCCCGTACCTGCCACGCCGGAAAAGACTCGCCCTCGCCTTTTTTAGTCCGGGTTTGTATCGATGGATCGCGCGAAGCAGCAAAAACCCAAGCCGTGTCTTGTACTCCTCCGTCCACCGTCGCTTTCATGAATTCTGTACTTCCTGTCGCCGACATGTGGGACATATAGCAACCGGGTCGACATGTCAAGCACCAAATAACAGTGCAAAACAGCAGGGGGGATGCACCCCAGTCGTACCGCCCCAGTAGTAGTAATGAGCAATGAGACGTCAAATCACAATGTCGCACCTTCCCAGACGGATGAAAGCAACCATTATTTCACACTTTGGTTCGCCATCATCTTAAACCACGTAGTATTGCTTCTGCCTCAAGAGGGACACGTGCATCGCCTTGGTACATCATGACACATGGGACCGCATGACAGGCTATGCTCCCCCGCCGATCGCTCGGTAAAATCACCTCATTTTTACTACTATACTTCCTCTGTATCGGTTTACATGGCGTGCACGTCATTCTAGGTTGATAATTTAACTAGCTATATATGTGATGAACAATGTACGTTTAGATACTACATCCGCTTAATAATCCAATGATATACTTTTTGTGACATAGTAACTTAGATTTAGTTAGTCAAATGGATGACCTAGAACTACGTGCACGCACTATAAACCGAGACGTCTAAAAAAACAAGACGGAGAGGGTAGTTCAGTACGTATCTTTTTAGATCAATATAGTCGAGATTCACCAAGGAGCAAAACCAAGTGGTAGGCTGCACCTGTCGTGTTGGCGTAACGACTCAAGCAGGGTCAGTCCACACACGAAATGGCGACACACTTAACATGACCCCTTTGGCCGACATGTGGCTCATCCACCATCTTGTTCCACGTACAGTTTGGAGCAGCGGTTGGAATTGGAGGCACCCCAGTCATAGCGCCGCAGTAGTAGAAAATGAGCGATGAGGGGTCAAATCACAAAGTCCCACCTTTCCCGCATTAAGCTGGACGGACGAAGCAACCATCATTTCACTCTAGGGCGCAAGAGCATGAAGAAAAGAGAAAACCAATGATGCATGCGGTAGCTACCTAGGGCACCCTAGGGTAGGGATCTCCACTACATATTTTTTTCTTTTTTTGAAAGCGCCTCCACTACAAATCGGCTTCTCCCTCGTCCTCTTGAAGAAAACCGATGATGCGTGCGGCGGTAGGGTTTGTAGGAGTACTACTAGGGCGTGCAGGGCCACGTCGTAGTAAACGGGAGAGAGATTGAGTTCGAGTCGACGCCTTAAATATGTGTGGGCCTCTTGGTTTTAGGGGAACGAGGCAGCATTTTGGGTTCGGGGACTAGTGGAGATATAGTACGTACCAAAAATTGTGGACGTAGGTTCGACCGAAAGGCAATGATGCATGGGCCCTGCATTTTGATATACCGGGGCCGCATGAAATTTGCTACTCTACTCAAAACTAGTAAGGTACACATGCATTGAACGCATGAGATTTCGAAACCAAATTAGGAATAAATACACACTATAGCATGTAAAGCTTTGAGTCATATATACATGATGTAAATGTTCGTTTAGTTCTTATAGTTCATCTCATTCAAAATCAATTAGTTTTATAAAAATGTTAAGATTCATGGGGTTGTGCATTGTAAAGCATAAAGTAAAAAACAAATAATGGCAATTCATTGAGAAAAAAAAATCAATTATGATAAGGAAGATTCTAGAACGAAGGAGAAGTGCTTGTGTTTTGAGGTTTGTGCATTATGCTTAAGTTCAACCATGGAGTCTTATAAATTGTACATGTGGCCGATCTCGTGGAATGTTGATGATATCCAACGGCCAGTAGTGCTCGTATTTGCCATCTCTGCACTGTCGGATTAGCTCCATCCAACGACCATCTTTCAAGTTATTCGCACACTATATAGTTCTTGTGCCGTAGTTGCATGTCTTGGAAAAAAGCTACTAGTGGGTTGTACTAGCTATTTAGGAATAGAAGATGTATACATGGAAGTTATAGGGAAAGAGATTACATGGAGTAACTCAATTCCTATGAGTAGGGATTGGAAAAGAGATGTCATTTGGTTGACATCATAGAAACTTTTCTATTGAATCTAGAGATGACATGCATCTCAATTCCTATGAGGAGGGATTAGAAAAGAGAGGTAATTTGGTTCATATCATAGGAACTTTTCTATTGAATATAGGCTAATGTTTATTTTCTTTTGAAATTATGGGAGTATAGGAATCCATTCATATGAACCAAGTGGCTCTAAAGCTATAGAAATGATATCATGTTTAGGGCCTCTTTGATTCGTAGGATTTTCAAAACGCAGGAATAGAAAAAACATGGGATTGGGGTGGCATGTCATCTTGAATCCTATATGATTCTATGAGTGTTTGACCGTGCACAGAAAAAAATGTAGGATTCTTTCAAATAGGTTAGATTGGATTGAAAATTTCCTATGAAATCTAGTGCAAATGAATCCTATGAAAAGGTTCCTATGGTTTACAATCCTATGAATCAAACACCCCACATAGGAAAAATCCGAAGGAATTGAATCCTTCAAAATTCCTTTGAGAATCCTTTGAATCAAAAAAGCCCTTATTTCCTTTGAAATGTGGAGTATATGAATCTATTCCTATGAACCAATTGGCTCTAAAGGAAAAAATCCTATAAAAATCATATCATATAGAGTTCCTATGATATTCCTCCACACCAAAGGATGGTTGAAATTGCTGCAGGTAATACGATGGCCTTTCTTTGTAGACTCCTCCCCATCTTTGTAGTTACCTCTCGAAGATCAATGAATATTCTACATGTGCAATTTGGTACACGAAAACTCGGTAAAAGTTTGCGAAGTTCGAATATTCAATAAAGCTATATGCACTGCATTTTGGAACAGAGGGAGCATACGGCAGTTTCTTACACTCATGTGGAAGATTTGTGTGTAGGAGGAGTGGCTGTTCTGTTAAATAACATGGCAAAACTAACACTGTCGGATGCGGATCTAACGGTTCTTACGGCGTTCGTCAGGAAAAGGCTTGTGGCGAACATTTGTCGGATAATGATTTACGGACACATGCATTGCATTGATACGTGCCCCCCTCTCTCTCTCACGCACACGCACCCTCCCGAGTCCTCTCGCACCCATCGTCTATCTGTAGGTAGACGTCACACACATATGTGCTCTTCACACCCTACCCTCAGAACTTCTAAAAAACAAAAGACATCGCACACATTTTATTTTAGCTCACACGTCACACACTTATACTATTACTCTTGTGGCGAACGTTCTTTGGGCATAGTATATTGTACTCTCACGAAGAGAAGCGGTGCACGCACACACTAGTTCTCTCACACCCACTCGCGGGTACATGTAGGAGCGCATTTTTTTGAAGCTGGTACAACAAAATCACTCCACTATATATATAAGCAGGAGCCTTAGCGCTTGCTTTACTAGGGTTCCTCTCGTTTACTCTCTCATGCTCTCCAGATCTAAGCAAGACATAGGTGGCCACACTCTCTCTCAGCTCACAGCTGGTCACAAATCTGGCCGGACAACCTCGACCGGGGCAGGGTTGTAGGTGCATCGTTCATGCTATCGTCAGTGCCGAGGGATGAGACCAACGGCTGCCCGCGCGTCCCGATCGGCGGCCGTGCCGTTCTCTCCGAGAGAGTGCCGGCTCTGGAGGGCCTCCGACCTCTTCTTCCTCCCTGCGGTATTGTGGCCAAGATGCGGCCTCCCGACACCGTCTTTGCCACATGTCGACGACCCTCAGGTATATATTCCTTCGAAACCTGCCCTGCTCTACTGCCCCAGCTCCCCACTTGGCTTCGTGTGGATCTTTTTCTACTTCAGTCCGCTGTTCCAAAGCCACCTAGACTTTTACTATTTTAGAGGTAAATCTAGTTCTTACAGTCGACTCTAAGAGTTGGTTCAAACAGGGAAGAAAGTGGGAAAGCTGTAGCATGAATCTAGAACTTGGTTCTAAGTGGAAACTGGGGAAAGTAGTAGATACTGGCTACCCAACCAATCTCTTGGTTGAAAAGATGAAGAAAGCATGGTGGATGGCGAAGTGTGGGGGGAAGTGGACCTATCTCTTGGTTGAAAAAGGAAAGAAAGTGACGGGTGTTGGGGGACAATGCAAATGAGAATAAGCAGGTCTTGATTTCCTGTGCTCGCATAGGAAAATATCGCCGAGGAGATAAAAAATGGGACAAATGCACACATGCCGCCTGAGTGTTGCCGCTCTCGGCAACCACATCTGCCTCACCACTTTATGCCTCTGCTGTCCCTACGCCCATATCGCTACCGTTAATGTCAAATCACATGAAGCATTAAGCAATGCCACCTAATGTCACTATAAGTAATGGTCTAGTGCCGTCGATAAATTGAAGCAATGCCACCACCATTTTATGAAGTGCTTCCGTCTTGCTTTATTTCCCATGAATTTTATTTTTGCGGTTACACTTAAATCTCACACCGCTAACATTGCTTCATCCCAGTGGAACTGCACGAATTTGATTGCACATTTACTGACCATGTGCTACTCTCATGACAGTAATACTAATGTTATTGTTCTGCATGTTAATCTAGTGGCAGTGTTGATGTGATGTGATGCTACTTACTTAAGGACACTTTCATACTGTCAATCTAGTGCCAATTATAACATAATAGATGCTGCTGTTAATCATACGCCACTACAAATATCTGTCACTGTTTAAATAACCGTATTTCGTATTTGTGCAAACAGGGATGTCTGTCTCCATATCGTTTCGGGATGTCTGTCTCCGTATCATTTCTATCCGCGCAATCAAAATCACACACCTCAGTTTTAGTAGAACTGCACAAAATGAGATGGCTATCCCTCGTTGCTGTCCTCTAACCACCCGTCTTCCAGGTATTCCTACATTGGTAGTTACTAGGTAGAATGACCAACGCAATATAAAAGAAGTTGATTCGTACTTTTACTTCCTGATTGCAGTGTAGGGACGAGTGAAAACAACTGCATCCTAGTGCGGAATGAACTTTCTACCAGTTCATCCATGGACCGAGGACTCGCTGGCACGGCTGCACGGCGGTTTTTTGGACAGGTGCGCGGACAAGAGGCATTGTGGTCTGCTTATTTCGGCAAATAGCGGTGCTTAAATTTAGTGGAATGCACAAGAATTTCAGCTGGTCAGTACACTACATGGTTCAGTTCAGCATTCCAGCTTAGAACACAATTATAATTGGTTATTCTGGAATGAGAGAACCTAACCCTGGATGGTGGCAACAAGAAAAAACAAGAGTGAACTCCAGGAAATTTAAGCCTGCCGGGAGGCCCTTTGCTCAGAGAAGCCTTGCTTGTTTTTTTCCTGATTTGTAAACCTTCTCACAACTTTGTCTTTTGTTGTGAACTAGTATATGTTTGTTATGTTCTATGAATCATTGAGATGTATAAAATTGCTTAACTTATGCTTTCCAAGTTTTTATGAAGCCGAGTTTAATGTGAGTGTTCCACATGAATGCTGGACTAGCGTGTGAACGTTTGGAATTTACATTGTGGCCTCAGTTAACTGCATGAACCACTGTAAAAAGATACATAGTTGCTTATATGTTAGACATCAGATTGTTGATTGTTAGTTGGTCGATAGCCTAGTGTTGAAGTGAGCTGAGCTAATGTGCCCTGTTTTGCACAACTCCTTACAAGTGGGGTAGCACCAACAGTGTTTACAAGTACTTATGTATATGTCAGCGCACAGTTCTCAAACGAGTACTCTATTTCATCAAAACCCACACTGCTCGTATGATAAAACTAGTGAGGACACATCTGTTTCGGCAACAATTACGATGATTGATGGGCACACAAAAGTAGCAGCAGTTCCCATAAACGGATTCAAACAGAGTACTAGCCCCAGAGGGCTCGATACATGCAAGGTTTGGATAATTAGACAGAATCCAAACTACTATTAAACACTAGCTGGGGCAAGTATTTCATGCCTCGATCTAATTTGGGCTGGACACAAGACGGAACTTGCCATGAACATCATCGAGGACGTCCGGCAGCAGCTCAATCCTGTGAACCTTCATGAAGACAACCTTGTGGCCTTGCAACTCATAAACTTGTTTGTGGAGGCATGCCACGTCATCTTCCTGCGTATGCTTGATAAGAACAGTATGCCTCACAAACGAAGGAGTAGCTTTGAACTTCTTCTGCTTCAGTACACCCTAGACAACACGCCTTACAACAGTGAGGCTGGAATACAACTCTTCATTGGTATAAGCGCAAATGGCTTCCAGGATCCAACAGCCTAAAAACTCTGTTTTTCCAGTGCGTATATTCAGGTCATCCGCCTCATAGCGAGTGACATGTACAACCACACAATCCTTGTCAGCATCAGGGCTCCAATTGAAACAGAAACAAATTCTAAATTACTTTCCAGTATAACAAACACAAGTTATTTAAACCACTATGTATAGCATGGCATCGAAGCTAATAAATTTTTGCATTATTCATCACCACATACTTAGATGAAAAACCACAATCGAGATCGACAAAGAAGAAAATCACCTTGGGCAGCTCAGCAGGGGGGACACATCCTCGAAGGGTGAAATCTGCTCCTGCAGTGCCACGGGGGCTGTAACCTCAAACGAGACGTTGACCATCTCAGTAGTGGGCGTGAGCGTATCTGGGGTCGGCTCGGTGGCTGCCTCCATCTTCTTGGAGCTTTCTGTCTCGTGGGGATCAGCCTCCCGCGTCTGCTCCAATATCGGCAGATCTCTGCCTGGTTGTCCTTGGTCCATCATGAAACTGACGAATACTAGGAGACCACTTAAAGGAAAACACAATCGCAATGACAATGAAACAAAAAAGAGTGAGGATCGGTTACTGCTTTGCAAAAGTTTTTTTTCTCTAAATGAAAATATACCAAGATCACGGATCCGCTTACCTTCCCTTCGTTGGGGGAGAAGAACAGTGGCAGATGCGAGTGTTGCCTTTCTTGAAGATGGTGAGGGAGAAGGGGATTCAGCGAAGAGTGAAATGATGGTTGCTTCGTCCGTCAAACTTAGACTGCGGGGAGGTGGGGTTTTGTGATACGACGGCTCGTTATTGCCGCGCTACGACCGGGGTGACTCTCCGCCTGGATACTGCCTTCTAATTTGGTGGATGGCATTTGGGCCCGCGCGCTGCATGGCCCGCATGTCGGTGAACAAAAGTATAACGACATTCAGAAGAGGCAGACGTTTCGATGACCTAGGAGGAGCCAGAAGCGGTATTGTATCCACTATACTAGTAGTAATTGTTTTTCTAGGTAGCTATAGAGTGTCTCCACTATACTAGTAGTAATTGTTTCTCTGGGCCCAAGACAAAATAGCCCATCCACCCTAGTAAATAGTAACAACGGGGCTGTGCGGGGGCTGTGGCCCGTCTAGCCAGGGTTTTATTTATGTTTTCCACGTCATGAGCCCAGTTGTGTTTTTTTCTTGCTGAAAATGGCTAGCCCAGTTCTATTTTTTAAAAGAAATACCCAAATGAGGCCTACTTGCTTTATCAGCCCTGCTAGGCTGCAAATCTTTCAAGACGAGGAGAGTTTCATTCGGCTTGCCAGAAATGAGCTGTACATTTTTTAAACACATCAAACCGGGAATTAGTTTCAATTTTTTTTCATTACAAGATTTTAAATTCCATTGATTTTTATGCGTGGACAATTATTTGGATTTTATATTTATATAAATTATTTTTCAAAATAGTTTGAATGTGAATCGATATTTTGGGAAAAGTTGACCGCACCGAAATATGCAAAAAATTCGTATACTTTTTAACCGTGGCCACAATATGGGGTGTAATACTAACAAAAAGAAGATGGGCTCCAAAAAAATTCTTAAGAATTAGCAAATGGGCTGTACAATATTAGAAATAATGCACACGAGAGCAGTGACTGTTGGATGTCCATCCAACGGCTATCGTGCTTCTTCAATCTCTGCTTTTCCTGCTCCAGCTGCTCAAACAAGGGCCAGCGAGACTGCCTGCTCCCTCCTCCCGCGGCCGGCTATGCTGCCGCGCACGCCTCACCGCCCCATCGTACTCCCATTGCTGGCCTAGCCATCCCTCTACTCACCCACACCTGCTGTTTTCTCCGGGGACGACAGAAGAACCAGTAAATCCTCGTACTCCTCCGCATGGGAAACAACTGCCGAGTCTTCCCTAGCTCTGTGTCGTTCCCTTCCTAGGCCTCACCGTCGTGCACCACCCTGGTGCTCTCGGTGCGGCTTGGTCAACGTGGTCAATGAACGACATCCATCGGTAGTGGACTGTACGTGGAGAGGCTCACAGCTGGGTCCACGACCGCACGCAAGGAAATGCCTCCTTATTACGCGCAAAATAATGTTTCCTCCACCTGACAGCTAGGACCCACGGGAAGGGCCTCAGTATTTCGTGAAAAAAACGTTCCCCCCGCTGATAGGTCGGACCCACCAGCTATATCTTTGCACGCCAGGAAGTGCCTCCTTATGACGCACAAAAAAATGAATACCCCCTGCTAGCTGGGACCCACCATAGTGGGTGGCTGACTTGTGGGCCTACTAAGTTGGCGGGGACAGAGGGCTTTGTCAAGTTAGTCAATATGAACTATTCTAGCTCCAGTGACCGTACGATGTCCATCCAACGGCCATAGTGCTTCTTCAACCTCTAGTCTTCTTGCTCCAGCCGCCCAAAGCAGCACCGGTCGTGCCGCTTGCTCCTGCCTCCCATGGCCGGCTGTGCTGCCGCGGAGCCCTCACCGCCCCCATACTACTCCCACCGCTAGCCAGGCCATCCCTCCACTCACCCACACCCCCTGTTATTCTGCAGCGACGACAACCTCGCACCGCAGCCGAACCAGTGAACCCTCGTACTCCTCTCCGCGTGGGCATCCACTGCCGCGTTTTCCTTGGCTCCGCGTCGTCCCCTTCCTAGGCCTTACCGTCGTCCACCGCCTTGGTGCTCTCGGCGCGGCGTGGTCAATGTGGTCAACGATCAACTTCCATCGGAAGAGTAATGTACGTGGAGTGGCTGACAGCTGGGTCCACGACCATAACCCAATTTTTTTGTGATTTACCAAGTAAGTCACTTTGTCAGGCCTGTTGGGCTGTAAATCTTTCAAGACGAGGAGAGCTTTATTCGGCTGGCCGAGAAAATGTCCTATTAGTAATGAGAAATGGGATGTACATTTTTAAAACACATCAAACCGGCAATTAGTTTCAAAATTCTTTTATTCATTTCGAGATTTTAAATTGCATTGATTTTTATGCATGGACAATTTGTTGGATTTTATATTGATATATATTTATTTTTAAAATCAGTTTGAATGTGACTCAACATTTCGGGATTAACAACAGTTCGGACCGCACCGAAATATGCAAAATTTCGTATAATTTTTTAACCGTGGCCACAATATAGGCTGTAATGCTAACAAAAAGAATATGGGCTCCAAAAAAACCCTTAAGAATTAGCAAATGGGCTATAAATTATTAGAAATAATGGCAGATGGGATGTATGATGTTTTCCATAGATTTGAGGCTTTCCTATAAAAAGGTTGATGCACAAGCAGTGACTATTGGATGTCCATCCAACAGCCGTCGTGCTTCTTCAATCTCTGCTCTTCCTGCTCCAGCCGCTCAAACAAGCACCGGCGGGACTGCCTGCTCTCTCCTCCTCGCAGCCGTCTGTGCTGCCGCGCAGGCCTCACCGCCCCACGGTACTCCCATCGCTGCCCTAGACATCCCTCTACTCACCCACACATGCTGTTTTCTCCGGGGACGGCAGACAAAGCAGTAAATCCTTGTACTCCTCTAGTTGGGAAACAACTGTCGAGTCATCCCTGGCTCCATGTCGTTTCCTTCCTAGGCCTCGCTGTTGTCCACCACCCTGGTGCTCTCGGCGCGGCCTGGTCAACGTGGTCAATGAACGACATCCATCGAAAGTGGACTATAAGTGGAGAGGCTGACAGTTGGGTCCATGGCCGCACGCAAGGAAATACCTCCTTATTACGCGCAAAATAATGATTCCTCCACCTGACAGCTAGGACCCATGGGAAGGGCTTCTGTATTTCGTGAAAAAAAGTCCCCCCCCCCGCTGACTGGTCGGACCCGCCAGCTATATCTTCGCACGCAAAGAAGTGCCTACTTACGACGCACAAATAATGAATACCCCCTGCTAGCTGGGACCCACCATAGTGGGTGGCTGACTTGTGGACCTACTAAGTTGACGGGGATAGAGGGCTTTGTCAAGTTAGTGAATATGAATGATTCTAGCTCCAGTGACCGTACGATGTCCATCCAACGGCCATAGTGCTTATTCAACCTCCGGTCTTCCTGCTCCAGCCGCCCAAAGCAGCGCCGGTCGTGCCGCCTGCTCCTATCGCCCGTGGCCGGCTGTGCTTCCATGAAGGCCTCACCACCCGCATACTACTCCCACCGCTGGCCAGGCCATCCCTCCACTCACCCACACCCCCTGTTATTCTGCGGCGACGACAGCCTCATACCGTAGCCGAACCAGTGAACCCTCGTACTCCTCTCCGCGTGGGCATCCACTATCGCATCTTTCCCGGCTCCGCGTCGTCCCATTCCTAGGCCTCGCCGTCGTCCACCGCCTTGGTGCTCTCGGCGTGGCATGGTCAATGTGGTCAACGACCGACTTCCATCGGAGGAGTAATGTACGTGGAGAGGCTGACAACTAGGTCCACAGCCGCAGCTGGGTCCACGGCCACAGCCCAGTGTTTTGGTGATTTGCCAAGTAAGTCGCTTTGTCAGGCCTGTTGGGTTGCAAATCATTCAAGACGAGGAGAGCTTAATTCGGCTGGCCGAGAAAATGGCCTATCAGTAATGAGAAATGGGCTGTACATTTTTAAAACACATCAAACTGGCAATTAGTTTCAAATTTCTTTTTTTTCATTTCTAGATTTTAAATTGCATTGATTTTTATGCGTGGACAATTTGTTGGATTTTATATTGATATACATTTATTTTTAAAATCAGTTTAAATGTGACTCAAAATTTCGGGATTAAAAACAGTTCGGACCGCACCGAAATAAGCAAAATTTCGTATAATTTTTTAACCGTGGCCACAATATGGGATGTAATGATAACAAAAAGAATATGGGCTCCAATAAAAACCTTAAGAATTAGCAAATGGTCTGTTAATTATTATTAATAATGGCAGATGGGCTGTATGATGTTTTCCACAGATTTGAGGCTTTACTAAAAAAAGGTTGACGCAGAAGAAATGACTCCTGGATGTCCATCCAACGGCCGTCATGCTTCTTCAATCTCTGCTCTTCCTGCTCCAGCCGCTCAAACAAGCGCCGACGGGACTGCCTGCTCTCTCCTCCCCGCGGCCGGCTGTGCTGCCGCGCAGGCCTCATCGCCCCACCGTACTCCCATCGCTAGCCTAGCCATCCCTCTACTCACCCACACCTGCTGTTTTCTCTAGGGACGACAGACGAACCAGTAAACCCTCGTACTCCTCCGAGTGGGAAACAACTACCGAGTCTTCCCTGGCTCCATGTCGTTTCCTTCCTAGGCCTCGCCGTCGTCCACTGCCCTGGTGCTCTCGGCGCGGCCTGGTCAACGTGGTCAACGACCGACATGCATCTGAAGTGGACTATACATGGAGAGGCTGACAGCTGGGTCCACGGCCGCATGCAAGGAAATGCCTCCTTATTATGCGCAAAATAATGATTCCTCCGCTTGACATTTGGGACCCACCGAAAGTGAAGGAAATATGCCCTAGAGGCAATAATAAAGTTGTTATTTTATATATCCTTATATCATGATAAATGTTTATTATTCATGCTATAATTGTATTAACCGGAAACTTAGTACATGTGTGAATAAATCGACAAAACAGAGTGTCCCTAGTATGCCTCTACTAGACTAGCTCATTGATCAAAGATGGTTATGTTTCCTAACCATAGACATGAGTTGTCATTTGATCAACGGGATCACATCATTAGGAGAATGATGTGATGGACAAGACCCATCCGCTAGCTTAGCACTATAATCGTTCAGTTTTACTGCTATTGCTTTCTTCATGACTTATACATGTTCCTATGACTATGAGATTATGCAACTCCCGAATACCGGTGGAACACCTTGTGTGCTATCAAACGTCACAACGTAACTGGGTGATTATAAAGATGCTCTACAGGTGTCTCCGAAGGTGTTCGTGGTGTTGGCATGGATCAAGAATAGGATTTATCACTCCGAGTGTCGGAGAGGTATCTCCGGGCCCTCTCGGTAATGCACATCATAATAAGCCTTGCAAGCAAATGACCAATGAGTTAGTCACGAGATGATGTAATATGGAACAAGTAAAGAGACTTGAGGGTAACGAGATTGAACTAGGTATTGAGATACCGACGATCGAATCTCGGGCAAGTAACATACCGATGACAAAGGGAATAACGTATGTTGTTATGTGGTTTGACCGATAAAGATCTTCGTAGAATATGTAGGAGCCAATATGAGCATCCAGGTTCCGCTATTGGTTATTGACCGGAGATGAGTCTCGGTCATGTCTACATAGTTCTCGAACCCGTAGGGTCCGCACGCTTAACGTTTGATGACGATCGGTATTATGAGTTTATGAGTTTTGATGTGCCGAAGGTAGTTCGGAGTCCCGGATGAGATCTGGGACATGACGAGGAGTCTCGAAATGGTCAAGACGTAAAGATGGATATATTGGATGACTATATTCGGACATCGGAAAGGTTCCGAGTGATTCGGGTATTTTTCGGAGTACTGGAGAGTTACGGGAATTCGCCGGGGAGTATATGGGCCTTATTGGGCTTTAGGGGAAAGGGAGAGAGGAGGCTGCGCCCCTCCCATGGCTTGGTCCTAGTTGGACTAGGGAGAGGGGCTGCGCCCCCTCCTTCCTTCTCTTCTCTTTCCCTTTCCTTCTCTCCTACTCCTACTACTTGGGAGGGCTCCTAGTTCTACTAGGAAAGGGGGAATCCTACTCCCGATGGGAGTAGGACTCCCCTAGGGTGCGCCATAGAGAGGGCCGGCCCACCCTCTCCTCCACTCCTTTATATACGGGGGTAGAGGCAGCCCATAGACACAAAAGTTGATCAGTTGATCTCTCCCAACCGTGTGCGGTGCCCCCCTCCACAGTAACACACCTTGGTCATATCATTGGAGTGCTTAGGCGAAACCCTGCGACGGTAACTTCATCATATCCGTCACCACGCTCTCGTGATGACGAAACTCTCCCGTGAAGCTCAACTAGATCAAGAGCTCGCAGGACGTCATCTTGAACGTGTGCTGAATGCGGAGGTTCCGTACGTTCGGTACTTGATCGGTTGGATCGCGAAGAAGTTCGACTACATCAACCGTGTCAGTAGACGCTTCCGCTCCCGGTCTACGAGGGTACGTAGACACACTCTCCCCTCGTTGCTATGCATCTAGTAGATAGATCTTGCGTGATCGTAGGAAATTTTTGAAAATACTATGTTCCCCAACAGTGGCATCATGAGCCAGGTCTATGCGTAGATGATATGCACGAGTAGAACACAATGAGTTGTGGGCGATACTAGTCATACTGCTTACCAGCATGTCATACTTTGCTTCGGCGGTATTGTGAGATGAAGCGGCCCGGACCGACATTACGCGTATGCTTACACGAGACTGGTTTCACCGTTATGAGCACTCGTTGCTTAAAGGTAACTCGCGGTTGTCTGTTTCCCTCACTTTAGCTGAATCAAGTGTGACTACGCCCGGTCCTTGTGAAGGTTAAAACAACACATACTTGACGAAACATCGTTGTGGTTTTGTATGCGTAGGTAAGAACGGTTCTTGCTAAAGCCCGTAGCAGCCACATAAAATTTGCAACAACAAAGTAGAGGATGTCTAACTTGTTTTTGCAGGGCATGTTGTGATGTGATATGGTCAAGACATGATGAGTGATACAGTTTTGTATGAGATGATCATGTTTTGTAATGTTATCGGCAACTGGCAGGAGCCATATGGTTGTCGCTTTATTGTATGAAATGCAATCGCCATGTAATTGCTTTACTTTATCACTAAGCGGTAGCGATAGTCGTGGAAGCAATAGTTGGCGAGACAACAACGATGCTACGATGGAGATCAAGGTGTCGTGCCAGTGACGAAGGTGATCATGACGGTGCTTTGGAGATGGAGATCAAAAAGCACAAGATGATGATGGCCATATCATGTCACATATTTTGATTGCATGAGATGTTTATCTTATTATGCTTCTTATTTTGGTTAGTACGGCGGTAGCACTATAAGATGATCCCTTAAAAAATTTCAAGGTATAAGTGTTCTCCCTGAGTATGCACCGTTGCGAAAGTTCGTCATGCCGAGACACCACGTGATGATCGGGTGTGATAAGCTCTACGTTCAAATACAACGGGTGTAAGTCAGGTTTGCACACGCAGAATACTCGGGTTAAACTTGACGAGCCTAGCATATGCAGATATGGCCTCGGAACACTTGAGACCGAAAGGTCGAGCATGAATCATATAGTAGATATGATCAACATAAGATGTTCACAATTGAAACTACTCCATCTCACGTGATGATCGGACATGGTTTAGTTGATTTGGATCACGTGATCATTTAGATGACCGGAGGGATGTCTATCTAAGTGGGAGTCCTTTAAGTAATATGATTACTTGAACTTTAATTTATCATAAACTTAGTCCTGGTAGTATTAGCATATCTATGTTGTAGATCAATACCTCGCGATGTTGCTCCACATTTATTTTTTATATGTTCCTAGAGAAAACTAAGTTGAAAGATGTTAGTAGCAATGATGCCGAATTGTTCCGTTATCTGAGGATTATCCTCATTGCTGCATAGAAGAATTATGTCCTTGATGCACCGCTAGGTGACAGAGCTATTGCAGGAGCAGATGCAGACGTTATGAACGTTTTGACAAAAGCTCGGTATGATGACTACTTGATAGTTTAAGTGCACCATGCTTTACGGCTTAGAACCTGGACTTCAAAAACGTTTTGAACGCCACGGAGCATATAAGATGTTCCAAGAGTTGAAATTAGTATTTCATACTCATGCCCGTGTCGAGAGGTATAAGACCTCTGACAGTACTTTGCCTACAAGATGGAGGAGAATAGCTCAACCAGTTAGCATGTGCTCAGATTGTCTGGGTACTACAATTACTTGAATCAAGTGGGAGTTAATCTTCCAGATAAGATATTAATTGACAAAGTTCTCTAGTCACTATCACCAAGTTATTAGAACTTCGTGATGAACTATGATATGCAAGGGATGACGAAGGTAATTCCCGAGCTCTTCGCGATGCTGAAATCGGCGAAGGTAGAAATCAAGAAAGAGCATCAAGTGTTGATGGTTAATAAGACCAGTTGTTTCAAGTAAAGGCCAAAGGGATAGAAGGGGAACTTCAAGAAGAATGACAAGAAAGTTGTCACTCCCATGAAGAAACCCAAATCTAAACTCAAGCCTGAAACTAAGTGCTTCTACTACAAAGGAAATGGTCACTGGAATTGGAACAGCCCTAGATACTTGGCGGATAAGAAGGATGGCATAGTGAACAAAGGTATATTTTGATATACAGATTATTGATGTGTACTTTACTAGTCTTCATCGCAACCCCTGGGTATTTGATACCGGTTCAGTTGCTAAAATTAGTAACTCGAAACGACAATTGTAGAATGAACAGAGACTAGTTAAAGGTGAAGTGACGATGTGTGTTGGAAGTGGTTCCAAGACTGATATGATCATCATCGCACACTCCCTATACTTTTGGGATTAGTGTAAAACCTAAATAAATGTTATTTGACATTTGCGTTGAGGATGAATATGATTGGATCATATTTGTTGCAATACTGTTATTCATTTAAAGTCATAGAATAATTGTTATTCTGTTTACATGAATAAAACCTTCGATGGTCATACACCCAATGAAAATAGTTTGTTGGATCTCGATCGTAGTGATACACATATTCATAATATTGAAGCCAAAAGATGCAAGGTTAATAATGATAGTGCAACTTATTTGTGGCACTGCCGTTTAGGTCATAATGGTGTAAAGCGCATGAAGAAACTCCATAGTGATGGACTTTTGGAATCACTTTATTATGAATCACTTGGTGCTTGCGAACCATGCCTCATGGGCAAGATGACTAAAACTCCGTTCTTCGGAACAATGGAGCGAGCAATTGACTTGTTGGAAATCATACATACTGATGTATTCAGACCAATGAGTGTTGAGGCTCGCGGCGAGTATCATTATTTTCTGACCTTCAGAGATGATTTGAGCAGATATGGGTATATCTACTTGATGAAACACAAATCTGAAACATTTGAAAAGTTCAAAGAAATTTCAGAGTGAAGTAGAGAATCATCATAACAAGAAAATAAAAGTTTCCATGATCTGATCACTGAGGCGAATATTTGAAGTTACGAGTTTGGCCTTCATTTAAAACAATGTGGAATAGTTTCACAACTCACGCTACCCGGAACACCACATCGTAATGGTGTGTCCGAACATCGTAATCGTACTTTATTAGATATGGTGCGGTCTATGATGTCTCTTACCGATTTACCACTATCGTTTTGGGTTATGCATCAGAGACAGCTGCATTCACGTTAAATAGGGCAACATCTAAATCCGTTGAGACGACACCTTATGAACCGTGGTTTGGCAAGAAACCAAAGTTGTCGTTTCTTAAAGTTTGGGGCTGCGATGCTTATGTAAAAAAGCTTCAACCTGATAAGCTCGAACCCAAGTCGGAGAAATGTGTCTTCATAGGATACCGAAAGGAGACTGTTGGGTACACCTTCTATCACAGATCCGAAGGCAAGATATTCGCTGCTAAGAATGGATCCTTTCTAGAGAAGGAGTTTCTCTCGAAAGAAGTGACTGGGAGGAAAGTGGAACTTGATGAGGTAATTGTACCTTCTCCCTAATTGGATAGTAGTACATCACATAAACTGGTTCTAGTGATTCCTACACCAATTAGTGAGGAAGCTAATGATGATGATCATGAAACTTCGGATCAAGTTACTGCTAAACTTCATAGACCAACCAGAGTACGTTCCGCACCAGAGTGGTACGGCAACCCGGTTCTGGAAGTCATGTTACTGGACCATGATGAACCTACGAACTATGAGGAAGCGATGATGAGCCCAGATTCCGCAAAATGGCTTGAGGCCATGAAATCTGAGATGGGATCCATGTATGAGAACAAACTGTGGACTTTGGATGACTTGCCCGATGATCGGCAAGCCATCGAAAATAAATTGATCTTCAAGAGGAAACTGAAGCTGACAGTAATGTTACTGTTTAAAAAGCTCGACTTGTTGCGAAAGGTTTTCGACAAGTTCAAGGAGTTGACTACGATGAGACTTTCTCACCCGTAGCGATGCTTAAGTCTGTCCGAATCATGTTAGCAATTGCCGCATTTTATGAAATCTGGCAAATGGACAACAAAACTGCATTCTTTAATGGATTTGTTAAAGAAGAATTGTATATGGTGCAACCAAAAGGTTTTGTCAATCCTAGAGGTGCTAACAAAATGTGCAAGCTCCAGTGATCCATCTATGGACTGGTGCAAGCATCTCGGAGTTGGAATATACGCTTTGATAAAGTTGATCAAAGCATATAGATTTATACAGACTTGCGGTGAAGCCTGTATTTACAAAAAAGTGAGTGGGAGCACTACAACCTTTATGATAAGTATATGTGAATGACATATTGTCGATCGGAAGTGATGTAGAATTTTCTGGAAAGCATAAAGGAGTGTTTGAAAGGAGTTTTTCAAAAAAAAAAGACCTTGGTGAAGCTGCTTACATATTGGGCATCAAGATCTATAGAGATAGATCAAGATGCTTGATAAGACTTTCTATGAGTACATACCTTGATAAGATTTTGAAGTAGTTCAAAATGGATCAGTCAAAGAAGGAGTTCTTGCCTGACTTGTAAGGTGTGAAGTTGAGTAAGACTCAAAGCCAGACCATGGCAGAAAAATATAGAGAGAACAAAAGTCATTCCCTATGCCTCAGCCATAGGTTCTATAAAGTATGTCATGCTGTGTACCAAACATGGTGTGTACCTTGCCATGAGTTTGACAAGGAGGTACAACAGTGATCCAAGAGTAGATCACTATACGACAGTCAAAATTACCCTTAGTAACTGGATGACTAAGGAAATGTTTCTTGATTATGGAGGTGATAAAGAGTTCGTCGTAAAGGGTTACGCCGATGCAAGCTTTGACACTAAATCCAGATGACTCTAAGTATCAATCTGGATGCGTATTAAAAGTGGGAGCAATTAGCTAGAGTAGCTCCATGCAGAGCATTGTAGACATAGAAATTTGCGAAATACATACGGATCTGAGTGTGACAGACCCGTTGACTAAACTTCTCTCACGAAGCAAAACATGATCACACCTTAGTACTCTTTGGGTGTTAATCACATAGCGATGTGAACTAGATTATTGACTCTAGTAAACCCTTTGGGTGTTGGTCACATGGCGATGTGAACAATGGGTGTTAATCACATGACTATGTGAACTATCGGTGTTAAATCACATGGCGATGTGAACTAGATTATTGACTCTAGTGCAAGTGGGAGACTGAAGGAAATATTCCCTAGAGGCAATAATAAAGTTGTTATTTTATATTTCCTTATATCATGATAAATGTTTATTATTCATGCTAGAATTGTATTAACCGGAAAGTTAGTACATGCGTGAATACATAGACAAAACAGAGTGTCCCTAGTATGCCTCTACTAGACTAGCTCATTGATCAAAGATGGTTATGTTTCCTAACCATAGAGATGAGTTGTCATTTGATCAACGGGATCACATCATTAGGAGAATGATGTGATGGACAAGACCCATCCGTTAGCTTAGCACTATGATCGTTTAGTTTTACTGCTATTGCTTTCTTCATGACTTATACATGTCCCTATGACTATGAGATTATGCAACTCCCGAATACCGGAGGAACACCTTGTGTGCTATCTAACGTCACAACGTAACTGGGTGATTATAAAGATGCTCTACAGGTGTCTCCGAAGGTGTTCGTGGTGTTGGCATGGATCAAGAATAGGATTTGTCACTCCGAGTGTCAGAGAGGTATCTCTCGGCCCTCTCGGTAATGCACATCATAATAAGCCTTGCAAGCAAATGACTAATGAGTTAGTCATGGGATGATATATTACGGAACGAGTAAAGAGACTTGTCGGTAACGAGATTGAACTAGGTATTGAGATACCGACGATCGAATCTCGGGCAAGTAACATACCGATGACAAAGGGAATAACGTATGTTGTTATGTGGTTTGACCGGTAAAGATCTTCGTAGAATATGTAGGAGCCAATATGAGCGTCCATGTTCCGCTATTGGTTATTGACCGGAGATGAGTCTCGGTCATGTCTACGTAGTTCTCGAACCCGTAGGGTCCGCACCCTTAACGTTTGATGACGATCGGTATTATGAGTTTATGAGTTTTGATGTGCCGAAGGTAGTTCGGAGTCCCGGATGAGATCGGGGACATGACGAGGAGTCTCGAAATGGTCGAGACGTAAAGATCAATATATTGGACAACTATATTCAGACATCGGAAAGGTTTCGAGTGATTCGGGTATTTTTCGGAGTACCGGAGAGTTACGGGAACTAGTCGCCAACCTGTGCAGACGCACGGGCTAGTTATTTTAGATAGTAACTTATTAGAATATTTGATAATAATTTTGGTTATGCTTAAAAAAATCTTTGTATTAAAGCTCTTGAAATTGTAGTTCTCAAACAAAACATTTTGTCCATGTAACCATACAACCAATTAATTTCGAGTTTATTCACAATAATGATAGTGTTTTTACCACATATACTCATGATATGATTTTTGACATGTGCGAGTAGCTCATGAAGAATCAGAGCCAATAATATTCGGGTATAAGAACACACTTCTTTATTAAATGTAGAGAGAGAGAGATAGAGAGAGAGAGAGCAAGATGATGCATATAGTCTTTCTGTTCTACCAAATAGCTAAATACACATGCGTCCTTGAGTTACTGCCATTTTTAAAAGTTCAAAAATACATTGGTTCTTCGTGCACCAATTCTATATTATCCAATTGGAAATGCTGAAAAGTTCTACGCAGTGAACTTCACAAAACATTATAGCACGTGGTGTTTTTCATCCAAATTAATTAACTAATGTACATTCTTGCACCTCTAGTAGTTTTAACTATCGAAAGAACCAAGTCCCTTTTCTCAAAAAAATAATCAAGTCCCAAAGACCGTCGATTTTCTACAATTATGAAAACCTTTACTATGAAATGCAACCATACGCAAACTTTAGGTATCAATATCATCCTTGAATCCACCTGTAGAAGACATTTAATTATTTATCTAATACCGGGGATCAAGTGGAAGTACCAACAACTATTCAAACTTTTGTACAAATCAGTGCATGTGAGGCACACCACATTAGAAAGTATAAAACAAATTGGACGATATGATCACAGGGAAGAGAAATAAAGGGAAGGAGATTAATATAGTTTCCTGATATCTGCAGATGAAATGAAAACCTAAAAGTAGTTTGAGAAACTTTTTTCTCTTCAATTCGCACGCCTATTTTTTAATATAAGGAGAACATATACCTTGGAGTAAATTTACATGTAGCTTTGCTTTGTAGTTCTGAGAAATAAAAATCTAAAATAGACACAAAAAAGCTGCACCAACAGATAACTCATGCCCAGGAAAAATGGGCTGGCAATTATGTTCTAGGTTTGCAGTATGATGATGATCTTGCTAGCAAATAAATGGGCATGCCACTAATTTAATCAACAGTAATTATGTTCTAGTACTTCATGCCTGGGAAGAACATATTTTACATTTGATTCTGAGGTGGAAACATAATTTGCACAAAAAAAGAGTTAGCAACACACTCATATTAAAACAATTGTTAGAAAGGTTTCTTCATGAACAAATATACTCTCTTAGATCTAGAAAAATACCTCACTCCGCGTTAAAAATTTCTGATGACTTGGGACATTGTACAATAACTAAATATATATTTCACAAAAAAAACTAAATATATAAGATGTCACACCATCAACTCCTCTGAATATATTATAGTCTGAAGCATCCAGTCTTATTACCCATGAGACACGTGCTAGTGAGCTCAGGCTTGTTCTCCTGCGCATTTGAAAAAAAAAATGAGTGGACATGTTGTGCCAATAATTGGAGAGCAAAATGCACATATATATATACATATGATCACACTGAGGGAGGAATTAGTATCATCCAAGCTAGCATATATCCAGCCCAGTTGACAATTCATTTTTTTTAGGAAATGTAATATATATTTGAAACACTTCTTATTTATTTGTTCTAAGCTTACAACTCCACATGACTAAAGGTCATATTAATGTCTAAAAAAGCTAAAAACAAAAATGTTGAGTTACCAGCTTGGACGCATACTGGATCAGGTAGAAAGGAGAAATATATCCTAGAACATGTAGGTAGACTGAAAAACAACCCCTCGTAGTTTTTGCAAGCGAAGATCTGATTTATGTCAACATGCTTGAAAGAATCTGTAAATCCTCTCATGATGTTGCACACCTACTGTAACCTTGATTGATGCACCATTGTCATGTGACTCATGTCCACAACCTTTTCTAGCAAGTAGTGACTAATTCACTCAGATTCAAAAGATAGAGCGAGGTCTAAAATCCAACCTTGCTGAATATGCCAAGTGAACTATTTTGTAATCCCTATATAAAATTAGTTTGTAATACTAATCCTGAATTAAATTCCAACATTGTTGAATATCCTTGGAATCACTCACTCAGGGATGACCTGGAGGACACAGGGAGGAACATTGTTAGCAATAATAATCACTATCCATATCGCCAATGACATCATGGTGTGCTTTGGTTCCTGTACATACATGTAATCGAATCATAGGTTTATAGTAAGCTAGTTGAGGCATTAAAATACTTTACGTAGCTATGTATAATGTACCAATGAATTAATGGAGCAAAGCAAGGTACATACCCATGGCCATCCAACGATTTCTTGTTCGCCTGTGTGTGTGTTCATTTTCCTGCCGGCTGGCCGCTGTACATGCGCGTGTCATGGCCGTGGAATCACTCAGTTGGGGATTACCTAGAGGATGCATGAGGCACGTCATTAGCAATAATAATCACAATCCACATAGTCATGGCATCCTCATGTGCTTTGGTTCCTGTACGTACATGTAATCTGATCATAGGTTATATAGTTAGCTAGCTGAGGCATTAAGATACTTTACCTAGGCTTGTAATCTACCAATGAAGCAATACAGAAAGAGCAAGGTACGTACCCGTGGCAATCGAGTGATTTCTCTTGTACCTGTCCATGTGTTTATTTTCTTGCCGGCTGGCCGCTGTGTACCTGCGCATGTTTTGGCGGCAACTACACGCAAGGATCGATCAAGCACGAATTGGCTAGCAGAAAGCTAACCCCCTACTGCAGGTGGATCAATCAGAGGAAGTGAGATTGCTTCATTGCTTCATCGTCGCGTTGTCCCATGAGCGCTGTGGCAGGCGGAGAGTGTCATGGGCTTGTGGTAGATGGGAGGAGGAGGAGGGGAGAGAGGTGGAAGAAGAAGGCTTGCAGGAGGGGGGAGAGGATAGATCAAGATGCCAGGGTTAGAGATTGTAAGTCTACAATTTCTTCACCGTGGAGTGGATATGCATCGTATTCCATTAGGACTCAGCCACGGTTTGCTTTTTTTTTACATCCACGGTTTGCTTCTTTGATCTTGATGTACGTCTACAATTTCTGATATTGGGGTGGACTTCGATTGTATGCTATTATTAGGAGTCTACTATGTTTTATTATTGGATCTAAACCGTAGATTTGACATGAAGGCAATTTTTTTCCTGATCATTGGCGTTGAGACTTAAAATTACATCGGTTAATCTACACCGTTATAACTCGGTTCCGCGAGATAAACGGCTCCTAATTTCTAATTAATGTGCTAATTTCTAGGGAGTCTCTAATTAGTATAGATATAGATTCGCCGGGGAGTATATGAGCCTTATTGGGCTTTAGGGGAAAGGGAGAGAGGAGGCTGCGCCCCTCCCATGGCTTGGTCCGAATTGGACTAGGGAGAGGGGTTGCGCCCCCTCCTTCCTTCTCTTCTCTTTGCCTTTTCTTCTCTCCTACTCCTACTACTTGGAAGGGCTCCTAGTTCTACTAGGAAAGGGGGAATCCTACTCCCGGTGGGAGTAGGAATCCCCTAGGGCGTGCCATAGAGATGGCCGACCCTCCCTCTCCTCCAGTCCTTTATATACGGGGGTAGAGGCACCCCATAGACACAGAAGTTGATCAGTTGATCTCTCCCAACCGTGTGCGGTGCCCCCCTCCACAGTAACACACCTCGGTCATATCATTGCAGCGCTTAAGCGAAGCTCTGCGACGATAACTTCATCATATCTGTCACCACGCCGTCGTGCTGACGAAACTCTCCCGTGAAGCTCAACTGGATCAAGAGCTCGCGGGACGTCATCAAGCTGAACGTGTGCTGAACGCGGAGGTGCCGTACGTTCGGTACTTGATCGGTTGGATCGCGAAGAAGTTCGACTACATCAACTGCGTCACTAGGCCCTTCCACTCCCGGTCTACGAGGGTACGTAGACACATGATGTCTACACACGCTTCTACTCTTGTAGACTATGTTGGGCCTCCAAGCGCAGAGGTTTGTAGGACAACAGCAATTTCCCTCAAGTGGATGACCTAAGGTTTATCGAACTCAGGGAAGTAGAGGTTGAAGATGGTCTCTCTCAAGCAACCCTGCAACTAAGATACAAGAAGTCTCTTGTGTCCCCAACACACCTAATACAACTAGGAGTTGTATAGGTGCACTAGTTCGGCGAAGAGATGGTAAAATATGGATGATAGGAGTGGCAAAGCAAAGTAATATAAATCTGTAATAAAAAGTGCAGCAAGCAAACAAGTGGTAAACGTGAGCACAAATGGTATTGCAATGGTGAAAACAAGGCCTAGGGATCATACTTTCACTAGTGGCAACTCTCAACAACATGAACGTAATCGAATCACATGATATTTCCCATAAAACATGCAATGGAGACTCACCCGAGGTCATTCCTTCGTGGTCAAGAGAGGACGAGAATTATGTAGGGCTACAAAACCACACCTCAAAGTTCGTAGTTCTCAATCTAAGGATTTCCCAATGTCACCGCGGCAATCCAAAGAGAGTCCCACAATCACCACAACATATCTAAAGGATAGTCAAAGACAAGCACCAAGAGAGTCTCAATCTTCAATCAACACACAAGAGAGGAAATCACTCATGAAAATATTTTTTCTAATCCATGTCCAATAGACCACTGTCACCTTGGTCTCGAGGATTATACTAGATAAAAACAAGTGAGTACATCAATTCAATACTTAGAGGAAGGGGAAATATCATGGGATCACCCTAGATTAACATAGCCTATGATCACAACGAAGATCACATCATGGGAGAGAGAGATAACCACATAGCTACACGTACGAGCCCTCGGCCCCGAAGAAGACTACTCACACATGGACATGGTGAGGAGGATCTTGATGGTGGTGCTGATGGAGAGGTGCAGCCCCACGAGGAGGCGGCGGCCGGCGGCGGCCACGGAGGTGGCGGCGGCGAGGAGGAGACGGCGGCGGCCCTAGGGGGCGGCGGCGACCCTTGGGGGCGGCGGCAGCCCTAGGGGCAGCGGCTCCTTGGCCCCCCTTCTTCCTTGTGGATGGTGCTTCAATAGTGCTGGTCCTCCCCTCCATGACGGCGGCTTGGGAGGAGGAAAATTCGTGGCCCTTGGTGACCTAGGTTTCCTCTCTTTATATAGACTCTCGGATTCCCGTCATCAGATTTTGGGCCTCAGTAAAACGGGCTTAACTCGGCCGTCCGGACTCCGATTTGGACGAATTTTATATCCAGAAGCATCGCCTCGAAATTCCCCACAACTTTCGCAACTAGACTTTTTCCGTTTGAGGTCGTCTTCGGGCCGGAACGTGACCAGCTTTAAGAAACGTTCTCAGACAGATTTCAAGAAAGTCAGAGTCCTACTCCAATACGACTCCTTTTGTGTTTTTGTCAATTTCCAAATAATTCCTACACAATAAAGTGTAAAACAATAACATTGTGCACTTTTGCAACCATTAGTAGGTTAGTTCAAATATGATCAAAAGTGTATGGAAGTGCATAAATATCATAGCAATATCACACGAAAAAAGGCATGGAGCAAGCAGAAATTATAGATACGTTTTGGACGTATCAACATCCCCAAGCTTAATTCCTGCTCGTCCTCGAGTAGGTAAATGATAACTAGCATAATTTCTGTGGTGACATGCTATTAACCATATAAGGACTTTTCACAGTCACATGACAAAAGCTTACTGAGACAATGAATCTGTAGTAATTAAGTTGCCTCATGAGAAAATCATAAAGAACTGAAAGTTCTACAATATGATACTGAAACATCAAATAGATTTGTAATGAGCATGGTGTGCAAATATGACAAAGTGACATCTCGCTTGCCCCCTTTAGTGAAGCAAAACATAAATGCTGGGGCACCTCCAAGGTTTAGTTGACGACTAGATACAACGATTTCGGAATAAACGATATCATAATCATGCAAAAGACAATGGTATTTTGGGACAATGCACATTACACTCAGAATGACAATCATACTCTCAATAGTTGGTGCTTTAAAGAAGGTGGAGACTCTCGAACCGTGACTTTTGTTGGCAAAGTTGAAAACCCGTGGTCGGAAACAAAAACTAAACATGTACCAGAGCTCTTGGTTTTTAAAACAGAAGTAATTTTTTTTAGAGATGCATATTTCATCAACGAATGCTAGCAGATAACTCAATTACTTCTCGAGCTGGACAAGTTTCGAGGAACGGCTCCCGAATGAGGACGATCACATCATCTTAATCTCCTTTGTTTATCACTGCCAAAGTTTTCTGATTTCTCATGAACAAAGCGTGAAGGAGGTTTTGTTTGTTGTATAATTTTTTAATGAGTCGGGCGCACTCTATGCCAGTTCCTTCTCGTATTATGGGTTTGCACATTAGACATGCAATACCGGGGTGAAGCTTGTCCAACTTAAAAAGATCATGAATTAACTACTACTTCCTCATGAGCTAAAATAGAGGCACAAAAGAGAAATGCCTTTTATGAATAATTTCGAGATGATACATGAAAGTCTTCGTTAGGAATGGCAGGTAAATACCATGTATAGGAAGGTATGGTGGACTCATATGGCATAACTGGTTTAAAGGATTTTGGATGCACAAGCAGTCAGTCCGCTTAGTACAGGCGAAGGTTAGCAAAAGACTGGGAGCGACCAACTAAGAGATCAATGACGGTCATAATCATGCAGAGCGACAAAGCAACATTGAATCAGGCATGGACGTTATATCGCTACTCAGAAATTAAAGATCATCAAGGCTTGACAGACTTTCTTTACAGTCTTAAATATGCGTGAGCATACGCCAAGTCAATCAAAATAAATTCTTGAAGGAAGATATTACTAAACCATACCACATCATAGGCAAACAAATCATGTTGGTACTCCAACAACACATTGGAAACCCCCCAGCTATTTGAGACTAACCATAAGAAAACATGAACTACTAAGCGCCATTATGCACGTAGCATCTTTGTCATAGACATATCAACCAATGCAACAGAAGCAAACTCTCTTAATAAGATAATCATGATAAATAAAGAGAGTTCAAGCAACCAACTAAACAAAAGCTCTTTAAAAAGATAAGCATGAAAACTAAAAGCTAAGCATGATAGCAGCTATTGAAAGACAAAGAACACACACAGCAAGGATAGACATGAAAATTCTATGTTATGTTCTAGGTAGAAGTGGAGCGTGTTTCTCTCCCACATAAAGAAAGCTGAGTTATGACTTGTTATGAAAAGCTAAAGAAAACTAAAAAGGAAAACTAAAGCAAGACGCTCCAAGCATAGCACATAACACATGAAGTGATAAAAATATAGTGGAACGAAAGACGAACTGATAATGTTGATGGAGAAGGGGATGCATGGGGGCATCCCCAAGCTTAGATGCTTGAGTCTCCTTGAATATTTCTTGGGGGTGCATGGGGGCATCCCCAAGCTTGAGCGTTTGACACTCCTGAATCTTTTATCATCTTCCCTCGCACACTTGAAAACTCCCTTCATACATAACTCATCATAATCTGATTAGCGAGGTTAGTACCCATAATAAAATAATTGTTCCTTGCTGGAAATAAGGATATTCTTGAAGGTCTACTGTTTCTCAAGATTGCCAAAAGGTTTTTGCAAAGAAAAAACAAGGTCAATGTTTGCAAAATGAAGGAAAGGCAAAACAGGATAGAATCTGTGAAAAACAGACCAGCAGGTAGTAAATAATTTTTTCGGGGCACTTCTGCAACTCAAATAAAAAAATTCAGAACAGACGCCCGAAAGCCAATTGTATAGAGCACACTGTCAAAAAAATACATACCAAAAAGATTATCTGGTGATTTTATACGAATTTTTCTGTCCAAGGACAGAATCTGTTTCCTGGACAGCACGTCACAACTTTTGAACTTCCTTGCAATCAGAGGCTAAACTTGGCACAAAGCTGAAAAATAAAGATACAACGATGTTGCTACAGTAGTAACAAACATCAAGACCACTAAAAACTGAAAGCAAAGATAACAAGGGTTGTCTCCCTAGAGCTCTTTCTTTATAGCCATAAAGATTGGCTTAAGACTTTAATGATGCTCTCGTAGGAATAAGAGTTGAAGAACAAAAGAGAGCATCAAGAAGCAAATACCAAATACATTTAAGCCTAACATGCTTCCTATGCATAGGAATATTGCAATGGAATAATTCATTGAAGCACAAAGCAATAAGCATAGGAAGACAAAATAAGTGCAGCTTCAAAACCTTCAACATAAAGAGAGGGAACTTAATATTATTGAAATGTCTATAAGCATATGTTCCCTTCTCATAATAATTTTCAGTGGGATCACGAATAAACTCAACAATATAAGCATCACATAAAGCATTGTTACCATGATCCACATGCAAAAAGGTACTCTTACTCTCCACATAAGCATCTTTGGGGAGCCCATGGTTAGGACTTTTTAGCATTAACGTTTTCAGTCTCCCCCAAGCTTGAGCTACGCTCTCTCCGTCACGAGACCTAAAGTTATAGATATAGTTCCTGTCTCGATGAATTTCATGAAGAGGATAAAACTTAGTATAAAAGAGAGACATAAGCTCTCGCCAATCATGCAAGTGCGAGTTATCGAGAAGCTTATACCAATCTGAAGCTTTATCTATAAGTGATTTGGCGAACAATTTCCTCATGACAAACTCCCTTGATACACCTGCAAGCTTAAATAATGAACATAGTTGTGACAGATATAACAAGTGTTCACCGGGATGTCTGTCTCCTGCATAACGATTAGCCAAAACATAATCGATAATACCAGTTGGTATTTTATAGGGCACAATTTCAGTAGGGGGAGGAGCAACCACCACAGTTGTGGGGCGTCTTCCCGCAAGCAATGATCCAATAGCAAGGTTGTCCATAAACATAACTAGTGAAATAAAAACAAGAAACAAAAAGATTTAATTGCATGATCTAAAGATATACCTTCAAGCACTCACCTTCCCGGCAACGGCGCCAGAAATAGCTTGATGTCTACATACGCTTCTACTCTTGTAGACTATGTTGGGCCTCCAAGCGCAGAGGTTTGTAGGACAGCAACAATTTCCCTCAAGTGGCTGACCTAAGGTTTATCGAACTCAGGGAAGTAGAGGTTGAAGATGGTCTCTCTCAAGCAACCCTGCAACTAAGATACAAGAAGTCTCTTGTGTCCCCAACACACCTAATACAACTAGGAGTTGTATAGGTGCACTAGTTCGGCGAAGAGATGGTAAAATATGGATGATAGGAGTGGCAAAGCAAAGTAATATAAATCTGTAATAAAAAGTGCAGCAAGCAAACAAGTGGTAAACGTGAGCACAAACGGTATTGCAATGGTGAAAACAAGGCCTAGGGATCATACTTTCACTAGTGGCAACTTTCAACAACATTAACATAATCGAATCACATGATATTTCCCATAAAACATGCAATGGAGACGCACCCGAAGGTCATTCCTTCGTGGTCAAGAGACGACGAGAATTATGTAGGGCTACAAAAGCACACCTCAAAGTTCGTAGTTATCAATCTAAGGATTTCCCAATGTCACCGCGGCCATCCAAAGAGAGTCCCACAATCACCACAACATATCTAAAGGATAGTCAAAGACAAGCACCAAGAGACTCTCAATCTTCAATCAACACACAAGAGAGGAAATCACTCATGAAAATATTTTTTCTAATCCATGTCCAATAGACCGCTGTCACCTTGGTCTCGGAGATTATACTAGATAAAGACAAGTGAGTACATCAATCCAATAGATAGAGGAAGGGGAAATATCATGGGATCACCCTAGATTAACATAGCCTATGATCACAACGAAGATCACATCATGGGAGAGAGATAACCACATAGCTAGACGTACGAGCCCTCGGCCCCGGAGAAGACTACTCACACATGGACATGGTGAGGAGGATCTTGATGGTGGTGTTGATGGAGAGGTGCAGCCCCGCGAGGAGGCGGCGGCCGGCGGTGGCCACGGAGGCGGCGGCGGCGAGGAGGAGACGGCGGCAGCCCTTGGGGGCGGCGGCGGCCCTAGGGGCAGCGGCTCCTTGGCCCCACTTCTTCCTTGTGGATGGTGCTGCAATGGTGCTGGTCCTCCCCTCCAAGACGGCGGCTTGGGAGGAGGAAAATTCGTGGCCCTTGGTGACCTAGGTTTTCTCTCTTTATATAGACTCACGGATTCCCGTCATCAGATTTTGGGCCTCAGTAAAACGGGCTTAACTCGGCCGTCCGGACTTCGATTTGGACGAATTTTATCTACAGAAGCATCGCCTCGAAATTCCCCACAACTTTCGCAACTAGACTTTTTCCGTTTGACGTCGTCTTCGGGCCGGAACGTGACCAGCTTTAAAAAACGTTCTCAGACAGATTTCAGGAAAGTCAGAGTCCTACTCCAATACGACTCCTTTTGCGTTTTTGTCAATTTCCAAGTAATTCCTACACAATAAAGTGTAAAACAAGAACATTGTGCACTTTTGAAACCATTAGTAGGTTAGTCCAAATATGATCAACAGTGTATGAAAGTGCATAAATATCATAGCAATATCACACAAAAAAAGGCATGGAGCAAGCAGAAATTATAGATACGTTTTGGACGTATCAACACACTCTTCCCTCGTTGCTATGCATCTAGTAGATAGATCTTGCATGATCGTAGGAAAATGAAAATACTACGTTCCCCAACAGAAAGGCCCTCTGTATTTCGCGAAAAAAAACCGATACCGCCGCTGACAACTTGGATCCACCAGCTATATCTTCGCACGCAAGGAAGTGCCTCCTTATTACGCACAAAAAAATGAATACTCCCCCTGTTAGCTGGGACCCAGTATAGTGGCAGGCGTACTTATGGGCCTACTAAGTTGACGGGGAATGAGGGCTTTGTCAACTTAGTCAATATGCACGATTCTAGCTCCAGTGATCGTACGATGTCCATCCAACGGCCGTAGTGCTTCTTCAAACTCTGGTCTTCTTGCTCCAGCCGCCCAAACCAGCGCCGGTCGTGCCTCGTGCTCCTGCCTCCCATGTCCGGCTGTGTTGCCGCGGAGGCCTCACCGCCCCCTACTACTCCCTCCGCTAGCCAGGCCATCCCTCCACTCACCCACACCCCCTGTTATTCTACGGTGACGGTAGCCTCACACCGCAGCCGAACCAGTGAACCCTCATACTCCTCTACGCGTGGGCATCCACTGCCACGTCTTCCCCGGTTCCGTGTCGTCTACTTCCTAGGCCTCGCCGTCGTCCACCGCCCTGGTGCTCTCAGCGCGGCGTGGTCAATGTGGTCAAGGAACGGCTTCCATCGGACGTGGACTGTACGTAGAGAGGCTGATAGCTGGGTCCATGATGGCAGCATGGGAATGCCTCATTACGCGGAAAATAATTATTCCTCCACCTGACAGCAGGGACCCACCGGACGGGCCACCGTATTTCGCGATAAAAACATTTCCCCTAGACTGCTAGGACCCAGCGGACGGGTGATACGTCCCAAACGTATCTATAATTTCTGCTTGCTCCATGCATGTTTTGGGTGATATTGCTATGCTTTTGATACACTTTCATACAATTTTGATCATATTTGGACTAACCTATTAACTCAGTGCACCCCAGTGCCAGCTTCTGTTTTCTGCTGTTTTTGTATTTCAGGTTTTCCCATTACTTAAATTGCCAGAAAAATTCCGGGAAAAATATATAAAAAATCAGCGCTCCAGAAGCTTCCGTGCGCCAGAGGGGGGGCCAGAGGGGCCCCAGGCGCCCTGATGGCGCGGCCCCACCCCTGGCCGCGCCGGGGGGCCGCCTGGGCTGCTCCCACCTCCTCTGGTGCCCTACCTGGATTCCTATTTATTCTCCCGTCGCGAAAACCCTGATTCCGGACCCCTTTTCTCCAGAAGCTATTCCGATCTCCGCCGCCATCGCCACCAAGTTTCGGGGGACCAGAATTCCTGTGCCGGCATCCTACCGGGACGGGGAAGTGCCCCAGGATTCATCTCCATCGACGTTGCTTCCTCCCTCCATGATGCGGGAGTAGTTCCTCCTCGGGGCTGAGGTTTCTACCAGTAGCTATGTGGTCAATTCTCTCTCCCATGATGTGATCTTCGTTGTGATCATAGGCTATGTTAATCTAGGGTGATCCCATGATATTTCCCCTTCCTCTATGTATTGGATTGATGTACTCACTTGTATTTATCTAGTATAATCTCCGAGACCAAGGTGGCAGCGGTCTATTGGACATGGATTAGAAGAATATTTTCATGAGTGATTTCCTCTTTTGTGTGTTGATTAAAGATTGAGAGTCTCTTGGTGCTTGTCTTTGACTATCCTTGAGATATGTTGTGGTGATTATGGTACTCTCTTTGGATGGCCGAGGTGACATTGGGAAATCCATAGATTGAGAACTACGAACTTTGAGGTGTGCTTTTGTAGCCCTACATAATTCTCGTCCTCTCTTGACCACAAAGGAATGACCTCCGAGTGCGTCTCCATTATGGGAAATATCATGTGATCGATTATGTTAATGTTGTTGGGAGTTGCCACTAGTTAAAGTATGAAGCCTAGGCCTTGTTTCCACCATTGCAATACCATTTGTGCTCACGTTTACCACATATTTGCTTGCTGCCATTTTTATTTCAGATTTACAAATTCATCTTTTGCCATCCATATCACTTGCCATTTAACATCTCTTCGCCGAACTAGTGCACCTATACATCTGACAAGTGTATTAGATGTGTTGGGGACACAAGAGACTTCTTGTATCTTGATTGCAGGCTTACTTGAAAGGGGTACGTTCAACCTCCACTTCCCTGAGTTCGATAAACCTTGGGTTACTCACTTAAGGGAAATTTGCTGCTGTCCTACAAACCTCTGCTCTTGGAGTCCCAACACTGTCTACAGGAATAGAAGCGTGTAGTAGACATCAAGCTATTTCTGGCGCCGTTGCCGAGGAAGTGAGGTAAGTGAAGGTACCTTCTCTAGATCTTACAATTAAATCTTTTTGTTTCTTGTTTTTATTTCACTAGTTTTGCTTAATGGAAAACAACAAAAATATGAGAGAGCTTTACAAGCTCTACCTTGAACTTGGACATGATGTGTTTGAAGAGAAAATTTAAAAACCTTTGGAACTTTATTATTTGCATAACAATCATGATGGTGGTGATGTTATTAGTATGTTTTTTTAATATCAATATTGCTAATGACATGGAAAGCTCTAAGCTTGGGGATGACATGTTTGATGAACATGATATTTTTAGTCCCCCAACTTTTGAAGAGAAAATTTACTTTGATGATACTTTGCTTCCTATATATGATGATTACAATGATAAATGTGAGCTTTTTAGTCCACCTACTATTGAGGATAAAATTTATTATGATTATGATATGCCTCCTAAATATGATGATTACCATGATGGTTATGATTGCTTTACTCTCACTATTCCTAATAAGAAAGATTTTGCTTATATGAAGAGTAATGATACTTTTATGCTTTTGGATCATGGAAATAATGCCTTATGTGATAGTTATATTGTTGAGTTTATTCGTGATCCCACTGAAAATTATTATGAGAAGGGAACATATGCTTATAGATATTTCAATAATATCAAGTTCCCTCTCTTTATGTTGAAGGTTTTGAAGATGCACTTGTTTTGTCTTCCTATGCTTATTGCTTTGTGCTTCAATGAATTATTCTATTGCAATATTCCTATGCATAGGAAGCATGTTAGGCTTAAATGTGTGTGGTATTTGCTTCTTGATGCTCTCTTTTGTTCTTCAACTCTTATTCCTACGAGAGCATCATTAAAGTCTTAAGCCTATCTTTATGGCTATAAAGAAAGAGCTCTAGGGAGACAACCCTTGTTATCTTTGCTTTCAGTTTGTTCTTTCAGTTTTTAGTGGTCTTGATGTTTGTTACTACTGTAGCAACATCATTGTATCTTTATTTTTCAGCTTTGTGCCAAGTTTAGCCTCCGATTGCAAGAAAGTTCAAGAGTTGTGACGTGCTGTCCAGAAAACAGATTCTGTCCTTGGAGAGAAAAATTCGTATAAAATCACCAGATCATCTTTTTGATCTGATTTTTATTGACAGCGTACTCTATACAATTGGCTTTTGGGCGTCTGTTCTGATTTTTTTTGATTTGAGTTGCAGAAGTGCCCCGAAAATATTATTTACTACCTGCTGGTCTGTTTTTCACAGATTCTGTCCTGTTTTGCCTTTTCTTCGTTTTGCAAACCTTGAGCTTGCTTTTTCTTTGCAAAAACCTTTTGGCAATCTTGAGAAATAGTAGCTCTTCAAGATTATCCTTATTTCCAGTAGGAAAAAATTATTTTATTGTGGGCACTAACCTCGCTAATCAGATTATGATGAGTTATGTATGAAGGGAGTTTTCAAGTGTGCGAGGGAAGATGATAAAAGAAGATTCAGGAGGGTCAAACGCTCAAGCTTGGGGATGCCCCCGTGTACCCCCAAGAAATATTCAAGAAGACTCAAGCGTCTAAGCTTGGGGATGCCCCCATGCATCCCCTTCTCCATCAACAATTATCAGTTCGTCTTTCGTTCCACTATATTTTAATCACTTCATGCGTTATGTGCTATGCTTGGAGCGTCTTGCTCTTAGTTTCCTTTTTAGTTTTCTTTAGCTTTGCTTGCTGTTCATAACAAGTTGGATCCTAGCCTTCATTGTTTGGGAGAGAAACACGCTCTACTCCACTGTAGAACACAACATAGGCTTGCATGCGTATCTCCTTGTGTGTGTTCTTTATCTTTTCATAGCTGCTGTCATGCTTAGCTCTTAGTTTTCATGCTTATCTTTTTAAGAGCATTTGTTTAGGTTGTTGCTTCTGGAACTCTCTTGAGTTATCATGCTTATCTTGTTAAGAGAGTTGGGTTCTGTGGCACTGGTTGGTATGTCTATGATAAAAATGCTATGTGCATAATGGTGCTTAGTAGTTCATGTTTTCTTATGGTTAGTCTCAAATAGCTGGGGGTTCTTAATGTGTTATTGAAGTATCAACATGATTTGTTTGCCTATGATGTGGTATGGTTTAGTGATATCTTCCTCCAAGAATTTATTTTGATTGACTTGGCATATGCTCACGCATATTTAAGACTGTAAAGAAAGTCTATCAAGCCTTGATGATCTTTAATTTCTGAGTAGTGATATAACTTCCATGCCCGATTCAATGTTGCTTTGTCGCACTGCATGATTATGGCCGTCATTGCTCTCTTAGTTGGTCGCTCCCAGTCTTTTGCTAGCCTTCACCTGTACTAAGCGGACTGACTGCTTGTGCATCCAAAATCCTTGAAACCAGTTATGCCATATGAGTCCACCATACCTTCCTATATATGGTATTTACTTGCCATTCCTAACGAAGACTTTCTTGTACCATCTCAAAATTATTCAAAAGTATTTCTCTTTTGTTCCTCTGTTTTAGCTCATGAGGAAGTAGTAGTTAATTCATGATCTTTTTAAGTTGGACAAGTTTTACCCCGGGATTGCATGTCTAATCTGCAAACCCCTAATACGAGGAGGAACTGGCATGAGTGCGCCCGGCTCATAAAAGATAATACAACAAACAAACCCTCCTTCACGCTTTGTTCATGAGAAATCAGAAAACTTTTGGTAGTGATAAACAAAGGAGATTAAGGGGATGTGATCGTCCCCGTGCGGGAGCCGTTCCTCGAAACTTGTCCAGTTCGAGAAGTGATTGGGTTGTCTACTAACATTCGTTGACGAAATATGCACCTCCAAAAAATCATTTTTACCTCTGTTTTCAAAACCAAGAGCTCTGGTACATGTTTAGTCTTTGCTTCCAACCACGGGTTTTCAACCTCGCCATCAAATTCCACGGTTTGAGAGTCTCCACCTTCTTTCTTCAAAGCACCAACTAGGAGAGCATAATTTTCATTCTGAGTGTAATGTGCATTGTCCCAAAGTATTACATTGTCTTCTGCATGATTGTGATACCGCTTATTCTGAAATCATTGTATCTAGTCGTCACTTAAACTTCGGAGGTGCTCCTGCATTTATGTTTTGCTTCACTAAAGGGGGCAAGCGAGGTATCACTTTGTCATGTTTGCACACCATGCTCACTACAAATCTATTGGGTGTTTCAGTATCATATTGTAAACTTTCAGTTCTTTGTGATATTCTCGTGAGGCAACTTAATTACTAAAGATTCATTATCTAAATAAGCATTTGTCATGTGATTGTGAAAGACTCTTTGGTAGCATGTCACCACAAAAATTATGCTTGTTATCATTTACCTACTCGAGGACGAGCAGGAATTAAGCTTGGGGATGTTGATACGTCCCAAATGTATCTATAATTTCTGCTTGCTCCATGCATGTTTTGGGTGATATTGCTATGCTTTTGATACACTTTCATACACTTTTGATCATATTTGGACCAACCTATTAACTCAGTGCACCCCAGTGCCAGCTTCTGTTTTCTGCTGTTTTTGTATTTTAGGTTTTCCCATTACTTAAATTGCAAGAAAAATTCCGGGAAAAATATATAAAAAATCAGCGCTCCAGAAACTTCCGTGCGCCAGAAGGGGGGCCAGAGGGGCCCCAGGCGCCCTGATGGTGCGGCCCCACCCCTGGCCACGCCGGGGGGGCGCCTGGGCTGCTCCCACCTCCTCTGGTGCCCTACCTGGACTCCTATTTATTCTCCCGTCGCGAAAACCCTGATTCCGGACCCCTTTTCTCCAGAAGCTATTCCGATCTCCCCCGCCATCGCCACCAAGTTTCGTGGGACCAGAATTCCTGTGCCGGCATCCTGCCGGGATGGGGAAGTGCCCCCGGATTCATCTCCATCGACGTTGCTTCCTCCCTCCATGATGCGGGAGTAGTTCCTCCTCGGGGCTGAGGTTTCTACCAGTAGCTATGTGGTCAATTCTCTCTCCCATGATGTGATCTTCGTTGTGATCATAGGCTATGTTAATCTAGGGTGATCCCATTATATTTCCCCTTCCTCTATGTACTGGATTGATGTACTCACTTGTATTTATCTAGTATAATCTCCGAGACCAAGGTGACAGCGGTCTATTGGACATGGATTAGAAGAATATTTTCATGAGTGATTTCCTCTTTTGTGTGTTGATTGAAGATTGAGAGTCTCTTGGTGCTTGTCCTTGACTATCCTTGAGATATGTTGTGGTGATTGTGGTACTCTCTTTGGATGGCCGCAGTGACATTGGGAAATCCATAGATTGAGAACTACGAATTTTGAGGTGTGCTTTTGTAGCCCTACATAATTCTCGTCCTCTCTTGACCACAAAGGAATGACCTCCGAGTGCGTCTCCATTATGGGAAATATCATGTGATCGATTATGTTAATGTTGTTGGGAGTTGCCACTAGTGAAAGTATGAAGCCTAGGCCTTGTTTCCACCATTGCAATACCATTTGTGCTCACGTTTACCACATGTTTGCTTGCTGCCATTTTTATTTCAAATTTACAAATACATCTTTTGCCATCCATATCACTTGCCATTTAACATCTCTTCGCCGAACTAGTGCACCTATACATCTGACAAGTGTATTAGGTGTGTTGGGGACACAAGAGACTTCTTGTATCTTGATTGCAGGGTTGCTTGAAAGGGGTACGTTCAACCTCCACTTCCCTGAGTTCGATAAACCTTGGGTTACTCACTTAAGGGAAATTTGCTGCTGTCCTACAAACCTCTGCTCTTGGAGGCCCAACACTATCTACAGGAATAGAAGCGTGTAGTAGACATCAACGGGCCACCGTATTGCGCAAAAAAAAACGTTCCCCCCGCTGTCAGCTCGGACCCACCGGAAGCGCCTCCTTATTACACACAAAAAAATGAATACTCCCCTGCTGGTTCGGACCCACCTTGGTGGGAGGCTGACTTGTGGGCCTACTCAGTTGACGGGGACGGAGTGCTTTGTCAACTTAGTCAATATGAACGATTCTAGCTCTAGTGACCATACGATGTCCATTCAACAACCTTAGTGCTTCTTCAACCTCTGGTCTTGTTGCTCCAGCCGCCCAAAGCAGCACCGGTCGTGCCGCATGCTCCTGCCTCCCGTGGCCGGATGTGCTGACGCAGAGGCCTCACTGCCCCCTACTATTCCGACCGCTGGCCAGGCCATCCCTCTACTCACCCACACCCCTATTATTCTGTGGCGACATCAGCCTCACGCCGCAGCGAACTAGTGAACCCTCGTACTCCTCTACACATGGGCATCCACTGCCACGTATTCCCCGGCTCCAGGACGTCCCCTTCCTAGGCCTCGCCGTCGTCCACCGCCCCGGTGCTCTCTGCGCGGCGTGGTCAAGGAACTGCTTCCATCGGACATGGACTGTACGTGGAGAGGCTGACAGCTGGATCACGGCCGCAGCAAGGAAGTGTCTCCTTATTACGCGCAAAATAATTATTCCTCCACCTGACAGCGGGGACCCACTGGACGGGCCACCGTATTTCGCAAAAAAAACATTGCCCCCTGACTGCTGGGACCCACCAGCTACATCTTCGCACACAAGGAAGTGCGTCCGGGCAAAAAAACAATTCGCCCCCTGACTGCTGGGACCCACCAGCTACATCTTCGCACGCAAGGAAGTGCCTCACAGTCGGGACTCACCTAGTCAAAGCGTACGTAGCGTTGTTATTCTGGTCGCGAATGTGTACGTACATACTGGTCGATGTAGAGGCGCGCCCGTAGCATGTACACGTACGTACAACGGCGAGGGTGCAAGAAAGTAAATACGGCCATGTACGTACATACGGGCGGGGAGTCGAACGCCTACTCGCACATACGTACGGCCAGGGCACGTGTACATGGCTAGGTCGGAACGAAGAAACATCGTCGTCGTCGTGTTCATGGGGAACCAGTCGGCTGGGTCGGAACGGAATGCATCGTCGTGTTCATAAGGAGGGCTTGGACGGAACAGCCGATGTAAACGAGGCTTGGCGTACCGCAGAACGGAGGAAACGGCCTTGTGTTCGACCGGCCACGGTCGAAACGGGATCCTATTCATCGGGAGGGGTCTGGCGTACCGCAAAATGGAGGAAATGGACCTCATATGATCGAAACGGGGGTCCTGTTGATCGGGAGGGGTATGGCGTACCGCCAAACGGAGGAAACAGACTTGTGTTGGAGCGCTACTATCGAAACGGGGGTCCTGTTGATCGGGAGGGGTGTGGCGTACCGCAAAACGGAGGAAACAGACTTGTGTTGGAGCGCTACATTCGAAACGGGGGTCCTGTTCATCGGGAGGGGTGTGGCGTACCGCAAAACGGGACTCCACGGGATACTGTTCATCACCACCGTCGACTCCCTCCAGCCTCCACAGGCTACTATTCATCCACCGTCGACCTCCTCCAGCCTCCACCTGTGACTGTTCAACCTCCATCGCGCGCTACTCCACCGGCTACTATTCAACCAGCCCTCTCCACGGGCTCCTGTTCAACCACCCCTCCACGGGCTACTGTTCATCCAGCCCTCCACCGTCTACTGTTCATGCAGCCCTCCACGGGGTGGTCCTGTTCATGCAGCCCTCCACGGGGTCCTGTTCATGCAGCCCCAATCGGCTCGATCGAACGGGGTCATGTTCATGCAGAGGCAACATCACGGGGTCCTGTTCAGCCACCCCCGTCGGGAACTGTTCATCCAACCCCCCAGGAACACTCACTGTTCATGCAGAAGCAGCATCGATCGGCTTCAGTTAGCAGCAGTAGCGAAGGAATCGCTCGATCGGGTTCAGTTAACAGCCATCGATCGATCGCTCGGGTTCAGTAATGCGTAGCCTGCAGTGCAATCGCTCGGGTTCAGTTAGAGCCCAACGCCTCACTCGGGTTTAGTTAGAGCCCAACGCCTCGCACCAACGCGCGTGCGTGTACGAGAGAAATGCGCATCGCTTGGCCCCGACCACCCACCGTAGCCGGGAACACCCCGATATTTTCCTCGCCCTTGCTTCTACCACGGTTTTCTCCGTCATGGACGGCCCAAAGAATGTCATGCAACTACGTCTCCGGCCCGCCCAGGACGAAAAGCCCATTTTCTGTCATGATTTTTTGTTATAGAAGTAGGACCCCACCACATCTATGATGATACCGTGTTTTGTCACAATTATTGTCATAGAAGTGTCATAAGTATGACAGAAAAAAGTTTCGTTCGGCCCAAAATGTAACGGATGTGTCTTTTTTTGTAGTGTCTGCCTTTGATATGGGTGACCATATATATACAAATCAAACAGAAGTTGACCCCTGAAGCTTGATGGACTACTTTGCTAGGATGTAGTGGAAAGTAGCACTGACCCCCTGGCATACATGCGTTGATGAGCTGACAAGGTGTGGACATACACTTTCCTGCACACCTCATTACGACATTCCGCACCTTCGATCTTCTAGAAGCCTCGATGTCCATTGCGATTTAAAAAAATAGTAGCCTTCAACACCCTAGATAAACCTTAATGGGCTCGTCCGAATCTCTCACCAGAGGAGAAGGGGTGCTAGGGCGCACTAGGTTAGTTCTAGCGAGGAGCATATATTTTTTCAAAAATAATAATTCATTCAAACCTATCACATAAGAGCATCTGCAGCTGGACCTCTCAAACCCGCCACATACGCCCGGGTGGGCTGCCCGGTGACTGATCGATCGCGGCGCCTCAAACGCCTGGGCTGACCGGCACCCCTCATATCCAGCCCAAATAGGAGGTGGATATGGGGGCGCCCGGGTGCGTCCATCGACACCGCTGCAGGTAGTAGCGGTCCCACCTGCAGCAACTGAAGCTCCTCCCTCTCTCGTTAGTGCACCCAAATTTTAGTCCCACATCGCCGGGTGAGGCGGACGCCGCCTGGCATAAAGAGCTGCGCCGGCGGATGGCGGCAAGCTTGACTATTGTTATGTAGATCTATCAATTCTCACATGTGTGATCAAGATAAATATGAAACCATATTGCATTTCATGGGCTGATGATTGTTCATCGAGTGTCAAGTTTGTCTCGATCATATACGTTGATACCCCTACTACAATGATAGTAGATTTTATTTTATTTTGGTGGATAGAAACATAGTGATTCAAAAAAATCCAACACCAATGTTCCCTATATGAAGAAGATAGACCCTGACAATAAATCTTCTGTATGATAAAGATAGAAGATTCATAGCGAGAGTCCATGTCCTTAACAAATGATGCAATTATGTCAGAAGTTTATCGCTTTTGGATGACCGGTCTATTTAAGTTGGTCGACTAGCTCGTCACTCGGCGAGGTGGGACTAATACGGGTGTGAAAATGTTAAGTATGAGCAATTTTCGGTGAGTGAACAGCCTAGCCGGCCCAAGACAAACACGATGATCGACGTGCATGGCCTTGCATGCATTAGATGTTTTGAAAATAGATTATGTTGTTGCAAATTGTAAAAATTTGAGGTCCTCCCCGTCACTGTTAGTGGGCACGTCCGCGGGTGTTTGAGGGCCCAATTTTGCAACCCTCGGCTGTAGATGCTTTAGGTTTGGCAACAAACACAATGTCGAAAAAGGTTCATAATTTAGACGCATAGTTCTAGAAAATATTAAAGTTAAAAAATGAATCTAGAAATAAAGGCACAAACCACATATCCTAATTGTGCGTGGAGAGAAAATCTCACAAAAACACCCACACCGTGACCTGCGAAAAATTGTGCACATATGATGCATCACTTCTCCCGAAGAAATGGAAAGTAACTTTTGTGTTGTGTTGGAAGAGATGGGAAAGTAAGAGCATCCATCAAATTAGACGGGTGGCGGGGGACGATTGAGAAAACATCCCGCTCCGTGATACGTCTCCAACATATTAATAATTTATGAAGTATTCATGCCATGTTTACAACAATTTTATATGGTTTTGGTACGATTTGATTAGAACTAATCCGGATTGATGTTGTTTTCAGCAGAACTATCGTGGTGTCATTTTTTGTGCAGGAATAAAAGTTCTCGGAATGGGCTAAAAATTTACGGCGATTTTTATCGACCAAAAGAGACCCCCGAAGCACCGGAGCTGGGCCAGGAAGTGGCTGACGAGGACACAAGCCTAGCGGATGCGCCCTACCCCCAAGGAGGGTGCCCACGGCTTGTGGACTCCTCGAGCACCCACTTGACGTGAAACCAGCGCCAAAAATTCCTATAAATACCAAAAACCCCCCAAAAAGAACCTGAGATTGGAAGGTCTGCCGCCACAAGCCTCTGTAGCCACGAAAAATCAATCTAGGCCCTCTCTGGCACCCTGCCGGAGGGAGGCATCGTCACCGAAGGCCATGGAGGAGGAAGCCGGAGGGGCCATCATCACCACGGAGGCTAAGGACCAGAGGGAGAACCTCTCCCCCTCTTGGGGGAGGCCATGTGTAGCGACTATGATTCCAATGAATCGAAGTCTCTGTGCTCAGTGTCATCCCTGGATCAGTATGCTGACACACACAGTACTCGAGGATTTATAACAGAGATTCAATCACACTTTATTACATCGAAATCCTCAAAGAGGCAATATCCATTACGCGAAAATGGCTGAAGGCCATCTAATAAGATAAATCGCGGAAGCTAAGAAGAGTAGTTGAGTCCATCCAACTCCACGGCAAACATTGAGTGCATGACAACGACCTATCACACCTTAATCTTCATCTGAGAACTTTTCAACATGATACATTGCAGCCATGTAGGTCAGCACATTGAATATGTTGGCATGAACATACTGTAATAATGATGAGCAATGTCTGCAACAATATGCATATTTGGCTGGTGGAGGTTGTAAGGTTAATTTTGCATAAAGCTAGTTTTTCCCTACAACAAAGGAATGTATTTTATTTACTACTTGGTTAAAATTTAATATGAACATTGAGAATGGTACCCCCATCTCAATCCCAAACCACCAAAGTCGTTAATAACCCAACAAGTTAAATCAAGTGTTGAGATCAGTCCATAATTCAAATACCATGATACTCAAGATGTCCATAACCAGGGACACGGCTACTCATGAATATTTTGTACACTCTGCAGAGGTTTTTGCACTTTTCCCCACAAGAATCGATCGCCTCCGTTTAACTTCTCGCACTACATGGTGTTTGAGAACCGGATGACCAAGACACAGTCTTTCAGAAGCATTAACTCTTTACTCTGGGTAGACCGGTACACCTACATTTGCTACATCTGCTAGTCTACCACTGAAAGAGATCACACGACATACTAAATTATGCTAGAGCCCATAATGGCTTGTGGCTACACACGGAAGTTTCGAGGCATGAAAGATATATGATCCCTTTGAGCCTGGGTTGCATTCCTCGGGCAGCACTGCTATATCCTCAGGTGCCCTAACAACCACCGGTCCATCCCCAGGGTGCCCCGACCAATCAACCCAGATGTGTATTAAATTTCCACCTTAAAGAATCCCTTAGTTATTATTACACTCAAAACTTTCATGAAACTCTCATACCAATCCACGTCTACAAGCATGGCTAAGCAATAAGTAAAAAAGCGTATATTCCCTTGGGTTGTTCTCAAGTCATTGGGTTCCTACCTCATGAACTACAAAGCATCTTCACATGTAACCAGTCCTACTCATGCAAGTGTTTGAGGATATAACTAATGCAATAAAAACTGGGTATTGGAAAGTATGATCAAAGTATGAACTTGCCTTGCTAACGATCGCTGAAACCTAAAGACTTGTAGTATCACGCTTCACACTCCGGGAATTCTATCGCAATCAAACAATATCATACATAAACAGTCATGCAACATTATCGAAGAACAGATCTCGAAAGACTACAAAAACAAACGAATAACTCTTGCAACATAAAACAATTTCTAACAGTACCAAAATTAAGTGAATTTGGCCTTATCAGAAAGTTTAGGTCAAGATCTTCGATTTGCAAAAAGAATCAACTCAAACGGAGTTACGAAACTCAAGTTACGATCAAAAGAAGTTCAACCACAAAACTGTTTGAATTCAAATTTGAAAACTTTCAGAATCAAATTTAAGTTGCTCTACTGGAAAGATAAGATCGAAATGAAGAAATTGGCGTTGGTTTCATCTAATTCCGACTAACGAGTAAAAAGTAACGAGGGTTTAAAGATTAGGGACTGATCCGTAAAAAAAAATCGCGGATAGGTCCTTAACCAAAAAAACCAGAAAAAGTAAAGTCTAAATAGCGAACGTTGGTTTTCTGAAACAAAACAACGGATGTTCTCTGTTTAAATAAACCCCCAAAACACGAATCTAGGTTTTCTAAAAAAACCGATCTAGGGTTAAAAAACAAAAAATAAAAACCGAAGAAAAACCGGGCGGGTTTTTACATCGCGAACCGGATCGGCCGGCAAGGGGCGGGCGCGGGACGGCGGCGTGGCGAGGCGCAGCGCGGCGGCGGGCGGCGACAGCTTGCGGTGGCGGCGGCTTGCGGTGGCGACGGCGGAGGCAAGGCGGCTCGGCGGCGGGGTTGAGGAGGGAGAGGGGGCGGCGGCGGCGACGGTGGCTTATAAAGGCCAAGGGGGGCCGAGTGCTTTGGGGAAGGGGTCGGCGCGGCGGCGAGTCCGAGCCGGACTCCCGCGTCCATGCGGCGGCGGGACTCCTCCCACTCGAGAGGAAGGCGGCGGGGAAGGCAGGCCGCTGCCTGTTGTGCCGGCTGGGCCTTCGGCCCGGTCGGTCCGATCGAAGGTTTTTTTTAAATCGCCCGAATCAAAAATCCAAAATGAAATAAAAAAATATCTAAAAATACCAGAAACAATTTTCACCGTCTAAACCTAATATTTAGAACAAACTGAACATTTTTCTGGCATAAAAATACCTAAAAATAAAATAACTCTTAATGCAATTTTAAAATAATAAACTGCAAATAAAAATCCAATAAAAATTATTTATACTCAAAAATCAAATTCCAAAATTTTTATTCAGTTTTTGAAGAAGCCATATTATCTTCTCTCATTTATTTTAATTATTGGAAAAATGAAATTTGGCAAAAAAATATTATTGATCCAACCCCACTAGAAAATAATAAAAATAGTGGGCTTCTCTCCGGAAAACTTCCGACTCGCTCACTTGTGTCCTTGAGTTGCTTAAAGTTTTGGATCAATTTTCAAATAAACTCATGCTCAAAATGCTCAAATGATGAATGCATATGAATGATCTATGATAACATCCAAATTAAAAAAAATTGGGATGTTACAAACCTACCCCCCTTAAGATGAATCTTGCCCTCGAGATTCGGATTGGCTAGAAAATAGGTGTGGGTGGTCCTGGCGTAGATCATCCTCTCGTTCCCAGGTGGCTTTGTCCTCTCTATGATGACTCCACTATACTTTGAAGAACTTGATGACTTTGCTGCGGGTAACTCTGTCGGCAAACTCGAGGATCTTAATGGGCTTCTCCTCGTAAGTCAGGTCGCTCTCTAACTGAATTGCTTCTAGTGGCACCGTATCTCGTAATGGAATATCGACCATCTCTGCGTGACACTTCTTCAACTAGGATACATGAAACACGTCATGAACTCCGGACAAGGTTTTGGGCAACTCTAGCTGATAAGCTACTTCTCCTCTACGCTCCAAAACTTTGTACGGTCCCACGAATCGCGGTGTCAGATTATCCTTAACTCCAAAACGCTTAACTCCTCGAAGCGGGGACACACGAAGATATGCTCTATCTCCAACTTCGTAGGTCACCTCCTTGCGTTTCGTATCTGCATAACTCTTCTGCTTGGTCTGAGCTATCTTCAGTCTGTCGCGGATCAACTTGACCTTCTCTTCTGAGTCTTTGATTAAATCGGGTCCAAACAATTGCCGGTCTCCAACTTCATCCCACATCAATGGTGTTATGCACCTCCTTCCATATAAAGCTTCGAAAGAGGCCATTTGCAAACTGGTTTGATAATTGTTGTTGTAAGAAAACTCTGCCCAAGGTAAATTATCATCCCAACTAGATCCATAGTGTTGTAGGGTGAAACCCTAGGGGGGATCTTTTCACACTTGGAGGGGAAAAGAGGAAGAACACTTAAGAACACAAGACACAAATCTCTCAAACAAACCCAATATCACATCCACTAGAGTAGCATACAAGAGATCCACAAGATTACAAGATCAATCCAAGGAAACAAGCGCAAAGGTAAAGTTCTTCCCACTCCTAGAGGAGGTGAGGTCTTGATGATCTTCTCCCTTGGGAGGTCTTGCAATCCACAAGGATTCTTCTCCAATAGGAGGTCTTGATCTCCTAGAGGAGGGGATACAAGGAGCAAAAGTCTCAATGTCTATCAAATACTTTGCTGACCTCACAAATAAGATAGGGAGAGAGTATATAAAGGCTAGGGACGAAACTTGGGGAAAGAGGGGTACAAGGACTAAGAAGTCCCTAAAAGATGTAGCCACGAGGAAAGGGTCCGGGCACCCGGGGTGCACCCTGCCGGGCACCCGGACTGGTTAGGGGCGCCGGGGGACGTAGGACCGGGCACCCGGGGCCGGTTGGCCGGGCACCCGGGGGGGGGGCAGCCGGGCGCGGGCCGGGCACCCGGGGCCGGCTGGGGCGCGGCCCAGGCAGAGGCCGGGCACCCGGGGCCGAGATGGCCGAGCACCCGGGGTGTCCAGGGGTTTCGGCCCTCCCCTCCTCTTCTTCCTTCTCTTCGGCTCCTTCTTTGTAGTCTTGGTCCATGGATGCTCGAGCCTCCGTCTTCTCCTTCCCACGATCACCTTCGATGTACCTAAGAATGCATAGCGTATCTCTTTGAGGTAGAATCCCGTTCTCATGTGAAATCAAATGAAAGTCGGAGAGGAAGGAAGTGATCTCGTTCTCGATGTTGCGTGCACGTGCTCTTGTCATTGGCCCTCTAGGTGCTTGCGGTTGTGATGGAGTGTCGGTGCGGGTAGTCGAGGGATGCTCCACATGATCTCCCCTCCCTTTGGGGAGATCCGTCCACGGATTGTGCTCTTCATGATACTTGGCCAAGTCTTTCATGTTGAAGATGTCACTTACGTTGTACTTGTCACGTGGGATGTCAACCTTGTATGCATTGTCATTGTAGCGTGCTAGCACCTTGAATGGTCCGTCGGCGTGTGGGAGAAGCTTGGATTTGTGTTCCTTGGGGAAGCGGTCTTTGCGAAGGTGTACCCAAACGAGATCACCCGGATGGAACACCATTGGTGCCTTGTTGGTGTTGAGCTTGGTGGCGAGGCGTTGGACTTGATGCTCGATCGTGGAACATGTTTCTTCATGCATCTTGTTGAGGTAGGTGGCTCTTGCACTTGCGTCCATGTCGGCTCTTTCTTGAAGCAGTAGAGGAAGGTTGTCCAACGGTGACAATGGGTTGAAGCCGTAGACAACCTCGAAGGGGGACTTGCCAGTTGTAGAGTGTGTTGCGTGGTTGTAGGCATACTCGGCGATGGGTAGGCACTCTTTGATATTCTTCTTTATCAACATGCGTAGGAGAGTTGCACGCGTTCGGTTGGTGACTTCGGTTTGGCCATCGGTCTGAGGGTGGTATGCCGTGGAAAAGAGTAGCTTGATTCCGAGCTTGGCGCATAGAGTCTTGCAAAAGTAGCTCAAGAAATTGACATCACGGTCCGAGACAATCGTCTTGGGCACTCCATGTAGGCGCAAGATTTCCCTACAAAAGAGATTCGCAATATGTGAAGCATCGTCTATCTTGTGACAAGGAATGAAATGGGCCATCATGGAAAATCTATCCACAACAACAAATACGGAATCCTTTCCATTTTGAGTTCTAGGCAATCCAAGAATGAAATCCATGCTAATGTCTTCCCATGGATGGAATGGAATAGGAAGTGGCATGTGAAGACCATGGGATTGAGCTTTGGACTTAGCTTTGCGGCATGTAGAGCACCGGTTGGTGAAGCGAGAGACGTCACAGAACATCTTGGGCCAAAAGTAGTTCTTGGAGATCGTAGCAAATGTCTTGTTGCGTCCAAAGTTTCCCATGAGCCCTCCTCCATGAGATTCCTGCAAAAGGAGAAAACGAAGCAAAGACTCGGGAATGCAAAGTTTGTTAGCTCTCATAAGATATCCATCCTTGATAGAGTATCATTCCCAAGAAGTTTGCGCTACACATTTGGCATAGGGATTTGCAAAGAAAGGATCATGCTCATATAAGTCTTTTATGTGCTCAAAGCCAATAACATTCAACTCAAGTTTGGTAACAAGCATGCATTTGCGGGAAAGCGCATCCGCCACAACATTCTCTTTGCCTTTGATGTATTTGATGACATAGGGAAAAGACTCAATGAATTCACTCCACTTAGCATGACGCTTGTTTAATTTAGTTTGACCATTGAGATACTTGAGCGTCTCATGGTCCGTGTGAAGAATGAATTCATGGGGTTGAAGATAGTGTTCCCAAACACGCAAAACTCTCACCAAGGCATAGAGCTCTTTATCATAGATGTGGTAGTTAAGTTGCGCTCCAGAAATTTTTTCACTAAAATACGCAATCGGGCGCTTTTTTTGCATTAACACGCCTCCTATGCCGGTACCACTAGCGTCACAATGTATCTCAAACGGTTTGTCAAAGTTTGGTAGGGCAAGAAGTGGTGCGTGTGTAAGCAAAGTTTTAAGCTCACTGAACGCGGTGTCTTGCGAAGGACCCCAAATGAAGGGTGCGTTCTTCTTGCTCAATGCGTGTAAAGGCATAGCAATTGTGCTAAAGTCCTTCACAAAACATCGATAGAAACCGGCTAAACCAAGAAAGCTATGCACTTGTTGGAGGTTCGTTGGTTGAGGCCAAGTTTTAATTGCTTCAATTTTAGTTTCATCAACGTGAACACCTTGTGAAGACACGACAAATCCTAGAAAAACAACTTTATCAATGCCAAAAGTGCATTTCTCCATGTTAGCATATAATTGTTCTTTCCGAAGGGTTCGCAAAACCATACGGATGTGGTTGACATGTTCCTCAAGCGATTTGCTAAAGACGAGGATGTCGTCAAAGTAAACCACTACAAAAACGCTGATATAAGGTCGGAGAACGAAATGCATAAGACGCATGAAAGAGCCGGGCGCTTCCGATAAGCCCATTGGCATGACTAACCACTCATATAACCCAAACTTGGTTTTGAAAGCTTTTTTCCACTCATCACCCTCTTGAATGAGAATTTGGTAATAACCACTTTTAAGATCAATTTTGGGAAAGATGGTGGCACCACATAATTCATCAAGCATGTCATCTAGGCGTGGAATAGGGTGGCGGTATCTAACGGTGATAGCATTTATCGGACGACAATCGGAGCACATGCGAAAACTTCCATCTTTCTTAGGCATGAGAATAACCGGAACGGCACAAGGGCTTAAGCTTTCACGTACATGACCTTTGTCGATGAGTTGTTGCACTTGCCATTGTATCTCCTTGGTTTCCTCGGGGTTGACGCGGTAAAGAGCCTTTTTCGGAAGTGGTGCGCCGGGTATGAGGTCGATGCGGTGTTCGATGCCGTGAAGTGGAGGTAGACCCGGTGGTAGCTCATCGGGAAAGACATCCGAGAATTCCTGCAACAATTGAGACAACACAAAAGGTGGAGGTGGTGAAGTGTTAGTAGGTTTGGCTTCCCCTATGCATAGAAGCACAAGGTTAAAGACGCTCGAAGGGTTCTCACACACTTCTCTCATCTCACTTTTGGTGGCTAGGAGGACTAAGTTTTTCTCTCTTGGTGAAGAGGCGCTCAATTTTGGCTTGTGGCTCTCACTTTCTTTTTGGTGATCACTCTCTCACTAGGATCTCCACGATGGGTGGATGCTTGCTTATCGGCGATCACTTGGCTTGGTGACATTGGTCGAAGCACATATTCCTTGCCTTTCATCTTGAAGCTATAGTAGTCGGTTCGTCTGTTGTGGATGACTCCACGGTCGAATTGCCACGGTCGTCCCAAGAGAAGGTGGCACACCGACATAGGAACTACATCATACTCCAAGGTGCCCTCGTAGGCGCCGATCTTGAAAGAAACTTGCACCGTATGATCCACTTGAATGGTGCTGGAGTCGCTTAACCATTGCACCTTGTACGGACGAGGGTGCTTCTTCTTGACCAATTGGAGCTTGGAACATAGCTCGTCGCTTGCCAAGTTGTGACAACTTCCTCCGTCGATGATGACCTTCACGAAACGCCCGTTGATGCCGGCCTTTGTGTGGAAGATGTGGCATCGTTGGTCCTCATATTGATGGTGTTGGAGTGTCAAGACCTTGGAGACCACGAGAGATGGACTTGAATCGTTGTCACAAAACACTTGATCATCTTCATCTTCTTTGACACGCCGGTGCATGGCCACGTGTTCAAGGGCTTCCATTTCTTCTTCACTCATCGAGTCATATGTGCCGTCGTCGTTGAAGATCATGGTTCTCTTGTTGGTGCACTCGAAGGACTTGTGGCCTCGGCCACCACATGTGAAGCACTTGAAGGACCTTGTCTTCACGGGGTCGTATGGTGGTGCCGAAGGTGAGGGAGTCTTGGTTTTGTAGGTGCTTGCCGGCGAACGAGTCGAGGATGGTGTAGCTTGCTTGAAACTTGACTTGTCGCCGGTACTTGGTGTTGCTCTAGTTGAGGTAGGAGGTGCCAAAGTCGCGGAAGCTTGAGATTAGGAGCTGTAGGTCTTGGACGAGTATTTGGCGTATTTGAAGTCATTGTGGACTTGTCGCTCGGCCTTGGTCGCTTGATGAACTAGCTCAAGAAGGTTGGAGTATGGTTGGAAGTCGGCAATCCGCTTGATTGGGTGGTTGAGGCCGTTCAAGAAGCGTGCCATTGTTTGCTCATCGTCTTCCTTGACATTGGCTCGTATCATGGCAATCTCCATTTCTTGGTAGTATTCTTCCACCGTCTTCATGCCTTGTTTGAGAAGTTGCAACTTCTTGAAGAGATCACGGGTGTAGTGTGTAGGCACGAAGCGAGCTCTCATGACATTCTTCATTTCCGTCCAAGTTGTGATTGGTGGTTCGCCTCATGTATGTCGTCGCTTGATCGTTTGTTCCCACCAAATGAGGACGTAGTCTTGAAACTCGAGAGAGGCCATGGCAATCTTCTTCTCCTCTTCGAAGTTGTGGAGGCGAAATATCTTGTCGACCTTCAATGCCCATGAGAGATACTCCTCGGGATCGGTGCTTCCGGAGAACTTGGGCATAGTGAACTCAAGCTTGCCGAAGCGTTGTACTTCATCATGTTAATGATGGTGGTGTCGCTCACGACGAGGTTGGCGCTCCTCGAAAGCGTGCTCCTCACGATGTTCTTGCCGGCAGGGGCATGGTACGTTGTTCCGGTTACGTCGCTCTTGCTCCACTGCGCGATGAGCGGCCTCCTCTTGTTATGCTTGATGAAGTGCTTCTTCGTGTTGACGTACTTGGTGGTTGCGGTCGGTGAAGACTCGAGTGGAGTCACGAAGAGCTTGTTGTGCATTGCGTGCTTGATCGCCACGTCTTTCTTGTGCTTGCCGGAATGCATCATCATCTTGATGTACTTGATGTACTTGATGTTGGCGTTGTTGCTCTTGGCGTCGGCCTTGCTCACGTGCTCGTACTCGATCTTGTAACCCATTTCCATGGAATGGATTGTCCGGAGATTGGCGATCTTGGTTGACGAATTATGGAGCTGGACGAGGCCGTGGGGGACTTGCATCCGAGGAAGAGTAAGCCGAAGAGTGGTCACTTGAGCGTCGACTTGAATGGCGCCGTCTTGATGAAGAAGTCGGAGACGTGCGGTTCACCATGATGTTGCGGAACTCTTCCATTTGTGTGCGAAAGTCGGAAGTGAGTTGCTCAATGTGGTCGCCCAAAGCTTCGCTTTCTTGATGAAGATCTCGTTGGACACCAAAAAGGTGATTTTTGGTGACGTAGTTCGGTGCTTCCACTTGATGCTCGGCGATCGGGTTGGTAGAAGAACTTGTCCTATCCATCATGTAAAGTGGAGGTGAGTAGGAAAAGGAGGAAACAATACCAAAGTTACCTCTTCCGAAGATTTAAAATGTAACAAGTTTCACTCAATGGAATGCCACAATAGTAGAATTGGAACCAGGTTTGTTTCTCACACCTACAAGTAAAAGGCTTATGGAGTAGCTTGGTTAGGATGGTGGCAAAATTTTCAAACAAAGTGTTAGTCAAGATATCGATAAGGTTGATAAGGGCCACAAAAATGCAAGTAAAGCAAATAGATCAAAGCCAAAAGTATCACTTGGAACACACAGACACGGAAGATAGATGGTATCCGCACAACGAAGGGTGAGCTCAAAATATGAGTGACCACATAAAATGCTCTTGTTGTGCGAATGCTAGAGAGACGCTAGCTCAATTGCTCAAATGGGCAAGATACGCTTTGTGCACCAACGTATGAGAGAAACATGCCGTCCTCGATCCCAACTATGCTATGTATGCGGTGACCAAGATGATATGAGTATGCAAAGTGCCTCAATGCTATTGCTTATAAGCTCGTTGTTTCTCCTCTTTTGCTTAAAAGCTTTTCTTTTCTAAGATTGATGCTCGAGCCTAGGATGATATGAGACAAGTATGTAATATATGCACGGGAGAGACCTATGGCACTAAGATGATAACACGATCACTACGGTGCACAATAGCGTGGCCCGACAATTCTCAACTCGCTAGTCTCGATGGGTAAGGAACGCAAATGGCTCGGGCTATCAATGCAAAAGTAAAGGTAAGTGTCGTCGAGGTTATCGTCCTTTCTTACGGTTAGCAGCGAAGATGACTCCGAGGCGATGATGTCGATGTCACACGCTCCTAAGTAGCCGAAACACCTTAGGAAACGCAATATCGCAACTCGAAACCGGTCAAATGCAAAAGGTGGGTGTTTTTGTGTTGATTTTTTGATGGAGGCTAATGGTGGTGGTAATGATATATGTGGATGGGGGGTGTCAAGAGCTTCTAAACAAGCTAAAGAACACGAAAAACGGACTTGGGAGGTGGAAGTTATGGTCAAATTGGTGTTGTAGTTGGGCTGATTCGGGGGGTGCGGGCACCCGGGGGTGGGGGGTGCGGGTGCCCGGGGTGGTCAGGGGAAAATGGCCCGGGGGTACAGGCGCCCGGTGGTACGAGGTGCGGGCACCCGATGGTGGCGGATTTTGGCGAAAATCTTTGAGGAAAGGCCAAATTCGGTGGATTTCGTGGTGGGAAGGGTGGGGATTTATGTGGAGGGGCTAGATCCACTTGCCAAACATCAAATCCATGGACCAAAACAACCAAATCTCACAAGATCCAACAAATTGCAAGAAAATTTTTTGGGCTTTTTTTGTGGGGATTTTCGAAATTGGGCAAGAACACAACAAAATCAAGCTAGAAAATGGGGGGATGGGACTACAAGATGTGAATCAACCTTGCTCGTGATACCAAGATGTTGTAGGGTGAAACCCTAGGGGGGATCTTGTCACACTTGGAGGGGAAAAGAGGAAGAACACTCAAGAACACAAGACACAAATCTCTCAAACAAACCCAATATCACATCCACTAGAGTAGCATACAAGAGATCCACAAGATTACAAGATCAATCCAAGGAAACAAGCACAAAGGTAAAGTTCTTCCCACTCCTAGAGGAGGTGAGGTCTTGATGATCTTCTCCCTTGGGAGGTCTTGCAATCCACAAGGATTCTTCTCCAAGAGGAGGTCTTGATCTCCTAGAGGAGGGGATACAAGGAGCAAAGCTCTCAATGTCTATCAAATACTTTGCTGACCTCACAAATAAGCTAGGGAGAGAGTATATAAAGGCTATGGACGAAACTTTGGGAAAGAGGGGTACAAAGGACAAAAAAGTCCCTAAAAGATGTAGCCACGGGGAAAGGGTCCGGGCACCCGGGGTGCACCCGGCCGGGCACCCGGAACGGTCAGGGGCACCGGGGGACGTAGGACTGGGCACCCGGGGGTCCAAGGCCCGGGCACCCGGGGCGGCTGGGCGGAGCGGACCGGGCACCCATGGCTGGTTGGCCGGGCACCCGGGGGGCAGCTGGGCGCGGGCCGGGCACCCGGGGCAAAGTGACCGGGCTCCCGGGGCCGGGTAGGGCGCGACCCAGGCAGAGGCCGGGCACCCGGGGCCGAGATGGCCGGGCACCCGGGGTGTCCAGGGGGTTCGGTCCTCCCCTCCTCTTCTTCCTTCTCCTTGGCTCCTTCTTCGTACTCTTGTTCCATGGATGCTCGAGCCTCCGTCTTCTCCTTCCCACGATCACCTTCGATGTACCTAAGAATGCATAGCGTATCTCTCTGAGGTATAATCCCGTTCTCGTGTGAAATCGAATGAAAGTCGGAGAGGAAGGAAGTGACCTCGTTCTCGATGTTGTGTGCACGTGCTCTTGTCATTGGCCCTCTTGGTGCTTGCGGTGGTGATGGAGTGTCGGTGCGGGTAGTCGAGGGATGCTCCGCATCACATAGTCTAGCGCAACGGCTCTCAACATGTCCTCCAGGATCTGACTGACTCTCTCGGTCTGTCCATCCGTCTGTGGATGAAAGGCTGTACTGAACTCAAGCCTCGTACCCAAAGTATCGTGCAAGTGGTTCCAAAACTTGGAGGTAAATTGTGTTCCTCTATCTGATACAATGGTCCTCGGAACTCCATGCAGACATACAATCCTGGTCATGTATATCTTGGCCAACTTAGCACTCGTGTAAGTGGTCTTCACGGGGATAAATTGGGCTACCTTAGTCAAATGATCAACTATCACCCAGATAGAATCGTACCCTGAATGTGTCCTGGCCAATCCTGTGATAAATCCATTCCAAGTTTATCCCACTTCCATTGGGGAATTGGTAATGGCTGTAATAACCCTGCTGGTTTCTGATGTTCCTCCTTGACTCTTTGAAAAACATCACACACTGCTACATACTTGGCAATGTCCTTCTTCATTCCGGTCCACCAGAAATTCTGTTTCAAATCCAAGTACATCTTGGTGTTGCCTAGGTGAATCGAATATGGCGAATCATGAGCCTCTTGGAGAATCAACTTCCTTATCTCGGGGTCATTGGGCACATAAATACGCTTTTCGAACCAAAGCATCTCATATTCGTCCTCACGGAATCCTTCTGCCTTTCCTTTGGCCATTCTTTCCTTTATTTCTGCAATTTCTTTGTCCGTCTTCTGGGCTTCTCGAATCTTTCCCAACAAAGTGGACCGAATTTCCAATGTGGCAACATATCCTCTAGGGACTATCTCCAACTGCAAATGCCTAAGATCTCGGCTAACTCCTGGGTAAACCTCCGGTTATGATATTATTAACATAACTCTTGCGACTTAGGGCATCTGCCACGACATTGGCTTTTCCTGGATGATAATGCAACCTCATGTCGTAATCCATTATGAGCTCTAGCCATCTCCTTTTCCCGAGATTCAACTCCTTCTTTATGAAGATATACTTCAAACTCTTATGATCCATGTATAAATCACAACGGTTTCCAATAAGAAAATGTCTCCAGGTCTTGAGTGCGTGCACTACGGCTGCTAACTACAAATCGTGTGTGGCATAATTCAACTCATGCAGTTGAAGGTCACGTCAGGCACATGACACAACTCTTCCATCTTGCATGAGAATGCCTCCAAGTCCTTGTCGAGAAGCGTCGCAATATACTTGAAAACCCTTGCGTATATCTGGAAGAATCAACACTGGGGTTGTAACCAAACGTTTCTTCATCTCCTGAAAATTGGCCTCACACTCTCTGGTCCACGTATACTTAGTATCCTTTTTTAACAACTCTGTCATGGGTTTCACAATCTTGGAGAAATTCTCGATGAATCTCCTATAATATCATGCGAGTCCAAGAAAACTGCGGATCTCGCCAACTGAGGTGGGTGCCTTCCATTCTGTGACTGCCTCAACCTAGGCGGGATCTACGGCTATACCGTCTCCTGATATAACATGTCCAAGGAATCCAACTTCCTTCAACCAAAACTTACATTTGCTGAACTTGGCATATAACTGATGTTCTCTGAGATTCTCGAGAACTAAACGCAGATGTTCCTTGTGCTCCTCTTCATTCTTGGAGTATATCAATATGTCATCAATGAATACTACCACAAACTTATCCAAGAACTCCATGAATACCTTGTTCATCATACTCATGAAATAGGCAGGGGCGTTAGTCAAACCAAATGGCATAACTGTATACTCATAAAGCCCGTACCTCATGGTAAAAGTCGTCTTTGGTATGTCCTGTTCTCGGATCTTCAATTGATGATATCCAGATCGCAAACCGGTCTTAGAGAATACCTTAGCTCCTTGTAACTGATCAAACAAATCGTTGATCATTGGTAGAGGGTACTTATTCTTGATTTTCACCTCGTTCATTGCATGATAATCAACAACCATTCTTAGGGAACCATCCTTCTTTTCAGCTAAGAGCACTAGGGCTCCCCATGGCGAAGAACCTGGTCGTATGTAACCCTTATCCATTAATTCCTTGATTTGCTTCTTGATCTCCTCCAGATCATTAGCGGTCATCCAGTATGGTCTCTTAGATATTGGTTCGGTGCCGGGTAACAACTCTATTAGGAACTCGATGTCCCTATCCGGCGGCATGCCGGGTAACTCCTCTGGGAACACATCAGGATAATCCTTCACAACTGGCACTTCTTCCTGAACAACTCCCGAGAGTGCATTCATATGTGCTCTCCTGGGTGTGCGCCTCGACACATACTTGTTCATCTTTCCTTCCGGGGTGGTGAGAAGAATTGATCTACTAGCGCAGCCGATGTTTCCTCCAAACTTGAATAGCCAATCCATACCTATGATCACGTCCAAACCTTGGGATTCCAAGACAATTAGGTCTGAGGAAAAAACATGTCTCCCAATGGTCAATGGAATTTGGTAACATCCTCAACTAGCCATGTACTCTGCTCTAGGGGAACTCACTAACATAGGGGGTCTTAAGGGCTACGGTTGACAACTTATACTTTTCCACAAAACCCCTTGATATGTATGAATGCGATGCACCAGTGTCAAAAAGAACAAGGGCAGTAAATGCATTAATCAAAAACTTACCGACAACTGCATCGGGTTGATCGTCAATCTCCTCCACATTGACGTGATTCACATGTCCTGTGGTGAACGGGCTGGGCTTCTTTCCCGAGCTTCCATCACCATTCCCATTCTTTGGCTTAGAACATTCATTGGCGTAATGTCCAGTCTTCCAACACTTGAAACAAGTAATATGACTCAGATCAGGCGTTGAGGGAGTGGACGGATTCTGATTGTTGCTTCCTGAAGGAAATATGCCCTAGAAGCAATAATAAAGTTGTTATTTATATTTCCTTATATCATGATAAATGTTTATTATTCATGCGAGAATTGTATTAACTGGAAACTTAGTACATGTGTGAATACATAGACAAACAAAGTGTCCCTATTATTCCTCTACTAGACTAGCTCATTGATCAAAGATGGTTACGTTTCCTAGCCATAGAGAGGAGTTGTCATTTTATCAACGAGATCACATCATTAGGAGAATGATGTGATGGACAAGACCCATCCGTTAGCTTAGCAACTTGATCGTTTAGTTTTACAGCTATTGCTTTCTTCATGACTTATACATGTTCCTATGACTATGAGATTATGCAACTCCCAAATACCGGAAGAACACCTTGTGTGCTATCAAACATCACAACGTAACTGGGTGATTATAAAGATGCTCTACAGTTTTCTCCGAAGGTGTTTGTGGTGTTGGCATAGATTGAGAATATGATTTGTCACTCCGAGTGTCGGAGATGTATCTCTGGGCCCTCTCGGTAATGCTCATCACTATAAGCCTTGCGAGCAAATGATTAATGAGTTAGTCACGAGATGATGCATTACAGAACGAGTAAAGAGACTGCTGGCAACGAGATGGAACTAGGTATGATGATACCGATGATCGAATCTCGGGCAAGTAACATACCGGTGACAAAGGGAACAACATATGTTGTTATGCGGTTCGACCGATAAAGATCTTCGAAGAATATATAGGAGGCAATATGGGCATCCAGGTTCCGCTATTGGTTATTTAACAGAGAGATGTCTCGGTCATGTCTACATAGTTCTCGAACCCGTAGGGTCCGCACGCTTAACGTTCATTGATGATATAGTATTGAATGAGTTATGTATGTTGGTGACCGAATGTTATTCGGAGTCCCAGATGTGATCATGGACATGATGAGGAACTCCAGAATGGTCCGGAGATAAAGATCGATATATGGGATAATAGTGTTTGGCCTCCGGAAGGGTTCCAAATGTTTCCCGAAATGTTTGGGTACGAGAACACTATATTTTGGCCAAAGGGGAAAGCCCACAAGGTTTTTGGAAAGCGCAAAAGGAAGTTTTGCGGAGTCCAGGGGCCAGACACCAGGGTCCTTGGCGTCTGGGTCCAAACGTAGGGAACCCTGGCGTCTGGCCCTGGAGTTTGAGAAGGAGTCTTGCCTTTCGGGTGAAACCGACTTTGTGGAGGCTTTTAGTCCAAGTTTCGACCCCAAGGCTAAACATATAAGTAGAGGGGAAGGGCTAGCACCCAAGACACATCAAGATACACCAAGCCATGTGCCAGCAACCCCAACCCTCTAGTTTATCCTCCCTCTAGTTTCTGTAGTTCTTAGCAAAGCCCTGCAGAGATTGTTCTTCGTCATCAACCGTCACCACGCCGTCGTGCTGCCAGAACTCATCTACTACTTCGCCCGTCTCGCTGGATCAAGAAGGCGAGGATGTCATCGAGCTGAACGTGTGCTGAACGCGGAGGTGCCGTAAGTTCGGTGCTAGATCGGAACAGATCATGAAGGTGTACGACTACATCAACCGCGGTCATAAACGCTTCCGCTTTGCGATCTTCAAGGGTATGAAGATACATTCCCCCTATCGCTGCTATACATCACAATGATCTTGCGTGTGCGTAGGATTTTTTTTGAAATACTACGTTCCCCAACAATGGCATCCTGAGCCAGGTTTATGCGTAGATGTTATATGCATGAGTAGAACACAAGTGAGTTGTGGGCGATACTAGTCATACTGCTTACCAGCATGTCATACTTTGATTCGGTGGTATTGTTGGATGAAGCGGCCCGGACAGACATTCCGCGTACGCTTACGCGAGAGTGGTTCTACCGACGTGCTTCACACACAGGTGGCTGGCGGGTGTCAGTTTCTCCAACTTTAGTTGAATCGAGTGTGGCTACGCCCGGTCCTTGTGAAGGATAAAACAACACATACTTGACGAAATATCATTGTGGTTTTGATGCGTAGATAAGAACGGTTCTTGCTCAGCCGTAGCTGCCACGTAAAACTTGCAACAACAAAGTAGAGGACGTCTAACTTGTTTTTGCAGGGCATGTTGTGATGTGATATGGTCAAGACATGATGCTAAATTTTATTGTATGAGATGATCATGTTTTTTAATAGAGTTATCGGCAACTGGCAGGAGCCATATGGTTGTCGCTTTATTGTATGTTATGCAATCGCCATGTAATTGCTTTACTTTATCACTAAGCGGTAGCGATAGTCGTAGAAGCAATAGTTGGTGAGATGAAAATGATGCTACGATGGAGATCAAGGTGTCGCGCCGGTGACGATGGTGATCATGACAATGCCTTGGAGATGAAGATCAAAGGCACAAGATGATGATGGCCATATCATATCACTTATATTGATTGCATGCGATGTTTATCTTTTATGCATCTTATTTTGCTTAGATCGACGGTAGTATTATAAGATGATCTCTCACTAAATTTCAAGGTATAAGTGTTCTCCCTGAGTATGCACCGTTGCGAAAGTTCGTCGTGCCGAGACACCACGTGATGATCGGGTGTGATCACTAGTAGAAAAAGGGACAAATGTAGAGCTAATTAGTCCCGGTTTGCAAATGAACCGGCACTAATGGGACCATTAGTGCCGGTTCCAGAGGCTAGGCCGGCGGCGATCATTAGTACCGGTTCATGGTGAACATTTAGTACCGGTTCTTGGCACGAACCGGTACTAAAGAGGCTGTTGCAGGTTGTGGTTAGGCTGGGGGCCCACCAGAACCTTCAGTACCGGTTCGTGCCACGAACCGGTACAAAAGGGTTCGACTCACATCGATCTATAGCGCTTTTTTAGTCCCACCTCGCTCGTCTAACAGAGATTTTACCACCTTAAATATGTTATTTCTCAAACTATCACAACCACTTGGTCTTCATTGAACTATATGTGTAGGATTTGTGGCTGTAATAGGAGTCATCACCAGTTCCTAAACCGGTGAGGACTCCTATGGACAATTAAAATTGTACAAAAAAAGATCAATGATGGTCAATGCATTTATAACATCATTTACGCTAGGCACATTTAGTACCGGTTCATGGCATGAACCGGTACTAAAGTATCTTAGTAAGCTGATTTTTAGTCCCACCTCGCCAAGAGAGAGGCACTAGGAGCGGCTTATAAGCCTTGAGTGCACAGATAATGTGGGAGAGGCGCAATGTTTACCTGCATGTTGCTTAGCTTCAAACCTTGAGGAATAGTGTAGACTGCACGGAGCTATATATGTGCAGTGCTTTGTACACTTCTCCAATAGGCTTGAAGCTAATTAACAAGCATTGCGCCTCTTTTTGCTCTCCAGACTTTTTGTGTGTTCAAAATGTACCATTCAAATCCACATCATCAATTATCAGCCCTTTCTGAAATCATTTGGTATTTTTCATTCATTTACTGATTTGTTTTGAGAGAGCTAAATGACCGTGAAATTGAAAAGCACTACAAATTGAACTCTGAAAAGGTTGCAACTTGGCATGGTATCATCATTTCACCCACATGGCATGTGCAAAAAAGTAGAGAGGGTCACGGCAAAAACTGGATGCACTTCCTGTACAAAATGGACAATCTCTTTCGAAGTATGAGGGTTTAGGACGAAAACTCATATGATACAAAGGCATTGCATTTTTTTGAACTCCAGAGTTTTTGTGTGTTCAAAATGCACCATTCAAATGCACATCATCAATTATCAGCCCTTTCTGAATTCATTTGGTATTTTTCATTCA
>LR738713.1:634711183-634781445 GCA_902687465.1 Secale cereale | reverse complement strand
GCATTGCATTTTTTGGAACTCCAGAGTTTTTGTGTGTTCAAAATGCACCATTCAAATCCACATCGTCAATTATCATCCCTTTCTGAATTCATTTGGTATTTTTCATTCATTTACTGATGATTTGTTTTTAGAGAGCTAAATGACTGTGAAATTGAAAAGCAGTACAAATTGAACTCTGAAAAGGTTGAAACTTGGCATGGTATCATCATTTCACCCTCATGGCATGTGCAAAAAAGTAGAGAGGGTCACGGAAAAAACTGGATCCACTTCGTGTACAAAATGGACAATCTCTTTCGAAGTATCAGGGTTTAGGACGAAAACTCATATGATACAAAGGCATTGTATTTTTTTGAACTCCAGAGTTTTTGTGTGTTCGAAATGCACCATTCAAATCCACATCATCAATTATCAGCCCTTTCTGAATTCATTTGGTATTTTTCATTCATTTACTGATGATTTGTTTTTAGCGAGCTAAATGACCGTGAAATTGAAAAGCAGTACAAATTGAACACTGAAAAGGTTGAAACTTGGCATGGTATCATCATTTCACCCACATGGCGTGCAAAAAAGTAGAGAGGGTCACGGCAAAAACTGGATGCACTTCGTGTACAAAATGGACAATCTCTTTCGAGGTATCACAGTTTAGGACGAAAACTCATATGTTACAAAGGCATTGCATTTTTTTTGAAATTTTTTGAACCCCAGACTTGTTGTGTGTTCAAAATGCACCATTCAAATCCACTGAATCAATTATCAACACTTTCTGAATTCATTTGGTATTTTCATTCATTTACTGATTTGTTTTGAGAGAGATAAATGACCGTGAAATTGAAAAGCAGTACAAATTGAATTCTGAAAGGGTTGAAACTTGGCATGGTATCATCATTTCACCCACATGGCATGTGCAAAAATGGAGAGAGGGTCACGGCAAAAACTGGATGCACTTCGTGTACAAAATGGACAATCTCTTTCGAAGTATCAGGGTTTAGGACGAAAACTCATATGATACAAAGGCATTGCATTTTTTTTTTGAACTTTTTTGAACCCCAGACTTGTTGTGTGTTTAAAATGCACCATTCAAATCCACAGAATCAATTATCAACCCTTTCCGAATTCATTTGGTATTTTTCATTCATTTACTGATTTGTTTTTAAAGAGTTAAATGAGATATAAAATGTTTGTTCGATTATTTAAGATATAGAAATGTTAGTTAGATATAAAACTTTAGATATAGAAATGTTAGATATAAATTTTAGGTATATTTGCGGCAATGTTAGATAGATAAAATGTTTGTTAGATAAATTTTAGATATAGAAATTTTAGTTAGATATAAAATGAAATACCATATAAAAAAATTGTTGCGCGCTGCCCTATGGGTCTGCAAGGCCCTGGGCCTGTAATTGCAGGCCCATAAAGGCCCAACAGACTCACAGGGCAGCGCGGCAAAGTTAGGCCCACAAGCCTGCAGTAGAGAGGAGCTCGATACAGCAGCGGCGGCGGGGCTTATAAGCACCTGCGAGCCCCCCTCGGCTAGCGAGGTGGGACTAAACTTCTATGCCCCTCGCCTGGTAGCGCACACCCTTTAGTACCGGGTCGTGGCTGCAACCGGTACTAAAGGGGGGGGTCTTTAGTACCGGTTGGAGCCACCAACCGGTAGTAAAGGGGGTGCCCTTCCCGCCGCTTGGCCTGGCCAAAACAGGCCTTTAGTACCGGTTGGTGCCACCAATCGGTACTAAAGGTCTGTTCAATATAAGAAAACACTTCAAAAAAATTCGACAGTTACGTTCTCCCTCTGCTTCTTCTTCTCTGCCCCGTCGCCACCGCCCCTCGTCGCCGCCCCCGTCGCCATCGCCGCCGCCCCCTTCACCGCCCGTCACCCTCCCCGTAGCCGCCCGTAGCCACGCCGTCCCCGTCGCCATCCCCGTCGTTGCCGCTGTCGCCGTCCCTGTCGCCCCCCGTCTCCATCCCGTCGTCGATGCCCGTCGCCGTCCCCGTCGCCTTCCCCGTCGCGCCTCTCCTCGCCGGTGAGCTCCTGCCCCGCCATGGCCACACACACACACACAAATGTTAGAAATGTTAGAATTGTTAGAAATGTTATGGAAATGTTAGAAATGTTAGAAATGTTAGAATTGTTAGAAATGTTAGAATTTATAGAAATGTTATAGAAATGTTAGAATTGTTAGAAATTTTTCTGTTTTTTAGTTATAGAAATAGTTATAAAAAAGTTAGAATTGTTAGAATTTTTTTTGTTTTTTAGTTATAGAAATAGTTATAAAAAAGTTAGAAATTTATCTTTTTTTTAGTTCTAGAAATATTAGAAATGTTATACAAGTGTTAGTTATATGTATAGAAATGTTATAATTTTTTTTCTTCTATTTTTTAGTTATAGAAATATTAGAAATGTTAGTTATATAGCATTGTTAGAAATGTTATAGAAATGTTAGTTATATAGAAATGTTAGAAATTTTAGTTATCAAAATCCAATCACTAAAAAAATGTTACTTTTTGCGGGCATATAGCTAGTATTTGTTCTCGACGATGCCCGGCCCGCATCCTCGCCGTCGACCCGTCCGAGACGACGTTCGGCTGACCCATGTCCGGGACTGGGCTCCGTCGGGCTGGCACTGGGAGGTGCTGCCTGGAGGGGCGCGCCGCTTGATGAGGAACCCGGCCCCGGGTCCCATCGTCGACCCTGATCTCATTTGGTGGCGTTCGCGTGGGCCAGTTTCGGTGCGGAGGGAGCCGGCCCCGCCTGAGGTGGTACGTCGCCGTGTCAGGGAGGAGGACGAGCACGTCCATCGCTACATGGTTGCGTTAGAGGGTGGCAGGTTCTCCAATACCTGGCAGTTTCTTCAGGGATCTCACTTCAGCTATGATCCTGTGAGGGTTCCTTCTCTTTGGGTGTCCATCGCCCGCGCCGCAGGAACCGCGAGTGTCCTAGATTCTTCTGTAGTATTTGATCTTTATTAGCTACCTAGCCAGTGATGTATTCGATATTATATATTATTCGAGACGATGTATGCGAGATTATATATTATTTGAGACAATGTATTCGAGATTATATCTATTATTTGAGACGATGTAATTTGAATACTTAATTGTTTTATATTTCTTTTGGATTAGTTAAATAAAAGCTATGGCAGACAATACCGACAGAGAGGGAGAACAGACCCTGTTCGATATGATACGCCATCCTCGCGGGCCAGATGATGATCAGAATGAAGAAGATTATGACGGCTCCGAATTTCTAAACAACACCGGAGAGGGTGATATGATATTCGATCGCGACGACCGAATTGATGAAGTCATGAACTACGATGATGACGAAGAAAATGTTGATCTTGAAACAAGATAGACCAGCGAGGTATATATATTTATATAAGCAGGCACATCTGGTGATCTCACATGTTTTAAATGAGTTGAAGATATATTAACGAATCGATCTTTCTTCTTTCAGCCATCCGGATCGAGCAAATCTTCAGGCAAGAGGACGAAACAAGGCCCGAACAAATTGTTGAAGGAGGGCGTAAAGTACAATATCGAGGCAATCAGACCTAATGGCGAACCATTAGCGCCTAAGAAGATTGCGGACAAGTTCGTTCGTCATTGCGGAGTTCTTGTGAAGGACCAACTCCCGATCTCCCTTCAAGAATGGAGAAAGCCAACAAAGCCAAGTGCAAATGTTACTTTTGTCAACGACAGACAAAAAAGTCTGCTTTGGAATACTCTCATGGAACATTTCACCCTACCAGATCATTTCATAGAAAAAGATGAGCAGAAAGTCAAGGACGCTGCTCTTAGGAAGATGGCGGTTGCATTCAAGAACCACAAGAATCGTGAATGGTCCAAGTACGTCATGGGAGGAAGGAAGACTCCAGTATTCGAGGGAAATCTAGAGAAGCAAAGTGCTCATTGGGACGATTTCGTGAAATTCAAGGATTCAGAGTTAGCTAAGGAACGGTCGATAATAAACAAGCAGAATGTCGGAAAAAAGGACAAGTTCCATAAGCTGGGGCCAGATGGCTACGCGGTGGCAATGCCTAAGTGGGATAAGTTTGAGAAAGGGATGGAGGATGCAGGTCCGGTTACTAGGAGCTGGCCCCCCAGGTGCAGGACTTGGTTCTCTGCGCATGGGGGGGAGTTGGACCCGAAGACAGGCAAAGTTTCGTTGAAGGCATGTCTGAAAGGGGCCGACGAGGAGCTACTTCTTGCAATAGAAGAGGATCGAACGGGGGTGTTCCAGCCCAACAGAGAGAACGACGAGCTTACGTGTGCCCTGGGAAATCCTGAACACCTGGGAAGAACACGAGGCATGGGCGCTATGCCGTGGTTTGAGGGGTTTTCGGACTGGAACGCCGACTACAGAACCCGTGCGAGAAGGAAGATTGCGGAGGAGAAGTGGAGGAAGCTGGACATTAAACACCTTAAAGGCCTAGAATCAAAGCACGCGGACTTGGAAGACAAATTCCAGCGGCAGTAGGAGCAGATCGCCTCACTTAGCCAGCAAAGGGGGTCTCCGCAGCTGCAACAACTAGCGGATGATCCAGCGTCGCATACCACCGGCCCATCCATGTCGAGAAGCAGCGTGGGTTCCGCCCCGGGCGATGCAATGCTGGATAGATACCCCGTGGATGACATCATTGAGAACACTAACTGCGAGCTACACTTCAAAATGAAGAACATATCCATGAAGGTGGCGGACGCCCAAGCTTTTACAAATCCCCCCGAGGCAACCTTCCATTGCAACCGATTCCAGCAGGCTATGCTCGTGTCATGGTTGATGAGGTGGTGGACCAATATTGGGGGCTAGAGCTTGACATTCATGGAAGTGACGACGAGCACCCACTCGGAGAGGCCAAACATCGTATCATCCTATGGAGAAAGGATTGCATCACCTTTCGAAGGCCACCGACACCGCGACAGCCGACTCCTCGTCGAAGTCCACCACCGAGTAAGCAGACTCCCGCTCCTGCAAGTCCACAAACGCGTGAGGACACACCTCCTCCTCCAAGTCCGGCAAAGCGTCTGGCCACTCCTCCTCCAAGTCCGACACAGCGTCAGACGTCCACTCCTCCTCCAAGTCCGGCACAACTTAAGGCACTCCTCCTCCAAGTCCGGCACAGCTTCAGGCCACTCCTCCTCGTCCAACTCAGCCCCGTCAGCCGTCTCCGCTGCCTCAGCAATCGCAGAAGAGACACCCCGCAGCTATGGTGCGTAGCGGTACGGGTCGAGGCAGTACAGGAAGTACATGCGGAGGCAAGCGAACTAAATATGGTCCAAGCCTCACTAATCCTCCTCAAAGGGCTTACGACAGGATGGAGGAGCAAACCAATGCCATAGTGCGGGCAGAAGTGGACGACCATTTTGGACCGAAACCACCACCACCGCCAAGGAAGAAAGTGCCTGAGGAAAAGATTGACCACTTCGTTCGTATGGCTCAACCACCAGCTCCCGAGCCTATTGACAATGACTATGAGCGCCAGATCAGGAAGTTAAATCGAGCACGTCTACAGAAGGAGGCGAGCTCGAGCTCGAGCAAACAACAAGCAGTTGTCACAAAATGCGGGAAAACCGTTCCCCAGCTGGGAGAACAGGCGGCACAATCGATCCCCTCGCTTGTTGTGCCAACAACACATGAGAGTACGCGCGCCCAATATTATTGTGGGCAAAGAGTTTACGTTCCTAGGCACGGCAATGTGGTAATAACCGAGGAGCATATAAAGCAGGCTGAAATGCTCAACATCACTGTTGGACAAGTCCTCGAGATCGAGCCCATGCGTGTGCTTACACAGGAGGAAATAAAATGAAAATATGTCCAGGGCGAACCTTTGGTCAAGCCAGACGAGGTCAAGAAGCTCCCAACGAGAATGTATGAATTGCATCAATGGTACATGGCCATTACCAAGAGTTCCAATCGGGTGTCCCTCATGGTGAAAGTCAAGGAAGATCATTACTACCATGAGAACGATGTGTCCGTTGAGTATACTGAACTGTTTCAGTTATACAATCAAGACGCACTCGACAAATCTATCGTCAGTTGCTATTGTCTGTAAGTGACTTCTTTCTGTAATTTAAGTCTCAAGCTAGCTGTAGTGATCCTTTTGATCAATCATTACCTGTAATTATCCTCACTATATTCTTTTCTGTGGTATTATGCAGGATGAAGATGTATGAAATGAAAAAATCTGGACGCTATGGCATTGGGTTCATTGACCCAAACACCGTTAATGAATACACATGGAACCTAGGTGCATATTATAAAAAGCATGTAGAGGACAGCATGCTAGAGTTCTTGAAGTGCCTCAAATACAATGATGATATACTACTTCCTTACAACTTCCAGTGAGTCACACTCTCTTGTACTACAAATTCTCTGTTTTTGCCTACTAGCTAGCTACATTTTTTGCTTACATATGTCCGCTTAATTAAAACATCCAAACGTGTGTGCATGCAGATTTCACTGGATCTTGTGTATCATCAAAGTTGACGCCGGAACAGTTGAAGTACTAGACTCACTACTTAAAAAACAAAGTGACTACACCACATTGAAAGGGATAGTCAACAGGTAATTTCAATCATTATTAACTATATATCTCGGCCTATTTAGTTCGTCATTTCCTGATATGAACTATTTAATAACCCATTTATTCATTTTCTTTGTCGGCGGGCGGGGCTTGGGCAAGGTTCATCAGCGTCACTCCAGGCGAATGGAAATAAAACCTGAAATGGTTTCGACCCAAGGTAAGTAATTAAGCAGTACTAGGTAGCTAGCTAGCTGCCATTATCATGCTTGATTAATTATTATCTGATCAAATTCCATTCTCGTAAAGGCCCTCAAGCAGGCGCAGGGGACTGATTTGTGTGCATACAGCGTTTGCGAGAACATTCGCATGATGACGTCCGAAAGGAGCAGATCTCAAAGACAGGAATGGGTACGTTTGTCAGAACACTGTTCACAATTTTTACACCATTATCGATATCTAGTCACACAACTAATAAACATGCATATTGATCTCCTTCTTAACAGTTCAAAGAGGTGCGGGACAAGCTCCTAGAAATGGAGCGCGTACAAGCACTTCAAGAGGAAATAGCGGGATTTTTGCTTGACCAGGTCATAGATCCGAAGGGAGAATACCATTACCCGCTACCGCCCCCATGAACCACTTCCAATTGTCATCGTGCTCCGAAGGCACCAATTAGGCTAATGCCACTGGCTCCGAAGGCAAAATGTAGGAGAACTTGTATATAGCTATACATGTGTGTATGTGTGAATATATAAGGTGGTTTGTGTGTGAGACATTTGATGATATATATATATATATATATATGATTGGTTCTACTAGAAATAATGTGTAGTATAGTAAAATACCAGCAAACGAAATAAATTAAATGGAAAACACAAAATTAAATAAAAAAGAAATCCCAAAACCAAAAACCCCCCAAACCTTGTAGTACCGGTTGGTTTTACCAACCAGTACTAAAGGGCTCCCGGCCCGCGGAGCTGGCTCGTTCCACGTGGTCGCCCTTTAGCACCGGTTCGTGCTGAACCGGTACTAAAGGGGGGGGCTTTAGTGACCACACTTTAGTGTCGGTTATGGAACCGGCACTAAAGGGCCTTACGAACCAGTGCTATTGCCCGGTTCTGCACTAGTGGATAAGCTCTACGTTCACATACAACGGGTGCAAGCCAGTTTTGCACACGCGGAATACTCGGGTTAAACTTGATGAGCCTAGCATATGCAGATATGGCCTCGGAACACTGGAGACCCAAAGGTCGAGCGTGAATCATATAGTAGATATGATCAACATAAGATGTTCACCATTGAAAACTACTCAATGTCACGTGATGATCGTACATGGTTTAGTTTATATAGATCACGTGATCACTTAGATAATTAGAGGGATGTCTATCTAAGTAGGAGTTCTTAAGTAATTTGATAAATTGAACTTTAATTTATCATGAACTTAGTACCTGATAGTATTTTGCATGTCTATGTTGTTGTAGATAGATGGCTCATGCTGTTGTTCCATTGAATTTTAATGCGTTCCTAGAGAAAGCTAAGTTGAAAGATGATGGTAGCAACTACATGGACTGGGTCCGTAACTTGAGGATTATCCTCATTGCTGTACAAAAGAATTATGTCCTAGAAGCACCGCTAGGTGACAAGCCTGTTGCAGGAGCAACTCCGGACGTTATGAACGTCTGTCAAGCTCGTTCTGATGACTACACGATAGTTTAGTGTGCCATGCTTTACGGCTTATAACCGGGAGTTCAACGGCGTTTTGAACTTCATGGAGCATATGAGATGTTCCAGGAGTTGAAGTTAATATTCAAGCAAATGCCCGGATTGAGAAATATGAAATTTCCAATAAGTTCTACAACTGCAAGATGGAGGAGAACAGTTCTATCAGTGAACACTTGCTCAAAATGTCTGGGTACTACAATCATATGACTCAACTTGGATGCAAAGTTGACGAAGATAGTGTTATTGATAGAGTTCTTCAATCACTGCCACCAAGCTATAAAGGCTTCGTGATGAACTATAACATGCAAAGGATGCAGAAGACAATTCCCGGGCTCTTCACTATGCTCAAAGCTGCGGAGGTAGAAATCAAAAAGGAGCATCAAGTGTTGATGGTTAACAAGACCACTAGTTTCAAGAAAAAAGGCAAGGGAAAGAAGGGGAACTTCAAGAAGAATAGCAAGACAATTGCTACTCCCACGAAGAAACCCAAGTCTAGAGCCAAGCCTCAAACTGAGTGCTTCTACTTCAAAGGGACTGGACACTGGAAGCGGAACAAACCCAAGTATTTGGCGGATAAGAAGGATGGCAAAGTGAATAAAGGTATATTTGATATACATGTTATTGATGTGTACCTTACTAATGCTCGTAGTAGCACCTGAGTATTTGATACTGGTTCAGTTGCTAATATTTGTAACTCAAAACAGGGGCTACGGATTAAACAAAGATTAGCTAAGGACGAGGTAACGATGCGCGTGGGAAATGGTTCCAAAGTCGATGTGATCGTCGTCGGCACGCTACCTCTACATCTACCATCGGGATTAGTATTAGACCTAAATAATTTTTATTTCGTGCCAGCGTTATGCATGAACATTATATCTGGATCTTGTTTGTTGCGAGACGGTTATTCATTTAAATCGGAGAATAATGGTTGTTCTATTTATATGAGTAATATCTTTTCTGGTCATGCACCCTTGAAGAGTTGTCTATTCTTGTTGGATCTCGATCGTAGTGATACACATATTCATAATATTGAACCCAAAAGATGCAAGGTTAACAATGATAGTGCAACTTATTTGTGGCACTGCCGTTTAGGTCATATTGGTGTAAAGCGCATCAAGAAACTCCATACTGATGGACTTTTGGAATCACTTGATTATGAATCACTTGGTGCTTGCAAACCATGCCTCATGGGAAAGATGACTAAAACTCCGTTCTCCGGAACAATGGAGCGAGCAACAGATTTACTGGAAATCATACATACTGATGTATGTGGACCAATGAGTGTTGAGGCTTGCGGCGGGTATCGTTATTATCTGACCTTCACTGTTGATTTGAGCATATATGGGTATATCTACTTGATGAAACACAAGTATGAAACATTTGAATAGTTCAAAGAATTTCAGAGTGAAGTAGAGAATCATCGTAACAAGAAAATAAAGTTTCTATGATCTGATCGTGGAGGCGAATATTTGAGTTATGAGTTTGGTCTTCATTTGAAACAATGTGGAATAGTTTCACAACTCACGCCACCCGGAACACCACAGCGTAATGGTGTGTCCGAACATCATAACCGTACTTTATTAGATATGGTGCAATCTATGATGCCTCTTACCGATTTACCACTATCGTTTTGGGGTTATGCTTTAGAGACAACTGCATTCACGTTAAATAGGGCGCCATCCAAATCCGTTGAGATGATGCCTTATGAAATGTGGTTTGGCAAGAAACCAAAGTTGTTGTTTCTTAAAGGTTGGGGCTGCGATGCTTATCTGAAAAAACATCAATCTGATAAGCTCGAACCCAAGTCAGAGAAATGTGTCATCATGGGATACCCAAAGGAGACTGTTGGGTACACCTTCTATCACAGGTCAGAACACAAAATATTCGTTGCTAAGAATGGATCCTTTCTAGAGAAGGAGTTTCTCTCAAAAGAAGTGAGTGGGAGGAAAGTAGAACTTAATGAGGTAATTGTACCTTCTCCCGAATTGGAAAGTAGCACATCACATAAACTAGTTGCAGTGATTCCTACACCAGTTAGCGAGGAAGCTAATGATGATGATCATGAAACTTCGGATCAAGTTACTACTGAACCTCGTAGGTCAACCAGAGTACGTTCGCACCAGAGTGGTATGGCAACCCAGTTCTAAAAGTCATGTTACTAGACAATGATGAACCTACAAACTATGAGGAAGCGATGTTGAGCCGATTCCACAAAATGGCTTGAGGCCATGAAATCTGAGATGGGATCCATGTATGAGAACAAAGTATAGACTTTGGTTGACTTGCCCGATGATCGACAAGCCTTTGAAAACAAATGGATCTTCAAGAGGAAGATCAACACCGACGGTAATGTTACTGTCTACAAAGCTCGACTTGTTGCGAAAGGTTTTTGACAATTTCAAGGAGTTGACTACGATGAGACTTTCTCACCCATAGCGATGCTTTAGTCTGTCCGAATCATGTTAGTAATTGTCGCATTTTATGATTATGAAATTTGGCAAATGGATGTCAAAACTGCATTCCTGAATGGATACCTCAAAGAAGAGTTGTATATGATGCAACCAGAAGGTTTTGTCGATCCTAAAGGTGCTAACAAAGTGTGCAATCTCCAACGATCCATCTATGGACTGGTGCAAGCATCTCGGAGTTGGAATATACGCTTTGATGAGGTCATCAAACCATATGGTTTTATACATACTTTTGGAGAAACCTATATTTACAAGAAAGTGAGTGGGAGCTCTGTAGCATTTCTAATATTATATGTGGATGCCATATTATTGATTGGAAATGATATAGAATTTCTGGATAGCATAAAAGGATACTTGAATAAGAATTTTTCAATGAAAGACCTCGGTGAAGCTGCTTATATATTAGGCATCAAGATCTATAGAGATAGATCAAGACGTTTAATTGGACTTTCATAAAGCACATACCTTGATAAAGTTTTGAAGAAGTTCAAAATGCATCAGTCGAAGAAAGGGTTCTTTCCCATGTTACAAGGTGTGAAATTGAGTAAGACTCAATGCCCGACCACTTCACAAGATAGAGAGAAAATGAAAGGTGTTCCCTATGCTTCAGCCATAGGCTCTATCATGTATGCAATGTTTTGTACCTGGCCTGATGTGTGCCTTGCTATTAGTTTAGCAGGGAGGTACTAAAGTAATCCAGGAGTGGATCACTGGACAGCGGTCAAGAACATCCTGAAATACCTGAAAATGACTAAGGATATGTTTCTCGTTTATGGAGGTGACAAAGAGGTCGTCGTAAATGGTTACATTGATGCAAACTTTGACACTGATCCGGATGACTCTAAGTCACAAACCGGATACGTGTTTTTATTGAACGGTGGAGCTATCAGTTGGTGCAGTTCTAAGCAAAGCATCGTGGCGGGATCTACATGTGAAGCGGAGTACATAGCTGCTTTGGAAGCAGCAAATGAAGGAGTCTGGATGAAGGAGTTCATATCCGATCTAGGTGTCATACCTACTCCATCGGGTCCAGTGAAAATCTTTTGTGACAATACTGGTGCAATTGCCTTGGCAAAGGAATCCAGATTTCACAAGAGAACCAAGCACATCAAGAGACGCTTCAATTCCATCCACGATTAAGCCAAGGAGGGAGACATAGAGATTTGAAAAATACACACGGATCTAAATGTTGCAGACCCGTTGACTAAGCCTCTCTCACGAGAAAAACATGATCAGCACCATGACTCCATGGGTGTCAGAATCATTACTGTGTAATCTAGATTATAGACTCTCGTGCAAGTGGGAGACTGAAGGAAATATGCCCTAGAGGCAATAATAATGTTGTTATTTATATTTCCTTATATCATGATAAATGAATATTATTCATGCTAAAATTGTATTAACCAGAAACTTAGTACATGTGTGAATACATAGACAAACAAAGTGTCCCTAGTATGCCTCTACTAGACTAGCTCATTGATCAAAGATGGTTATGTTTCCTAGACATAGACATGAGTTGTCATTTGATCAATGGGATCACATCATTAGGAGAATAATGTGATGGACAAGACCCATCCGTTAGCTTAGCAACTTGATCGTTTAGTTTTACTGCTATTGCTTTCTTCATGACTTATACATGTTCCTATGATTATGAGATTATGCAACTCCCGAATACCGGAAGAACACCTTGTGTGCTATCAAACGTCACAACGTAACTGGGTGATTATAAAGATGCTCTACATGTGTCTCCGAAGGTGTTTGTGGTGTTGGCATAGATATAGAATAGGATTTGTCACTTCGAGTGTCGGAGAGGTATCTCTGGGCCCTCTCGGTAATGCACATCACTATAAGCCTCGCAAGCAAATGATTAATGAGTTAGTCACGAGATGATGCATTACGGAACGAGTAAAGAGACTTGCTGGCAATGAGATTGAACTAGGTATGATGATACGGATGATCGAATCTCGGGCAAGTAACATACCGATGACAAAGGGAACAACCTATGTTGTTATGCAGTTCGACCGATAAAGATCTTCGTAGAATATGTAGGAGCCAATATGGGCATCCAGGTTCCACTATTGGTTATTGACCAGAGAGATGTCTCGATCATGTCTACATAGTTCTCGAACACGTAGGGTCCACACGCTTAACGTTCGTTGACAATATAGTATTGAATGAGTTATGTATGTTGGTGACCGAATGTTATTCGGAGTCCCTGATGTGATCACGGACATGACGAGGAACTCCAGAATGGTTCGAAGATAAAGATTGATATATGGGATAATAGTGTTTGGTCTCCGGAATTCGTCGGAAGGGGTTCCGGATGTTTCCTGAAATGTTTGGGTACGAGAACACTTTATTTGGGCCAAAGGGGAAAGCCCATAAGGTTTTTGGAAAGCGCAAAAGGAAATTTTGTGGAGTCCAGGGGCGAGATGCCAGGGTCCTTGGCGTCTGGGTCCATACGCCGGGAACCCTGGTGTCTGGCCCAGGAGTCCGAGAAGGACTCTTGCCTTTCGGGTGAAACCGACTTTGTGGAGGCTTTTACACCAAGTTTTGACCCCAAGGCTCAACATATAAATAGAGGGACATGGTTAGCACCCAAGACACATCAAGATACACCAAGCCGTGTGCCGGCAACCCCGACCCTCTAGTTTATCCTCCGTCTAGTTACTGTAGTGCTTAGCGAAGCCCCGCAGAGATTGTTCTTGATCATCAACCGTCTCCACGTTGTCGTGCTACCGGAACTCATCTACTACTTCGCTCGTCTTGCTGGATCAAGAAGGGGAGGACGTTATCGAGCTGAACGTGTGCTGAATGCGGAGGTGTTGTACGTTCGGTGCTAGATCGAGACGGATCGTGAAGGTGTACGACTACATCAACCGCATTGCGAAATGCTTCCGCTTTGCGATCTTCAAGGGTATGAATATACACACCCCCTCTCGTTGCTATACATCACCATGATCTTGCGTGTGCGTAGAATGTTTTTTGAAATACTACGTTCCCCAACACTTCCTCCATTCCCATTGCCATTCCTAGTACCACTGTGGTTGTGTGCATTCCCTCCATTATTAGAATGGCCTCCATGGTTATGAGTGGGATGGTTGTGTCCTCCTGAGTATGGAGTATAGAGGGGCCTCTTCTGGGCTCCAGAATTAAATTTCCCAGTTCCATACTTCCTCCTGCGGTTGTCAATCTGTTGCTGCTTTACTTCTATCATGATAGCCTTGTCCACTAGCTCTTGATAGTTGTTGTAGGTTGCTAGCATCAGCTGCATACTAATCTCATCATTGAGTCCTTCTAGGAACTTCTCCTGCTTTGCGGCGTCAGTAGCCACATCATCTGGTGCATAGCGAGCTAACTGCCTAAAGTCATCCACGTACTGCCCCACAGTACGGTTTCCTTGATGCAAGTTGCGAAATTCACGCTTCTTCAGGCTCATGGCTCCTGCTGAGCCATGTGCGGTGCGAAAAGCTTGTTGAAACTGATCCCAAGTAATTGCAGCAAGTGGGTAGGTGGCGGTGTAATTATCCCATAAAGCAGCTGCTGGTCCCTCAAGCTGATGTGCAGCAAAATGGACTCTCTCTGCATCTGTGCATCCAGTAGTTGCTAGCTCTCTATCCATCTCGCGGAGCTAGTCATCCGCCACAATCGGCTCGGTGCTATTAGAGAACACCGGTGGTTGCAACCTTAAAAACCAAGTCAAGTTGTCACGGGGAGGCGGAGGTGGGTTGTTGTTGTTGTTGTTGTTGTTGTTGTTGTTGTTGTTGTTGTTGTTGTTGTTGTTGTTGTTGTTGTGATTCTAGACAAGTAGTTGCATCAAAGTGTTCTACTGCTGGATCAACTGGGGGAGCTCAGGGGGAAACTCAAATCCGGGCTCACGTCTTTGAGGCATCTGAGGGGTTTAGAGGGGAGGGATTATAATAGAATGAGGTCCAGGGGAACTCACTACCCATATGCACATGAGACCAACAATTTCATACCATATCACTCAATTCAATCAAGATCACACTAATGATTACATGGTGGTCATCTAATCAGATTAATACTATCTTCTGAGGACTACTCAGATTAATACTAATGATTACATGGTGGTCATCTAATCACTATCTTCTGAGGACTCCATGATATCTGCTCCAGCTTCGTCTTCATTGTCACTTTCATCATTGTTGGTGTCGTCCATCAGAATGTAGTTCTCCATATTAATACCCATCTCTGGTTCCGGCTTCGCCATGTTGGTTCCAGCCTTCTTCTTCAGTGCTTCATTCTGCTCCAATAATACGGCGATTTCCCCTTCATAACCATCTCACGGTGTCTTGAGTTCTTCTTCTAGCTCCACGTTCCAGGTTATAACCATGTTTGTTTTCTGCATAAGTACGTGATATGTCTCCAACGTATCTATAATTTTTTATTGTTCCATGCTATTATATATTCTGTTTTGGATGTTTTATGGGCTTTATTATACACGTTTATATTATTTTTGGGACTAACCTACTAACCCAAGGCCTAGTGCAAATTGGTGTTTTTTTTTGCCTATTTCAGTGTTCGCAGAAAAGGGATATCAAACGGAGTCCAAACGGAATGAAACCTTCGGGAGAGTTATTTTTGGAACCGTATCTTCACATAAGAGTTGGAGTACACATGAGGGAACGAGAGAGGCGGCCACAAGGGTCCAGGGCGCGCCCAGGGGGGGCAGGCGCGCCCCCACCCTCCTGGACCCCCTCTCTCTCCCCCGATGCCCTCCTTCCTCCTATATATATCCATGTACCGTGAAAACATCGAGGCAACAGAGATAATCCTAATTCCACCGCCGCAACCTTCTGTTCCCATGAGATCCCATCTTGGGGCTTGTTCCGGAGCTCCGCCGGAGAGGGGATCGATCATGGAGTACTTCTACATCAACACCATAGCTCACCAATGAGTTGTGAGTAGTTTACCACAGACCTTCGGGTCCACAGTTACTAGCTAGATGGCTTCTTCTCTCTTTTTGGATCTCAATACAAAGTTCTCCTTGATCTTTGAGGTGATCTATTCGATGTAATCTTTTTGCGGTGTGTTTGTAGAGATCCGATCAATTGTGGGTTTATGATCAAGATTATCTATGAACAATATTTGATTCTTTTCTGAAATCTTTTATGTATGATTATAATATCCTTGCAAGTCTCTTCAAATTATTGGTTTGGTTTGGCCTACTAGATCTATAGTTCTTGCAATGAAAGAATGTCGGATTACGGGCTCCACAAACCCAAGAAGTTCGAACAAAGGGGCGTGAACGAAGAGCTCTCCCACTCACGTCTACCTAGCGTCTCGCCCTCGTCCAATGAAGAGATTCAAGCAAACAACAAGTAGATCACACAAGAGTTTACCCAGGTTCAGGCCACCTTGTGGTGTAAAACCCTACTTCCTGCTTTGGTGGATTGGCCTCGGGAGGGCTTGAATATGGATGAGTACAGTGGTTCCTGAGCTCAGGAGGAGAGCTCACGAGGGTCAGGAGGCAAGAGTTCTTGCTCCCTTATGTGAGGGTGGAGTTTTTGGATCTGATCTTCTTCTCGATCTCATCTTCCTCCCCTCTCATAGTGGGGATCCTAGCTACTTATACAAGCGGCTAGGGTTCTCTTCCCCGAAATGTTTAGGCGGGAAGGAATCCCACAACGGCCATTTTGAGCGGGAACACAAGGACGGTCTTGTCCTGGAAAAAGTGGTCTTCGCCTGCAAAAGGATCAGGCGGTGACGCGGTGGTGGGCTCGGTGGTGACATCCTCCCTGTCGTCCTTGCGGTCTTCGGTCTTGTTGCACCAAAGGGGAAACCTTTGTCCCACTCCTCGGGAACATGCGCCTGCGCTGTCCCCTTTGCACCTAAATGGCAACTGCGCCGCTGGCACCCGCTGGCACGGCGCGTCACTGCTTGCGTCACTACCTCCTCCTAAGGCTGGCTTGGCCTTGGATTCTCCGCCCCTCCGGAGCTACCTAGCCGAGGCCGCTCCTGAGGGGGTCTTGATGTCGTTCTCCTCGCGAGGCCTAGCCCCCTCGTGAGGGTCTTGAGCAGTTGTTCGATCAGCTGGGCCGTACCACGCCGTGGTAGGGGCGCGTCGTGGCCAGCAGACAGGCAAGTCTGGGTACCCCGGTTCCCAGGACGCCGACAGTAGCCCCCGGGCCCAAGGCGCGCTCGGAGTTGGCTTCGGGGCAAAGCCTTAGCCGAGGACAGAGTGACGCGGGCCCCAAAAAGGCTGCGGGCTAGGCTGGCGCGTGATGGTTGGATGGGACGTGGGCGACTCCACTTCCCACGCCGTCTCGGCAACCGCATGACTTGACAACTCCTTGGTGCGGGATGCAGGGTCATTATGGCCGTGCGTGAGTGGCAGGCGATTGATCTTCTAGACCTATAAACATGGGGTGATGCGCCACGTCCTTCATTTGACTGTTGCAGATCAATCCCTGCTCTTCCCACTTCTCCGAGGGCTTTTCATGGCACCGATACATAGGTTCTCGGCCGTGGAGAAGGGGAAGACCCCGATGGTGGAGCCTGAGCGGCTCCCCCCGAAGAAGTGATTCTCCAAGAGCGCCCCTGAGACTGGCGGACGCCCGTACATGGTGCACGTGGGCGCCACCAGGATTCCCGCTTCCCTTGGATGCTCTGGCGACAGGCTGACGAAGCGGGGACGGTGACGGGGGCGGTGCGGTCAGCCGCCCAGAAAGACGGGCGATCTCACGCGCCCTACCGCCGTCTCATACTGAAGACGACGTCCGCGAGTTTATCGTGTGGGCGGGAGCCCCTCCGCATTCTTGGATAATTCTTCCTCCATTCCTGAAGGAGGTGCTCCCGGCTCGCGGCCGGGTAACGATGCAGCTGCGGCATGAAGGGTGCCACCTTCCCCCTTCGTATGCCGACGTGGAGGTGGTCTCCTCCGGCCAGGTCTCATGACCTGGGGTTGGGGTGTGGTGTGCCGCGCCTGCGCCCTTGCCGGGAGGCACATTATTCATTCCGCGCTGGACAGGATGGGCACGCTGACCTTCAAGGTCTTCGGGGCAGATGGCTGTCGGCTGGTGTGCAGCGCGGGGGATGGGCTCGCTGGCATCCATCCCCCATGCTGCTAGGGCAACGAGGTCGGGGGCGAGGCGCTCGCTGTTGGTTGCGCCTCTGACTCCTCCGGTAGCAGCTATGCTTCCCCTGAGACGGCCTTGAGCTCCGACAAGAGCTACGAGCCGCCAAGTCGTCGTTCCTATCACCGGAAGGAAACAACGTCCTCCCGGCGCCGCCGTCGTTGAAGGAGTCCGGGCCGCATTCCTCCGAGAGCGGCCCTCTTTAGCTTGGTATCTGCGAGACATCCATGGATGGCCTATGAGGGCGTGTAAATTCTTTGTGATACCTTTTCTATTATCTGGTGTTATAAACTTACGTTCCTCATGAGGCCCTTGCTGGAGCATGACTTTCCCTTTCCCCAGCTCCTGCGGGAGTTTAGGGCCCTACGCCTGCGAGACCCAGTCCCAATACAAACTTCAGCCGTCGCTGGCGTGCCCGTCGCGTTGCCGTGGTCGAGGCCAGGAGGTGAGCGGCCCAGGGTCCGGTAAGAGCCCCTGAGGCGCGATGCTCGGGAGGTCCCTCTTCTCCTGAAGGTAATCTTCCACTAGGGCCGTCGAGAGGTGTCAGGACCGGTCCTTCAGTAAAATAATTACCGGAAGACCGACCTTTTTATTAAACCAGCGAGGAATATTATTACCTGTTGGCAGACAAATCCTTGATACAGAATTCCAGTACACTGAATATTATACAAGGTTGAGCTGGGGGTTGCTCAACAATTTTTTTACAAGCGTGCCAATATAATACATAAAGGCGGATAAGACACAAGGCAGGGTGGCATACTACTGACTCGTAATAAAAGGTAGTGGATATGTCACAGTGAAGTGGATGATGTGACACCAATATGTTATAGTTCATCGAGTGTCGGAGTGGGTCCCGATGAATTTATTTGGTGTTAGGCGGAAGCGGTTATAAAGCAATGATCAACTCCAGGATCGCAAGGGACTGACTAGGACTCCACTAGACGTCGGACTCGCTATCGAACTCTTCATCCATGAGATCGCCTTCGTCCACATCTGGCCAAATCAACAAGCCAGGTGAGTACTTTTAATGTACTCGCAAGACAGTTCGGACTTAAGATATAATAAATGCCAACATGATGCACGTGAGTATTCCAGCAAAATGCGACCGGAATAAAATATTAATGAGCTGTATGCACGAGAGAAGTCGGGCGGTAATCCTCCCGAAATCCATAAGATAAAAAGAAGGAGACCAAACGAGTGTCTGAGTGATGCCTCGTGAAATAATAAATGATAGCAGGCCACAGTCGGGCGTCTGAGCGACACCACATAAAGGGCTTATAAATGAAAGAATGCCACAGTCGGACGTCTGAGCGACATCACATAAAGGGCTTATAAATAAAAAGAATGCCACAGTCGGACGTCTGAGCGACATCACATAAAGGGCTTATAAATAAAAGGAATGCCACAGTCGGACGTCTGAGCGACATCACATAAAGGGCTTATAAATAAAAAGAATGCCACAGTTGGACGTCTGAGCGACATCACATAAAGGGCTTATAAATAAAATGAATGCCACAGTCGGACGTCTGAGCGACATGACATAAAGGGCTTATAAATAAAATGAATGCCACAATCGGACGTCTGAGCGACATCACATAAAGGGCTTATAAATAAAAATAGTATAATGATGAAATACTTCTGAAAGTAAATCAATACAGAGATAGTTGGTGAGTTCATCTACCAAATGAACTTTGACAAAAACACTACTCTGGTTACCAATCAAGAATATACTAGAGACGGTCACCGGGTTGACATGAAGATTGATCCTAGGCCATAAACATGGCTACTGAAGGAATTTTAACTCTGCAGAGCTTGTACTATTAACTCATGGCCAATGGACTCTACTAGCCACGGGGACTAGTTCCGTCTATGGTGTTTTAGTAGAAACCCAACTAACCAGTACACACCCATTTAACATCCTGCTGTCTGGAATCACCCGTGACAACATTTATGAAAAACTCTAAGACGGGGAGGCTACAACCTCGAATAGCATGGGATCAAATTTATGTATGCACGCTCTAAGGGGTGCCCGCCCTCTCGGTCCCAACCGGAAACACCCATGCCCCTTGACCGGATGACGGGCTTTAATCCAGGGCCATGGAACCCTCATCCCGGCCCCTCTACTTGGTGTGTACTCGGGAAGTGGTTTACAACTGAGTAGACCGTAATCTCAACAGACGGCCTATGATAGTACCAAAAGGAGATGGACGGAATCATGACATGATCTCCGTTGATCCTGAGTTAACCAACTATTGGCATGCTCCAACAATACCAGCATTCCACCCGTCATATCACCATATGTTCGAGGTGGTTCAAACATTATCACTCGGGGTTCATCCGAAGCTTACTTGCATGAAATATAACCATACACATATGCCCATATGATCATGCTTATGAAACGAACTACTCGAGCAAACATGCAACACACTCATCATATCAAAGGTTCTAACATGCTTGCCTGGTTCTGAGAAGTCGGAGTCTAACTCGGTGTGGTTCGCGTCTCCGTCACGACCTTCGGTATCTACGTATTCAAACAAATAAATACCAACATAAATACCGCGCGTGCAAATAAAGTTGCTCCAAAAATTCCCACATAAATATGACAAAAAACTAGACATAAAACTAAAGAGGGCAGAAAAAGAATCAACTCAAAATCATTTTTAGTTAAAAAGATATTAGAGTTTCTGTCCAGGGACTCATCTGTAATGAAACAGAAAAGTTCCAGGGGCTAGAACAGAAAACAGCAAAGTGAATCGGTACGCAGTACGTCAACCGCAGAGGGGAAACGTACTTTGCCCGAATGCGCTTACAGAAAATGGTTCGGAGGGGAGAGGCGTGAGGCTGACAAGGGGCCCCACGCGTCAGGTTTGAAAACTGGAACAGAGTCGCGCCGGCGCCGGTGCTGCGGTGGTCGCCGGTGCCAATCCACGGCGAGTTAGGGGAGGGGAGTGATACGTACGGCTTCTCGGTGATCTTCCGCGTCGAATGGTGGTGGAGTTGAGCGTCGGCGAGCCCCACGTCGACGGCGACCCTGTCTCCGACGGACGGCGGCTCGGGTGGTCGTGGGCCTCTTCGGAGAGGGTTCCTGGGATCAAATTGAGGTGGGGGTTAGGTCTAGGTGGGTGCCAGGGTGCTACGCTCGAGTCCACGGCGGCGGAGAAGCTCTCACCGGAGTGAACGATGCTGGAGCACGAGGCAGAGGGAGTTGGCCGGAGTTGGAGAAGAAGGGCCCCCCGAGGCTCTTCCTGAGGCTGGGCGCGGTCTAGGGAGGTAGTGAAGATGTGCGGGCTCGAGAACGAGCTCGTGGGTGCCTTCTATAGCCGGCCCGAGGCGGTTGCCGTGAATGGATAAGTCTGGTGAGTCGATTACGGTGATGCAGTGGTTGGACGGCGGAGTTAGGGGCTTGAGCATCGTCTAGGAGGTGTAGTGGTTCCATTCCCACACCTAACTCAGCAGGGGAGAAAGAGTTACAGGCTTTCCTCGACGGAACGGCCGCGCGGCACGTCGGCGGCAGAAAACGCGATCTGCGCGCGCCAGGCCACGGCGACGGTGCGGCAGGCGTGCGCTGGCACTGGAGGTGGACACGCGGAGCGCTAGGGTGCTTTGGGGGGCGCCGAACGGCGTCGAGCTGCGGGGTTACTTCTGTCTGCCGCCACGGGCGGCGCTGTTGCCGTGGCAGTCGTCGACGCGGTTGGGCCAGGGCGCCACCGACGCCCAGAAGCAGCCAAGCAACCGTGCGGCGCTCTGGATAAGAAGATGGTGCAGTGCAGCGTCGAGCCAAGGAGGTTACTGGTGAGATTGTCAAAGTGCCTGACGAAACTGACGAACTATCAAACTGTCTGTCGACAGTTTCAGTTAACAGCTTCTGAACTTGACAGTACAGTGCATGCTAAATGTTTGATGAAATGTTTTTGGCATGTGTGAAATATTTCTGGTGCTGTTATTTGGTGGAGTGGCCTCTTGATGCATCTAGAGGCTAGCTGATTTTTCACAGGATTTTCGGAAGAAGATGAATATGAATTTCACCAAATTTTGCAAATCTGGTCCAAACTTGCAGCAGGTAAAATTTGAAAATTTTGAACTATGGACCAGTGAAACAAGATGGATCTAGGTTGTGGGTACTAAGGACCATGTAGGAGAGTTGGTTTGGAATCAAATATCTGAAAGGAAATGGTGGCTCCTTTGTAAATCACCAAGGTCCACTATAAAAGACAAAAATAGTTTTGGAGTGAAATAAATAGAGGAAAAATCCCAATAAGGTCAACACTTACTGGAATTGATGAGAGACTTGTCCTAAGGTGTGAGGAGGGTTTTGGAGATAATTATTTCTGTTGGGGTCATGGCAAGATGAAGGTTGGAGGGGAGGATAAGTCCAAGATCAAATTTGAAAGATATAACTCAAGTAGGGGAGGATTCAAACAACCTCTTTGAAACTCAATTTGGGCTTGAGCCAACCTAAGAGAAGATCTTCAAGGTCAAAAACCAAGCTTGAGAAAACACCAAAAACTTTGGCCAGAAAGATTTTAGAAGAGGCTCAATAAAAGATCAAATCATCCTCCTCCAAAAGGCCAAAAGTTTGGAAGAAACCCAACTCAAAAAATTTGGGGTGTTACAAGAGGGGCTTTCATGCTCCAGCGAATTCATGATTACAGTGGGTGGAAGTGTAGGTACGCGAGTAGATGCGGGCGTTGAAAGCTTATCTGAGTGATCCTCTGCGATTGGGAAGCACTTGATCTTCTGTCACATTTCCCGCGGGGCGAGGCTCTGTGCTTCTTGGGACTCGCCTCCTGAGATGCCTAGGCCGCCGCTATCATGCTTGGTTGCAATGCCACGCGCGAGGCCAAGAGGTAAGGTTCAGGAGCCAGTCGGGGCAGCGATGCTCAGGGGCCCCTTCCTTCTACGCCCGAGTTGTCTTCACGAGGAGGCGGCAGCAATCGCTCCTAGGCCACCGAGCACAGAGGGTACGATTGCTAAGGCCCTGGAGGCGAAGACTAGTGATGACGCGCTTGGTGATGCCTGACCTATTCCTGTTCAGATGGAAGAGATGCAAGTGACTCGGGGAGGCGTAAGAACACGCTTGAATTTGAAAGAGTTGGTATTATTGTAATAACTAGATTGAACTTGATGATTTCCGTGCTTGCTTCCTTTCCTGTTTGCTTAGGTGCTCTGCGTCGGCAGGGCCCAACCCCGCGCATACCTCGATCGCCATTGAGCCCTCCGGGTGACCGGGGTTATCGTAATAACTAGACTCAAGGAATGAGGGGCTACGTGGCTAGTGAGGCCCCTGGGTCGCGATGCCCAGGGGTCCCCCCTGACGTTCAAGCGATCCGGATTGCGTTCTGCATCGGTAGGGCCCAGCCCCGCGCATACCTCGACCACCGTTGAGCACCGGGCTCAAGGAGTGAGGGACTACGTGACAAGTGAGGCCCCTGGGTCGCGATGCCCAGGGGTCCCCCTTGACGTACGAACATCTCTCATGAGGGACAACGAGCACCATACCTTGCTCACGAGCCTTCGCCTAGGATGGGGCGCGAGAAGGCCAGGTGTCTGGGCACCTGGTAGGGTGGCGTCTGCCAGGCGTGACCAGAGCATAGCCCACGTGCCTAGCCCCCCTCGTGACACCTATCCAAGGAGGAGATGTGAGCGTCGTGAGCTGAAAAGCTCCCTGAGGTTGGTGCGAGTGCTGGGGGCCGCCCTCAGTTGTTTATAACTAGCGCGGAGCATAGAGCTACCACACTTGCACGGAGTGTGGGCATGACCGTGCCTCGGTCGTAGCGGCCAGCGCGGAGCTTGGTGCTTACACTGATTCGTGGGCATAACCGCTCCTCGGTTGGTTCTGCCAGCGCGGAGCATAGCACTTCCACTGGACCATGGGAGGGAGCCTCCCACCGGGAGAGACTCTGGGGCATGTACAGCCCCGTCCTGACACGTGGCTTGCACGGCGGGACATCCAAGGTGTATATGGGCCCTCCTCAGGACGAGCTGAACGACTCTGAGGAAGTTCTCGTGAGCTTATGCATCACTCACGAGACCCTACCCTGAGGCGGGGTGCGCCTGAGTCTTCTTCTGCAAAATGTGAAAAGAGAGGTGTTGTGTCGACCTGCGCCGAGTGCATCTCTAGAGGGCATCGCATGAGAAGGCCGCATCACCAACGACCCCAGGAGGTGACATTAGCGGGACTGGCCCATAAGACAGAGCTCAGCTGCTGGATTTATCGACGCTGCAGGGACGGACCCGAGCACAGACGCCATGCCTAGTCTTCTCATGCAACGGTCCAAAAGAAAAACAACCGACGCGCGGTTCCTGCGTGAGCGAGGCACCTGCCACGCCCCCTACTTACCCATCCATGATTAGCCCATGCGAGAACAAGGCACCAAGGAACACGGGAGGTGACGTCACCGGAATGGCTCGCGAGACAGAACTCAGCCCTTGGGTTTAGCGACGCTACAGGGACGGACCCGAGCATAGACGTCGTGCTAGTCCTTAATCATGGGGCAGTCGCGAGTGGGCTCGCAAGGGCTCATGACCTTAGTGGCGGTGAGAGCACCAAGCATATAGATAATGCAAATAGGAAGAAGCAACTAGCCTTGATTCATGCGCAAAAAGAGACAGCTGCGGGGGGATAGCCCCCAGCAGCTCGAGGATGATGCAGCACGGGGGCGCCCTCGATTGAATACCTGAAATATCACCTGACACTTGTCGAAGGAGAGTTGGGGTAGCTGAAGACGCAAGCCATGCGGGTTCCTCCTGAGGATTGTCGGGCTCCTGAGGCCTAGGGGCTCCGGAGGCCCTCAGTGGTTGCGGGGGTCCGGTTCTCGCTCCGTCTGGACCGCCTGCCACTGAGCCCCCAAAGCCTGTCGCGCGAGGCGCTGGAACGTGGCGGCTGCATTGCGGAAGCTGAAGAGCGTGGAGACGTAGCTGCAGGGGAGAGGCCTCCTCCGACCGACCTCCGTCGGCCAGAAGGGCTCCAAAGAAGCGGCTCGGTTGAGACCCGCGACGTGGATGCAAACTCGGAAGTGGTCGCTCGGGTTGCGGGTGGGTGAGCTTGGCATCGTGCGGTTACGCCCACCACGTAGGAGCCTTGCGTACTGAAGTTCCTCGGTAACCTGGTCGATGAAGTCCTGAGCCCCCAGCGCCATACAGCTCACGCTGGGCTCACAAAAACGCGCGTCAAGACACGCCTGCAGGTGGTGCCCGAACACCTCCCTCGAGACGCTGGTCAGGCCGGAGACACTCCAGAGGAGAGCCCCCGAGCCCGTCCTGAGAAGGGCGTCGGACACGCCCCCCTATGCGAGGGTGGAGGGCGCCTCGTCGGCAGGCGCGAGTCCTGAGGCGGAACCATTAGGAGTCCCTGCGTACTGGGGTCCGTTGGCGGGCAGGTTCTTCTTCTTCTTAGGGGCGGTCTGCAGGGCGAAGACGGCTCCATCCTCGTCGGAGCTCTCGACTGCCGCGGTCTGGTAGGCACGCTCCAGGGAACGCACCGCTCCCTTCTCGTCGGAGGCAATCGTGATGACTCTGCCACTCCCGGGCATCTTGAGGACGTTGTAGCCGTGATGGGTCGCTGGCATGAACTTGGCGAGGGCAGGATACCCGAGGATGGCATTGTATGAGAGGTGTATGATTGCTACGTCGAAGTCGATGAGCTCGGTGTGATAGTTGTCACGGTCACCAAAGGTGACGGGGAGGCGGACCTGCCCCATTGGGAGTGTGGAGCCATCCGTAACTCCGTAGAATGTCTTGGTCGGGTGGAGCTGATCGTAGGCGACCTGGAGTGTCTCGAAGGTCTGGACGGAGAGGACGTTAAGCCTTGCTCCACCGTCGATGAGGGTCTTGGTCACGAGGACGTTGCTGATGGTCGGGGTGCAGAGCATCGGGAGAGCGCCTGGGGCTACGGTGAACTTGAGTCGGTCCTTGGGGTCGAAGGCGATGACCTGCTTGGTCCACCTGAGGTTGCGCGCGACGTTCGGCCTGGGAAGCGCCGTGTTCACCTTGCGAGCGAACTGCTTGAATAAGCGATGGGAAGCCAGAACTTGGGCTCCTCTCAAGATGCATGCAACCGCACGCGGCTCCTGAAAGCCCCTGCTCCATGTCCCTGGCGATCATCATCGTTCCTTCTTGGCGGTGATGGCAGCGGAGGTAGACCTCCGTTGCCCTGTGGGCGACCCTCACGAGGCTGGTCGCGCCAGGGGGCATCACGAGGCTGCTCCTGCCAGTGGTCTTCACGAGGCTGTTCAGGCCACCCTTGGCACGAGTTCCTGCCGTCCCAGCGTCCTCCACCTCGGCCTCCTCCGTGGCCGTAGCCGCGGTTGTCGCGCTCAGGGCATTGCCCGACGCGCCCGCCGCGCATCGCCCTGAGCTCCTGGCAGTCGTTGGTGTTGTGGTTGTGGACATTGTGGAAGACGCAGTACGGACGGTTGTCTCTGGGGGGTCGTCGTAGCCGTAGGCACGCTTCACTTCTGGCTCTGCAGCCAGCACGGCGGGCCCCTTACGCTTTGCTTCTTTGGCCTTGGTCTTCTTGTCGTCAGCCTCCGCTTAAGGCAGCTCCTGGAGGGAGAGGCGTCCTTCCTCCTCCCCAGCGCACTTTGCAGTGAGCTTGAACATCTCGAGGGCTGTGCATAGGTCCTCATGGATGGCGAGCTCCTCCCTCATCCTGACGTCGCGAACACCATCGGAGAACGCCGAGATGATGGCCTCGTCCGAGACCCTGGGGATCCAGAGGCGCATGGTGTTGAAACGCTGGATGTACTTTAGCACGGTCTCTCCCGGCTGCTGCCTCACGCGGCGTAGATCCACGGCCGCTGGGGCTCGGTCGCAGGAGCCCTGGAAGTTGGCGACAAAACGCTCACGAAGCACCCCCGGGGAGGAGATGGATCCCACGGGGAGGTTCAGGAGCCAGGAGCTTGCGCCATCCTTGAGAGACATGGGGAACTAGTTCGCCATGACCTGCTCGGTGCCGTTGGACGCCTCGATGCTTAGCTCGTAGAGCTGGAGGAACTCTGTGGGGTCAGTGGTGCCATCATAGCGTGGAGGCAGATCTGGCTTGAACTTGCCGGGCCAGACGAGGCGCCATAGCTCGGGAGCTAAGGCGTGACATCCAGCCACGCTCATGATTGCAGGCGCCCCCTGCGCCGGCGGTGCTAGATCTTGAGGCGCTGGCACCACCACCTCCTTTGGTGGGCGGTCTTGGTGCTGTGGAACAGGGGGCCCATGAGCTCCTGCCTGGGGATGCGAGATCACCTGGCAACTCTCCTCGTCACGCGCACGGGCCCTGCGGGGCGGCTCACGCCACGGAGCCTCGCGCCTGACCTCCTGGCCGGCGCCGTAGGGTGGAGGTGGAGCCGGGACACCATGGCCCTCGTTCCCCGCCATGGGTGACAGGGGAAGGGAAGAGTGAGTGGGTGTAGGTGCCTCCCCGATGGTGTTGACAAGCTCGGTGATGCGGTGGAGCCACTCGTCGTAGAGGTCGTCCGCTGGACGGTAGCGCAGGAGCTCCCGCGCCATTAGCAGCGTAGGTTGCTGGTAGGCCGGCCCGCGACGGATCAGCGTGGACGATGCCGCGGCCGGCGAGGGTGATGGCATCGCCGTGCGGCCATCACACCGCACTGACAACGACAGCGACGAATCCTTCTTCTCGTGGACGGCCGGGTCGGTGGCGGCGCTCGCGACCGGCGAGTTGGGGCGGAGCGACGCACCGTTGCCCACGGGTGCTGTCTGAGCGGCATTCGTGGAGCGGTGGGCGGTGCGTGCTCAGCGTGTGTCCACCATGGCAGTGGAGCGAAGTCGACGACGAGAGCGGGACGAGGACGTTGGAGAGGCGAGATCTCGACACGCCCCCTACCTGGCGCGCCAAATGTCGGATTATGGGCTCCGCAAACCCATGAAGTTCGAACACAGGGGCGTGAACGAATATCTCTCCCACTCACGTCTACCCAGCGTCTCGCCCTCGTCCAATGAAGAGATTCAAGTGAACAACAAGTAGAGCACACAAGAGTTTACCCAGGTTCAGGCCCCCTTGCGGTGTAGAACCCTACTTCCTACTTTGGTGGATTGGCCTCGGGAGGGCTTGAATATAGATGAGTACAGTGGTTACTGAGCTCAGGAGGAGAGCTCACGAGGGTCAGGAGGCAAGAGTTCTTGCTCCCTTATGCGAGGGCGGAGTTTTTGGATCTGATCTTATTCTCGATCTCATCTTCCTCCCCCCTCATAGTGGGGATCCTAGCTACTTATCCTCTTCCCCCGAAATGTTTAGGCGGGAACACAAGGACGTTCTTGTCCTGGCAAAAGTGGTCTTCACCTGCAAAAGCATCAGACGGTGACGCGGTGGTGGGCTCGGTGGTGACATCCTCCATGTCGTCCTTGCGGTCGTCGGTCTTGTTGAACCGAAGGGGAAACCTTTGTCCCGCTCCTCAGGAACCTGCGCCTGCGTTGTCCCGTTTGCACCGAAATGGCAACTACGCCGTTGGCACGCGCTAGCACCCGCTGGCACGGTGCTTCACTGCTTGCGTCACTACCTCCTCCTGAGGCAGGCTTGGCCTTGGATTCTCCGCCCCTCCGGAGCTACCTAGCCGAGGCCGCTCCTGAGGGGGTCTTGATGTTGTTCTCCTCGCGAGGCCTAGCCCCCTCGCGAGGGTCTTGAGCAGTTGGTCGATCAGCTGGGCCGTACCAGGCCGTGGTAGGAGCGCATCGCGGCCCGCGGATAGGAAAGTCTAGGTACCCTGGTTCCCAGGACGCCGACAGTGAAGTGCTTGGCTTTGGGTTCAATCTTGCGGTGTCCTTTCCCAGTGACAGTTGGGGAAGTAAGGCACATATTGTATTGTTGCCATCGAGGATAAAAGGATGGGGTTTATATCATATTGCTTGAGTTTATCCCTCTACATCATGTCATCTTGCTTAAAGCATTACTCTGTTCTTATGAAATTAATACTCTAGATGCATGTTGGATAGCAGTTGATGTGTGGAGTAATAGTAGTAGATGCACAATCGTTTCGGTCTACTTGTTACGGATGTGATGCCTATATATAATGATCATGCCTAGATATTCTCATAACTATGCGCTTTTCTATCAATTGCTCGACAGTAATTTGTTCACCCACCGTAGAATTCTACTATCATGAGAGAAGCCACTAGTGAAACCTATGGCCCCCAGGTCTATTCTCATCATATTAATCTTCCTTATACTTTACTTTGCTTTCTTTACTTTCTGTTCTTATACCAAAATATTATACTATCCTATCTATCAGATCATTTCGTAAGTGACCGTGAAGGGATTGACAACCCCAGATCGCGTTGGCTATGAAGTTCTTATTTGTTTGTGCAGGTGCGAGGGACTCGCGCGTGGTCTCCTACTGGATTGATACCTGGGTTATCAAAAACTGAGGGAAATACTTACGCTATTGTGCTACATCACCCTTTCCTCTTCGAGGGAATACAACGCAAGCTCGAGAAGTAGCAAGAAGAATTTCTGGCGTCGTTGTCGGGGAGATCTACGCAAAAGTCATACTAAGTACCTATCACAAACCCTTATCCTTCACACTACATTATTTGCCTCTCTTTTTCCTCTCCCCCACTTCACCCTTGTTGTTTTATTTGCCCTTCTTTTTCCGTGTGTTTACCGCTCGCTCGCCTCGTTTGTGTTCGTCTTTATCGCTGGTTGTTGCTACCATGTCTGAGATGGGGGAAGATGTCATTAAAAGGGGTAGTAATGTTGAGGGCAATTTCAACTTTGTTGATCCTCCGGATGAAATTACCACTTTACATACTAAGAAGTTCTGGATCGGTAGTGGTAATATTATTGGAAAAGGTGTTCTTCAAGACTTCTTTACTTGTGCTGGTGCTTTACCCACTACGGGTGGATCTATTCTTCATAGAACTAGTAGTCTTGCAGATGCCATATCTATGCTTATAGTTGAAACTGAGAGGCAATTTATCCATATGCATCCTTGCATTCAGAGAATCTTTTTTGAATTTTCCAACATTGAGCATTCTTCTGTTAAGCGCGCAGCTACTATCTTTTTAGCCCATGAGTTCAGATTCATAATGAAGGAGGCCAAAGAAATTTTTACGTATTATATACTGGATGCTGGTCGCCGTCCCATAGAAGCTATCTTATTCAATCAGGAGGACATAATGTGTTTGCAATCTTTAGATCATGTTGCTTTTAATGAGAACCTTAGAAAAAAGGTTCCTACTGATATCTTGGCTGACAGAATTTCTGAATTGAATGATGATTTTGCTATTCAAAACAATGGGTTAGGTTTTTCCCTTGAGCGAAGGCTCATGACCTTTTGCCAAAAGAATGCTTCTAATGATGAATTGGTTGTCCAATATGAAGGGCCAAAGGAGGAACCTATACTTCCCGAGCTTGATATGGGGGACTTTTGTCCTATTAAATTTAGCCCTTTTGATTACTTTTGCTTGCCAGAAAGAAAACTTTCTACTGAACATAGAGAATATGAGATGAGTTTTCGCGATCTACCTTATCATTATGGCAATACCTAGATCTATTCTTGTATCGTGCCTAGCTAGGGGCGTTAAAGGATAGCGCTTGTTGGGAGGCGACACAATTTTATTTTCTTTGTTTTTGCTTCTGTTTAGGAATAAATATTGCATCTAGCTTCTGTTTAGATGTGGTTTTGTGTTTTAATTAGTGTTTGTGCCAAGTGGAACCTTTTGGAAGACTTGTGTGAAGTTTATGTGATCATGCTGTAAAAAACAGAAACTTTAGCGCTCACGACATTCGCTGATTTTTTTACAGGAGAGTGCTTTTTAGTTGATTCTTTTTGCAGATGATTAATAGAAAAATTCCTCACGTTTAACAATTTATTTCATTTTTTAGAGTTACAGAAGTATTCGAAAGTTACAGATTACTACAAATTGTTCTGTTTTTTACAAATTCTGTTTTTCTTGTGTTTTTTGCTTATTTTGATGAATCTATGAGTAGTATCGGGGGTATGAATCATGGAGAAGTTGGAATACAGTAGGTTTAACACCAATATAAACAAATAATGAGTTCATTACAGTATCTTTGAGTGGTGGTTTGTTTTCTTATTCTAACGGAGCTCACGAGATTTTTGGCTAAGTTTTGTGTTGTGAAGTTTTCAAGTTTTGAGTATGGCTTTGATGGAATAGGATCAAAGAGTGGCAAGAGCCTAAGCTTGGGGGTGCCCAAGGCACACCAAGGTAAAATTCAAGGACAACCAAAAGCCTAAGCTTGGGGATGCCCCGGGAAGACATCCCCTCTTTCGTCTTCGTCTATCGGTAACTATACTTGAGACTATATTTTTATTCACCACATGATAAGTGTTTTGCTTGGAGCGTCATGTATGATTTGAGTCTTTCCTTTTTAGTTTTCCACAATCATCCTTGCTGGACACACCATTTGAGAGAGATAAATATGATTTATAATTTGTTAGAATACTCTATGTGCTTCACTTATATCTTTTGAGCTAGATAATTTTGCTCTAGTGCTTCACCTATATCTTTTAGAGCACGCTGGTGGTTTTATTTTGTAGAAATTGTTGATCTCTCATGCTTCACTTATATCCTTTTGGGAGTCTTTTAGAACAGCATAGTAATGTGCTTTGGTTATAAAACTAGTCCTAATATTATAGGCATCCAAGATGGGTATAGTAATAACTTTCATATAAAGTGCATTGAATATTATGAGAAGTTTGATACTTGATGATTGTTTTGAGATATGAGGATGGTAATATTAGAGTCATGTGGTGAATATGAGAAATACTTGTGTTAAGGTTTGCAAGTCCCGTAGCGTGCACGTATGGTAACCGTTGTGTGACAAATTTCAAGCATGAGATATTTCATTGAGTGTCATCCTTTCTGTGGTGGTCGGGATCGCGCGATGGTTAACTCCTACCAACCCTTCCCCTAGGAGCGTGCGTGTAGTAGTTTGTTTTGATGACTTGTAGATTTTTGCAATAAGTATGTGAGTTCTTTATGACTAATGTTGAGTCCATCGATTATACGCACTCTCACCCTTCCACCATTGCTAGCCTCTCTTGTACCGCGCAACTTTCGCCGGTACCATACACCCACCATATAACTTCCTCATAACAGCCACCATACCTACCTATCATGGCATTTCCATAGCCATTCCGAGATATATTTCCATGCAACTTTCCACCGTTCCGTTCATGTGACACGCTTCATCATTGTCATATTGCCATGCAAGATCATGTAGTTGGCATCGTATTCGTGGCTAGGCCACCATGCATAATTTTTCATACATGTCACTCTTGATTCATTGCACATCCCGGTACACCGCCGGAGGCATTCATATAGAGTTATACTTTGTTCTAGTATCAAGTTGTAATACCGAGTTGTAAATAAATATAAGTGTGATGATCATCATTATTAGAGCATTGTCCCAAAGAAAAAAAGAAAAAGAAAAAGAAAAAAAGAAGGAAAGGCCAAAGAAAAAAGAAAGGCTCAAAAAAGAAAAAAAGAAGAAAAAAGAAAGGAAAAAAGGGACAATGCTACTATCTTTTTCCACACTTGTGCTTCAAAGTAGCACCATGATCTTCATGATAGAGAATCTCTTGTTTAGTCACTTGTATATTCCACACTAGTGGGAATTTTCATTATAGAACTTGTCTTGTATATTCCAACAATGGGCTTTCTCAAATGCCCTAGGTCTTCATGAGCAAGCAAGTTGGATGCACACCCACTTAGTTTCTTTTGTTGAGCTTTCATACATTTATAGCTCTAATGCATCCGTTGCATGTCAATCCCTACTCACTCACATTGATATCTATTGATGAGCATCTCCATAGCCCATTGATACGCCTAGTGGATATGAGACCATCTTCCTCTTTTGTCTTCTCCACAACCACCACTCTATTCCACATAGTGCTAAGTCCATGGCTCACGCTCATATATTGCGTGAAAGTTGAAAGAGTTTGAAAAAAATTAAGTATGAAACAAGTGCTTGGCTGAAACCGGGGTTGTGCATGATTGGAATATTTTGTGTGACAAAGATGAAGCATAGCCTAACTATATGATTTTGTAGGGATGAACTTTCTTTGGCCATGTTATTTTGAGAAGACATGATTGCTTTGTTAGTATGCTTGAAGTATTATTATTCTTATGTCGATATAGACTTTTATCTTGAATCTTTCAGATCTGAACATTCATGCCACAATAAAAAATTTCCATAGAGAATTATGTTGGTTAGCATTCCACATCAAAAATTCTGTTTTGATCATTTATCTACTCGAGGACGAGCAGGAATTAAGCTTGGGGGTGCTTGATACGTCTCCAACGTATCTATAATTTTTTATTGTTCCATGCTATTATATATTCTGTTTTGGATGTTTAATGGGCTTTATTATACACTTTTATATTATTTTTGGGACTAATCTACTAACCCAAGGCACAGTGCAAATTGCTATTTTTTTGCCTATTTCAGTGTTTCACAGAAAAGGGATATCAAACGGAGTCCAAACGGAATGAAACCTTCGGGGGAATTATTTTTGGAACCGTATCTTCACATAAGACTTGGAGTACAAGCAAGGGAACGAGAGAGGCAGCCACGAGGGTCCAGGGCGTGCCCCCCCACCCTCGTGGGCCCCCTCTGGCTCCCTTGATGTACCCTAAAATCATCGAGGCAATAGAGAAAGCCCTAATTCCAGTGCCGCAACCTTTTGTTCCCGTGAGATCCCATCTTGCGGCCTGTTCCGGAGCTCCGCCGGAGGGGGGATCGATCACGAAGTGCTTTTACATCAACATCATAGCCTCACCAATGAGTTGTGGGTAGTTTACCACAGACCTTCGGGTCCATAGTTACTAGCTAGATGGCTTCTTCTCTCTTTTTGGATCTCAATACAAAGTTCTCCTCGATCTTCGAGCTGATCTATTCGATGTAATCTTTTTGCGGTGTTTTTGTCGAGATCCGATGAATTGTGGGTTTATGATCAAGATTATCTATGAACAATATTTGATTCTTTTTTGAAATCTTTTATATATGATTATAATATCCTTGCAAGTCTCTTCGAATTATTGGTTTGGTTTGTCCTACTAGATCTATAGTTCTTGCAATGGGAGAAGTGCTTGGCTTTGGGTTCAATCTTGTAGTGTCCTTTCCCAGTGACAATAGGGGCAGCAAGGCACGTATTGTATTGTTGCCATCGAGGATAAAAGGATGGGGTTTATATCATATTGCTTGAGTTTATCCCTCTACATCATGTCATCTTGCTTAAAGCATTACTCTGTTCTTATGAACTTAATACTCTAGATGCATGCTGGATAGCGGTCGATGTGTGGAGTAATAGTAGTAGATGCAGAATCGTTTCGATCTACTTGTTACGGACGTGATGCCTATATATAATGATCATGCCTAGATATTCTCATAACTATGCACTTTTCTATCAATTGCTCGACAGTAATTTGTTCACCCAGCGTAGAATTCTTCTATCATGAGAGAAGCCACTAGTGGAACCTATGGCCCCGGGTCTATTCTCATCATATTAATCTTCCATCTACTTTACTTTGCTTTCTTTACTTTATGTTCTTATACCAAAATACCAAAAATATTATACTATCATATCTATCAGATCTCACTTTCGTAAGTGGCCGTGACGGGATTGACAACCCCTTATCGCGTAGGCTGTGAAATTCTTATTTGTTTGTGCAGGTGCGAGGGACTCGCGCGTGGTATCCTACTGGATTGATACCTTGGTTCTCAAAAACTAAGGGAAATACTTATGCTATTGTGCTGCATCACCCTTTCCTCTTCGAGGGAATACAACGCAAGCTCGAGAAGTAGCAGTACGCACATCTGATTCTCATAGCGTTGAATGTGTTGGTCCATCTCCCTAGGATGTATGTGGCAATGGATCCATCCTTCCTGGTGCGAAGCATCTCCCATTGCTCGTCTCGACATCCACAAATCTGATAGATGGTGTCTTCAAGATCCTTGTTGTAGACTTCACATATGCGTCCAAACGTGATATGAGCTGCCATAGTCTTTCCCAAGCTCCACATTGCTGCGTCAAAGGCTAGCTCAAGTGGCTTCGTGAATGGAGCAATAGTCCTCCCAGGTACACTAACTTTGATCTACTAGCACTCCTCTTCCGGCGATGTTACGTAGAGATCTCAAGTGATACTTGGTATTCCAATGTGTAAGTACCTAGTGACTTCCTTCAAGTGCCTTCCGAAAGGGGTGTCATCGTCTGGCCGAGTGAACTTGCTCGCTGGGACTGACATCTATAGAAAAGAAATAAAGAAGAATTAGAATGAGTGGAGAAGAAGTAGAATGAGTAGAGAAGAACATCCTATGGCTTATCCTAGTGGTCGTTGTCGGTGTCAAAACCGGCGGATCCCGGGTAGGGGGTCCCGAACTATGTGCCTGAATATCGATGGTAACAGGAGGTTGGGGACACGATGTTTACCCAGGTTCAAGCCCTCTCGATCGAGGTAAAACCCTACTTCCTGCTATATTAATATGGATGAATATGAATACAAGAGTTGATCTACCTCGAGATCGTAATAGCTAAACCCTAAAGTCTAGCCTATGAGGATTTTAGATTCTCTCTTAGTCTCTACGGACTAAACCCTCCGATTTATATACACACCGGAGGGGCCTAGGGTTTGTACATACCTTCTTGCAGAGGAAGGAAAGATTACACCCGAACCTAAAAGTTGCCTTTACACGAATACAGGAGTCCTATCCGGATACGAGAGATGATCTTCCACTATGATCTTCACGGCCCACCAGTCCGGCCCACCAAGAGTTATATGGCCTCCCGAGGACCCCTCTATCCAGGACTCGCTCAGTAGCCCCTGAACTTGACTTCAATGATGATGAGAATACTTAGACACATTTAACACTTGGAGCTACATTTGGGGAAATGAACACTACTCCTCCATCAAAGCATATAAAGTTCTAATTGGATACAAGCAGACACCTCCACATTTTAATTGGATCTGGCAGAGCTCATGCAAGCCAAAGCATAAAGTGTTCTTCTGGCAACTTCTACATGATAGAGTCAACACAAGAAATTTACTTAGAAGAAAGAATTTTGTGCTAGAAGATTACAACTGTGCTATTGCTGGATGTCAGCAAGAAGAAACTCTTCATCACCTATTTTGGGGCTGCCAATTCGTTCAACAATGCTGGGATTTCATCTGTCCAACAACAACACCAAATTTATCTCTATTAGAAGCATTCCAAGACCTTAAAGACAAACTGAGATACCCTTTCTACATGGAAATCATAATCCTTGGAGCATGGGCCATCTATATAACCAGAAACAATAAGGTTTTTGAAAACATCCAACCTTGTTTCCAAGGGTGGAAGTTCATTTTCCTGGAAGAGTTAAAGCTTCTCAAGTTCAGAATGTAGAAGAAGCATGATAGACAATTTTCTGTTTGGCTTCAAAGCCTCTTGTAAAGACTTCTTTTCTGTCTTTCCTTTCTCTATTTCTTTTTAGTCTCTTTTTAGTTTTTTTAGTCTCTTTTTCAGTTTTTAGGCTTAACTCAAGCCTTTCTCAGATACTCTTTGTAGTTTGATTTTTTAAATAATTAAAAATTGCAGTGGGGTTTTACCCTACTGTTTATAGTCAAAAAAATGATGATGAGTTCGGCTTCCGTATTGTCTTCGGTGTTGCAAGGCGGGTTCCTTCTTCCGAATATACCTTCTTCAAAAAGGAGTATTGTGTTCGGCTCTACATGGTTAGTACAACCCTCAGCCTCGAAGGCAAGGCTCTTTAAAAGAGAAAAAATTGTGTGTCTTTACTGACAACTTTTGGGTGAAGCGTCGCGTCCAACCCACTAACATATCGAACCGTTTTATTTGGTCCTGGTTTCACATTTTGAGGTAAATCCTCATTGACATGTCCCATCAGAACAGAGATCGTGCGCACTTTTAGTGGGATCCTTATCAATATGACGTGAGCACCCACGCCGCACATTACGCACGACCGCTTTGGGAACCGGTGAGGTTTATGGCTAAAGTGGGTGGACACTCTATATTCACAGCATTATAAAAGGACAACTATCCCTTTCATCGGCCCCACGCCTTCATCAAGCTCGGGCTCTCCAATCTCCCTTGCCCCCGTATTCTCATCTCATGCGCCCACCGCTCCTCGTTCCTCAACCACTGCTACACTTCCCAGCAATGGCTGGACCCAGTGCCAGGGGCAAGTGGTAAGCTTCCATGGTCACTGAAAAGACCATGGATGATCTACGGAGCACGGGCTATCTCGCCGCTAACATCGCACACCGAGTCACTACCAAGGGCCAGGTGATTCCCGTCCCTGAGGCGGGTGAGAGGGTAGTATTCACTTCACATTTTGTTAAGGGGGCTAGGGTTTCCACTCCACTCCTTTGTTCGGGGTTTTTTGTTCATCTACGGGCTAGATTTCCATGATCTAGCCCCAAACTCAATCCTTCACATATCCGCTTTCATAGTGGTATGTGAAGCTTTCCTTCGCATACCTCCACACTTCGGCCTATGGCTCAAAACCTTCAACGTAAAGCCGAAGGTGGTGGACGGACAACACGCGGAGTGCGGGGGCACCATGATTAGCAAGCTCCTGAACGCAACTTGGCCCAAGGGCTCATTCGTGGAGACGAATAAGGTCTGGCAGCAGGAGTGGTTCTACATCACCGAACCCCGCGACACCAAATGGGCGGCGGAGCCTGCTTTTAGATCCGGACCGCTAGAGAGGTTGACCTCCTGGACGAAAAAGGGTCTGGACTGGGAGTCTACAACTGAAGTGACGACTCTTGTGAGCCGTGTGTCTGGCATGATGTCCAAGGGGCACCTGCTCTCCTCCGTGGTCCAGGTGATGCTGACCCGGCTTGTTCTCTCTTGCCAAAGCCGGGACTCCTCCCTATGGAGTTCGATCCGGCAGGAGACAAGCCACTGAAGCATCTCTTTGGCCTTACACACAAGGAGATCTGGAAGCATCTCTTCAAGAGCCAGAAGGAGTGGCCGGTGGATACCGAAGACACGGGCTTTAGCATCGCACTCTCCGCCCCATAGGTAATAGAAAACTTTGCCGAACATATATTTATTCCCTTATTTAATGATAACAGGAATTGGAGTTTTTGCGTGATATACATGGATAGACGAAGAAGGTGTCCCGGATTAAGTATCTGACGCCTTTGCCATAAGACCCAGAATCGCATTAATTGGCGGCGATGCTGGTCCCGGCGCCGTACAAGGTGCCGGTCAAGAAGCTTGGGAAGAAGGGCAAGGGGGGCGGAGAAAGCCCCCGCCCTGCGGACTAGAAGTTCGAGGAAATCAACATCCTCTCCTCTGATGAGTTGGAGGAAGATGATGAGGAGGAAGAGGAAGAAGAAGAGCCCCCTGCGCAAGGCTGGGGAACAAAGAGGGGGGCACTGCTGATGTAGGCACGGCCGCGCCCCAGAGGAAACTGAAACTCGCAGCTAGTTCGGATTCATCCAAACATAGCTTCGTGGTGAAGCCCAGGGTGAAACCCCTGCCCGAATCGTAAGTTTGTCCGGACTGACTGCTGCATCTTTGTTTATTCAGTATTTTTGATACCTACTTAATACTTCTCCCCTGCTGACCTACAGCCCCTCCCGGAGGATACCCCGACGTCTCCTTATCGGAGGGGAACTCTCTAGCGCCTGGAGAGACGGAGAGTGACCCGCCAATCTGGGCTCCATCGCCTGTGATCGGCGGGGACACCGAAGTGTCCTCCCAGCGGGTGCCCTTCGCCCAAGAAGACGAGGGCGGGGTAGGTGACGAGGCAACCGGGGGTAATACCTCGGCCGATGCGGACCATGGGGAAACAACCCCCATGGAGACCGAAGACGGGGGGCCCGAACAATCCGGGGGCCTCCCGAACATTGACCGGCCGGAGCCTAATGCGGCTCCAGGGTCCGAAGACCAAACCCCCCAAGCGGGGGCGGATACGGAGGCACCCACAGTCAATCCAGAGGCGCCAAATTCTATAGAGGGAGCACTGCAAAGTGCTTTCATCATGGAAGAACACCACACCGTGATGGGTGCGGTGATAAAGAAGATTCAGTCCGTCAAGGGCAGACTGAATGAAGTTTTCAACAGCCTGCTAACAGGCTTTGAGGTAAGCAATGTAATGTTCTTTATAGAACTTATTTTTTATGCACATATATAGCCAGTAGCCCCTGATGCTTTGTGTGATTCTGAAAGGAATCGGACGAAGTATCCCCAATATAGCATGCTTACAGAGCTGAACTGTTTGTGCATGCTTCACTAGTTACGGCAACTACGCGAGATGTGGAAGTTGCCGAACTAAACCGGAAGCTCTTGTTGGCCAACGCGGACCTTGACCGCGTCAATAGGCGTTTAGATGAAATGCAAGGTATGCGGATTTTAAGATGTCAGTAAGACTAATGAACTTGAGTATGTAAACTCTGATATGGTATTCTGTATTACACAGTTGGCGCCACTGAGTTTGAGGCCATCAAGGGCGAGGTTGCCAAGGCCAAGAAGGAGGCTGAGGCGAACGAGGTAGCCGCTGTCAAAGCGGCTGTCGATTTAGAGGCCGAGAAGGCTGAGTGCGAGAAGCAACGGGCTCGGGTGTCCGAAGTCGAGGTTGAACTTAAAGATGCCATCCTCAAATGCGAGGCATCAGGGAAGAAGGCTTCGGAACAGGCATCCGAGCTTGCTGCGGGAGTGAAGTGTGCCCAGGATGCGTGAGGCGAGTCGCGCAACGCTCGTCAAGAAATCGAGCAGGCACGTCAGATAGCATCTGGTAAGACATTTCTCTTACGGAGCATCTTCGAAGGGCAGAAGTATATTGGGTTGACACGATTATGGAGTTCTCTAGGCGTGTTTGCTGATCTTCTGAGGAGCAGCGCAGATGCCGCCCAATACTTCCGAGCCTAGGAGTGGAACAATACGGAGAAGTTATTCTGGTCGCAGTTCTATGCGTCACAACATCCAGTGCCCCTCAGCGACCAGATGAAGCAGCTGGTCGAGCTTCACAACATGGCGGGCTCAGCCATGAAGAACTTAATAGTCCGGCTATGGCCCGCTGATCCAGTCCCAAGTAGCTACTTCGGAATAGTGAAGCAGCTCGTCGAGGCGAGTCCGCGGGTCGACGCATTGATGCATTCAGCCTATATAGAAGGTGCTCGGATGGCCTTCGCTCGTGTCAAAGTGCACTGGGTGAAGATGAATGCGGGGCATATTGCCACTGCTGGTCCACCCGTCGGCAAGGAGCACCGCAAGCCGGAGAAGTACTCCGAGGACATCATCGACGGAGCCCCCCTTATAGAAGGCCAGTGTTCGAAGGATGTTGTCTTCAAGTGATTGTATCCGGATGTAAAGACTATGCTTATGAATCTGATGTATATAACTTTTGCGCTATGTATGATATCAACGTCTTTTACCTCATGTTTGCCTGTTTATTTAAATCTGAAAGTTTCTAGTCGTCGGCTTCAGCCCCCAAGTACATAGTACTGGGGTGTTCGGTCATATGCATATACACTCTTTATCCAACGTCTTGGTCCGTATAGGAGGTGTATGCCGAGCGAACCAGGCAATCAGACTATGTGGCTTTATTGCTTTCACTTAGTCATAGGAGCTTGACATGTGGGGCTAGGTACTAGCCCCTGGTGCGGATATGATATTCCTTTATTTATTGTATCCAATTGCACCTGGCTGGGCAAAAACAAACCCTTCATATAACACGGGGTAGATCTCTATTGATCATAGTATAAAACTAAGCCGCCGGATTGCGGACCATGTTCTCGCCTATCATGACGGTCAGTTGTCAGCTTTCTCTACTGAGGTACTTGACCAGACGAGCCAGAAGTACAATCGCAGTAGTTCTCCCTTTACACCCTAGCCGAACAATCGAGAACGTAGGGGTAAGCACAGGAGCTGGGCAACCCAACTATTGACCCAAGACATGATTCGGAACTGATGCATATAAGGTAAATATCCAGGACGCCGAACACTCCCTACAGGCATTCGTTCTTTTCAACATATACTGGGCTGAATACAGCCCCTGGTAATAAACCCTTATTAACAAGGCACATATGGAAATCTGATGTGGGAAGAGAACATTTATGATGAGTGAATAAAACTCCGAACATAATGTGAATCAAGCTGTTCTATTAATATCCCTTTATGGTATAGCGAGCCGCAAACTTACAGACAATGCCGAAAACCTTTTTGGACATTTTACATGCCAAAAAGGTATATAACAAGAAAGATAAAAGAGGTTTACATAGGGTCTTAATCTAAAGAGAAACCTTTACGGGTCCCTACTACACGTCTGCGTCGTTTCCTCCTCTGTAATGTGTCCTTGAAGGGGTGAGAGTATGATGGCCGCATGTAAAGGGAAAAGAAAATAAACCTTGAAACAAAAATAAAACTAGTGTGGCCATGACAAGACTGGTTCGTTTAAGGAACCTAAAAACATAAGTTTAGAGTCCGAATAGGGTTAAGCCGAACTATGGACTATATGCAGTGTGCCCCTAGCGTCGCCCAAGGGATTTTTAAGGCATAATTATGCACTCTAGGTACATGTGCTATCACCTTATGGGGCAGTCGATGGGGGCGTAGCTGCTAATCCAGCTCAAGTTCATCTGAGCTACCGCACTGGGGCATTTTCCGGACACGTTCAGTTATGTCCACGACTAACAGATTATCCGACTTGAATAGGCCATTTTGAACTTTGGATTCTAGGGCCGCAGTGTCCTCCTCTGTATGGAGAGAGCGCTCCATATTTCCATTGACCATAATGACGCCACGTGGTCCAGGCATTTTAATCTTTAAATAGGCATAATGTGGGACTGCATTAAAGCGGGCGAAGGTTGTTCTTCCGAGTAGTGCATGATAGCCACTTCGAAATGGAGCGATGTCGAAGATTAGCTCTTCGCTTTGAAAGTTATCTGGAGAGCCGAATATGACTTCTAGTGTTATAGAGCCCGTGCAGCGGGCTTCCACGCCCGGTATCACTCCTTTAAAGGTCGTGCTGCTTGGCTTGATTCTTGATGGGTCTATCCCCATCTTGCGGACAGTGTCCTGATATATCAGATTAAGACTGCTGTCGCCGTCCATGAAGACTCGGGTTAGATGGTATCCATCGATTATTTGGTCAAGCACTAGGGCAGCCGACCCCCCATGACGAATACTAGTCGGATGATCCTTGCGATAGAAAGTTATTGGGCAGGCCGACCATGGGTTGAATTTGGGGGCGACAGGCTCAACGGCGTAGACATCTCGGAGTGTGTGCTTGCGCTCCCTCTTTGGGATATGAGTGGCATATATCATGTTCACTGTTTTAACCTGCGGTGGAAATTTCTTCTGTCCCCTATATTCGGTTGGCGAGGTTCATCATCGTCGTCGCTCTGAGGCTCCTTCCCCTTGTGTTCGGCATTGAGCTTGCCGGCCTGCTTGAAGACCCAACAGTTACAGTTGGTGTGGTTGGCAGGTTCCTCCGGGGTGCCATGGATTTGGCAGGGCCTATCCAATATTTTGTCCAGACTGGATGGACCATCCCTGTTGCCTTTAAATGGCTTCTTCCGTTGACCGGGTCTGGAGCCACTGAATCCGGCATTTACCGTTGTATCATCTGGGCTTCCAGCATTATTTCGACGTTTGTTTTTGTTACATCGTGGCTTTCCATTGCCGTCCCTGGCTTCAGATGTTCCAGGGTCAATGGTTCTACTACGATCTAACCAGCTATCCTCACCCGCGCAAAAGCGAGTCATGAGTATAGTTAGGGCTGCCATTGTCCTCGGCTTTTCCTGTCCAAGGTGTCTGGCTAGACATTCATCCCGGATGCTGTGCTTGAATGTCGCTAACGCTTCAGCGTCTGGACAGTCGATGATTTGGTTCTTCTTAGTGAGAAACCGATTCCAAAGCTTGCGGGCTGACTCCCCGGGTTGTTGGATGATGTGACTTAGATCGTCAGCATCCGGGGGCCGGACATAAGTCCCTTGAAAATTGGCCCGAAAAGCATCCTCAAGTTCTTCCCAACTCCCAATGGAGTTCTCTGGGAGGTTGTTTAGCCAGTGCCGAGCTAGTCCTTTCGGCTTGAGGGGTAAATATTTAATGTCGTGGAGATCATCTCCTCGAGCCATGTGAATGTGAGGAATATAGTCTTCTATCCAGACGACAGGATCCATCATTCCATCGTACTCTTCAATATTCACGGGTTCAAACCCTTCTGGAAAGTCATGATCCAGCACCTTATCGGTGAAGCACAGAGGGTGTGCAGCTCCTCTGTATTTTGCTATATCATGGCGTATGTCCGATGGTTGTGATGTTCGGTATTGACCCCGAACTGGTATGTTACCGGTGCGATTGGCTTGATGGCCGCCGTCCCATGCGAGAGCCCGGTCCCTAGGTCCATAGATAGACCTAGTCTTGCTAGCTTTTTTGTTCAGATCCTCACGCAGATCATGTTTTCGGACTTGAGCCGCATCCTCCTTTCCTTTACGGGGTGGTGGTGTGGGCTTGTGTACGCCATTGCTAGCAACTCTGTCCCGTCCACGAGGTGGTCGGTCCGGCTTGTCGGCGTTGTTATTCTTCGGCGGGACGGGCGCTGCGGCCTCGTCGTCGAATTCGGGCAGTAGTTTATGCTTGGGATAGCCTTTGGTTTGGCCGTTATAGCCATGTTTCTGTTCGGCGTCTAGCACCTCATTCCATCTATTGTTGAGCGTGTCCTGTGCGGCTCGAAGCCGTCTCTACTACTTTTTCAGGCTCCTCCAGGTGGCAATAAGCCTCCGATGGAAGCACTTTTGTTCTGGAAGGTTCTTCTGGGACGATGTATTCGTCGTCGTCCAGGCTAACTTCTTCTTCGGAGACAGGTTCATAAGTACCGTCTTTGGAATTGCTGTCATCGGAAAGCAGCTTCGAACACTGCTCGCCGTCCCCTCGCTCCTCCTGCTCCATCGCTGGGTCTGCAGGGTCTTCGGCTTGTTTCGGAATATTATCGTCGTTAGTGACGGTGTTGCTATCTTTTTCCTTTACGGGATTTGGTTCGGCACTTTGGACGCCGATGATGTCTACTACGCAACCTTCTCCTTGTAGACGTTGTAGGGCCTCCACGTGCAGTGGTTTGTAGGACAGTAGCAAATTTCCCTCAAGTGGATGACCTAAGGTTTATCAATCCATGGGAGGCGTCGGATGAAGATGGTCTCTCTCAAACAATCCTACAACCAAATAACAAAGAGTCTCTTGTGTCCCCAACACAACCAATACAATAGCAAATTGTATAGGTGCACTAGTTCGACGAAGAGATGGTGTTACAAGTGCAATATGGATGGTAGATATAGGTTTTTGTAATCTGAAAATATAAAAACAGTAAGGTAACTAATGATAAAAGTTAGCATTAACCGTGTTGCAATGCGTTGAAACAGGGCCTAGGGTTCATACTTCACTACTGCAATTTCTCTCAACAATAATAACATAACTGGATCATATAACTATCAACATGCAACAAATATTCACTCCAAAGTAACTAATAGCGGAGAACAAACGAAGATATTATTGTAGGGTACGAAACCACCTCAAAGTTATTCTTTCTGATCGATCTATTCAAGAGTCCGTAGTAAAATAACACGAGGCTATTCTTTCCGTTCAATCTATCCTAGAGTTTGTACTAGAATAACAGCTTAAGATACAAATCAACAAAAACCCTAATGTCACCTAGATACTCCATTGTCACCTCAAGTATCCGTGGGTATGATTATACGATATGCATCACACAATCTCAGATTCATCTATTCAACCAACACAAAGAACTTCAAAGAGTGCCCCAAAGTTTCTACCGGAGAGTCAATACGAAAACGTGTGCCAACCCCTATGCATAGATTCCCAAGGTCACGTAACCCGCAAGTTGATCACCAAAACATACATCAAGTAGATCGCGTGATATCCCATTGTCACCATAGATAAGCACATGCAAGACATACATCAAGTGTTCTCAAATCCTTAAAGACTCAATCCGATAATATAACTTCAAAGGGAAAACTCAATCCATTACAAGAGAGTAGAGGGGGAGAAACATCATAAGATCCAACTATAATAGCAAAGCTCGTGATACATCAAGATCGTGCCATCTCAAGAACACGAGAGAGAGAGAGAGAGAGAGAGAGAGATCAAACACATAGGTACTGGTACATACCCTCAGCCCCGAGGGTGGACTACTCCCTCCTCGTCATGGAGAGCGTCAGGATGATCATGATGGCCACCGGAGAGGGATTCCCCCCTCCGGCAGGGTGCCAGAACGGGTCTAGATTGGTTTTCGGTGGCAACAGAAGCTTTCGGCGGCGGAACTCCCGATCTAGGGTATTTTCCGGAGGTTTCAGTATATATAGGAGGTGTTGGAGTCGGGGAAAAGTAAAGGGGACCTCCGGGCTATCCACGAGGCAGGGGCGCGCCCAGGGGGTGCCCCCTAACCTCGTGGGCAGCCCGGGAATTTTCTAGTCCCCCTCCGGCACTTTGTGGGATTCTTCTGGTCCAAAAATAACCTCCGTTGAGTTTTAGGTCAATTGGGCTGCGTTGGTATTCCTTTTCTGCGATACTCTAAAATAGGAGAAAAACAGAAACTGGCACTGGGTTAATAGGTTAGTCCCAAAAATCATCTAAAAGTGTATATAAAAGCCCATAAAACATTCGAGAAGGATAATATAATAGCATGGAACAATCAAAAAATATTGATACGTTGGAGACATATCAAGCATCCCAAGCTTAATTCCTGCTCGTCCTCGAGTAGGTAAATGATAAAAACAGAATTTTTGATGTGGAATGCTAACCAACATAATTCTCAATGTAATTGCTTTATTAATGTTCAGATCCGAAAGATTCAAGATAAAAGTCTATATTGACATAAGAATAATAATACTTCAAGCATACTAACGAAGCAATCATGTCTTTTCAAAATAACATGGTCAAAGAAAGTTCATCCCTACAAAATCATATAGTTAGGCTATGCTCCATCTTCGTCACACAAAATATTCCAATCATGCACAACACCGGTTTCAGCCAAGCACTTGTTTCATACTTAATTTTTTTCAAACCTTTCAATTTTCACACAGTACATGAGCGTGAGCCATGGATATAGCACTATGGGTGGAATAGAATGGTGGTTGTGCAGAAGATCAAAGAAGAAGAAGATGGTCTCACATCAACTAGGCGTATCAACGGGCTATGGAGATGCCCATCAATAGATATCAATGTGAGTGAGTAGGGATTGCCATGCAACAGATGCACTAGAGCTATAAATGTATGAAAGCTCGACAAAAGAAACTAAGTGGGTGTGCATCCAACTTGATTGCCCACGAAGACCTAGGGCATTTGAGGAAGCCCATCATTGGAATATACAAGCCAAGTTCTATAATGAAAATTCCCACTAGTATATGAAAGTGACAAAACAAGAGACTCTCTATCATGAAGATCATGGTGCTACTTTGAAGCAGAAGTGTGGAAAAAGATAGTAGCATTGTTCCTTTTCTTTTCTTTTTCTTTTTTTCATTTCTTTTTTTCCTTTTTTGGGCCTTTATTTTTCTTTGGCCTTTCCTTATTTTTTTATTTTTTTATTTTTTTTCTTTGGGACAATGCTCTAATAATGATGATCATCCCACTTATATTGATTTACAACTTGATATTACAACTCGATAGTAGAACAAAGTATGACTCTATATGAATGCCTCCGGCGGTGTACCAGGATGTGCAATGAATCAAGAGTGACATGTATGAAAAATTATGCATGGTGGCCTAGCCACGAATACGATGTCAACTACATGATCATGCATGGTAATATGACAATGATGAAGCGTGTCATAGCAAATGGAACGGTGGAAAGTTGCATGGCAATGTATCTCGGAATGGCTATGGAAATGCCATGATAGGTAGGTATGGTGGCTGTTTTGAGGAAGGTATATGGTGGGTGTATAGTAAAGGCGAGAGTTGCACGGTACAAGAGAGGCTAGCAATGGTGGAAGGGTGAGAGTGCGTATAATCCATGGACTCAACATTAGTCATAAATAACTCACATACTTATTGCAAAAATCTACACGTCATGAAAACAAAGTACTACATGCATGCTCCTAGGGGAAGGGTTGGTAGGAGTTAACCATCGCGCGATCCCGACCTCCACACAAAGGATGACACTCAATGAAATACCTCATGCTTCAAATTTGTCACACAACGGTTACCATACATGCATACTATGGGACTTGCAAACCTCAACACAAGTATTTCTCAAATTCACAACTACTCTACTAGCATGACTCTAATATCACCATCCTCATATCTCAAAACAATTATCAAGCATCAAACTTCTCCTAGTATTCAATGCACTTTATATGAAAGTTTTTACTATACCCATCTTGGATGCCTATCATATTATGACTAGTTTTATAGCCAAAGCAAATTACCATGATGTTCCAAAGTACTCCCAAAATAATATAAGTGAATCATGAGAGTTCAATAATTTCTTCAAAATAAAACCACTGTCATGCTCTAAAAGATATAAGTGAAGCACTAGATCAAATGACAAACTACTCCAAAGGATATAAGTGGAGATCAATGAGTAGTTGAATAATTATGTAACTATGTGAAGACTCTCTAACATTTAAGAATTTCAGATCTTGGGATATTATTCAAACAGCAAGGAAAACAAATTAAAACAAAATGACGCTCCTAGCAAAACACATATCATGTGGTGAATAAAATATAGCATCGAGTAAAGTTACCGATAGACGAAGACAAAAGAGGGGATGCCTTCTCGGGGAATCCCCAAGCTTAGGCTCTTGGTTGTCCTTGAATATTACCTTGGGGTGCCTTGGGCATCCCCAAGCTTAGGCTCTTGCCATTCCTTATTCCATAGCCCATCGAATCTTTACCCAAAACTTGAAAACTTCACAACACAAAACTCAACAGAAAACTCGTAAGCTCCGTTAGTATAAGAAAATAAATCACCACTTTTGGTACTGTTAAGAACTCATTCTAAATTCATATTGGTGTAATATCTACTATATTCCAACTTCTCTATGCTTCATGCCCTCCGATACTACTCATAGATTCATCAAAATAAGCAAACAACACATAGAAAACAGAATCTGACAAAAATAGAACGGTGTGTAGCAATCTGTAACTTTCGAATACTTCTGTAACTCTAAAAATTCTGAATAAATTGGTGGACGTAAGGAATTTTTCTATTAATCATCTGCAAAAAGAATCAACTAAAAAGCACTCTCCAGTAAAAAATGACAGCCAATCTCGTGAGCGCTAAAGTTTCTGTTTTTACAGCATGATCGCATAAACTTCACACAAGTCTTCCCAAAGGTTCTACTTGGCACAAACACTAATTAAAACACAAAACCACATCTAAACAGAAGCTAGATGCAATATTTATTCCTAAATAGAAGCAAAAAAAAGAAAATAAAATTGGGTTGCCTCCCAACAAGCGCTATCGTTTAACGCCCCTAGCTAGGCATGACGATTTCAATGATGCTCACATAAAAGAAAAGAATTGAAACATAAAGAGAGCATCATGAAGAATATGACTAGCACATTTAAGTCTAACCCACTTCCTATGCATAGGGATTTTTTCAGCAAACAACTTATGGGAGCGATAATCAACTAGCATAGGAAGGGAGAACGAGCATAACTTCAAGATTTTAAGCACATAGAGAAGAAACTTGATATTATTGCAATAGGTAGAAGCATATGATCCTCTCTCATGATAATTTTCAGTAGCATCATGAATGAATTCAACCATATAACCAGCACATAAAGCATTCTTTTCATGATCTACTTGCATAGAAATTTTACTACTCTCCACATAAGCAAATTTATTCTCATCAATAGTAGTGGGAGCAAACTCAACAAAATAACTATCATGTGAAGCATAATCCAATTGAAAATTAAAATCATGATGAAAAGTTTCATGATTATCTTTATTCTTTATAGCATACGTGTCATCACAATAATCATCATAGATAGGAGGCATGCTTTCTTCATAATAAATTTGCTCATCAAAACTAGGGGGGACTAAACATATCATCTTCATAAAACATAGCATCCCCAAGCTTGTGGCTTTGCATATCATTAGCATCATGGGTATTCAAAGAATTCATACTAACAACATTGCAATCATGCTCATCATGCACATATTTTATGCCAAGCATTAGATGTAATTCTTCTTCTAGTACTTGAGCACAATTTTCCTTCCCATCATTTTCACGAAAGACATTAAAAATATGAAGCATATGAGGTAACCTTAATTCCATTTTTTTTGTAGTTTTCTTTTATAGACCAAACTAGTGATAAAACAAGAAACTAAAAGATTCGATTGCAAGATCTAAAGATATACCTTCAAGCACTAACCTCCCCGGCAACGGCTCCAAAAAAGAGCTTGATGTCTACTATGCAACCTTATCCTTGTAGAAATTGTTGGGCCTCCAAGTGCAGAGGTTTGTATGGCAGTAGAAAATTTCCCTCAAGTGGATGACCTAAGGTTTATCAATCCGTGAGAGGCATAGGATGAAGATGGTCTCTCTCAAACAACCCTGCAACCAAATAACAAAGAGTCTTTTGTGTCCCCAACACACCCAATACAATGGCAAATTGTATAGGTGCACTAGTTCGGCGAAGAGATGGTGATACAAGTGCAATATGGATGGTAGATATAGGTTTTTGTAATCTGAAAATATAAAAACAGCAAGGTAACTAATGATAAAAGTGAGCATAAACCGTGTTGCAATGCGTTGAAACAAGGCCTAGGGTTCATACTTTCAGTAGTGCAAGTTCTCTCAACAATAATAACATAACTTCATCATATAACTATCCCTCAACATGCAACAAAGAGTCACTCAAAAGTAACTAATAGCGGAGAACAAACGAAGAGATTATTGTAGGGTATGAAACCACCTCAAAGTTATTCTTTCTGATCGATCTATTCAAGAGTCCGTAGTAAAATAACACGAGGCTATTCTTTCCGTTCAATCTATCCTAGAGTTCGTACTAGAATAACACCTTAAGATACAAATCAACCAAAACCCTAATGTCACCTAGATACTCCATTGTCACCTCAATTATCCGTGGGTATGATTATACGATATGCATCACACAATCTCAGATTCATCTATTCAACCAACACAAAGAAATTCAAAGAGTGCCCCAAAGTTTCTACCGGAGAGTCAAGACGAAAACATGTGCCAACCCCTATGCATAGATTCCCAAGGTCACGGAACCCACAAGTTGATCACCAAAACGTACATCAAGTAGGTCGCGTGATATCCCATTGTCACCACAGGTAAGCACATGGAAGACATACATCAAGTTTTTTCAAATCCTTAAAGACTCAATGCGATAAGATAACTTCAAAGGGAAAACTCAATCCATTATAAGAGAGTAGAGGGGGAGAAACATCATAAGATCCAACTATAATAGCAAAGCTCGCGATACATCAAGATCGTGCCATCTCAAGAACACGAGAGAGAGAGAGAGAGAGAGAGAGAGAGAGAGATCAAACACATAGCTACTGGTACATACCATTAGCCCCGAGGGCGGACTACTCCCCCCTCGTCATGGAGAGCGCCGGGATGATGAAGATGGCCACCGGAGAGGGATTCCCCCCTCCGGCAGGGTGCTAGAACGGGTCTAGATTGGGTTCGGTGGCAACAGAGGCTTTCGGCGACGGAACTCCCGATCTAGGTTATTTTCTGGAGGTTTCAGTATATATAGGAGGTGTTGGAGTCGGGGAAAGTAAAGGGGACCTTCGGGCTGTCCACGAGGCAGGGGGCGCCCCTGCCCTCGTGGGCAGCCCGGGAACCTTCTGGTCCCCCTCCGGCACTTTTTGGGCTTCTTCTGGTCCAAAAATAACCTCCGTTGAGTTTCAGGTCAATTGGGCTGTGTTTGATATTCCTTTTCTGCAATACTCTAAAACAGGAGAAAAACAGAAACTGTCACTGGGCTCTGCGTTAATAGGTTAGTCCCAAAAATCATATAAATGTGTATATAAAAGCCCACAAAACATCTTAGAAGGATAATATAATAACATGGAATAATAAAAAATTATAGATACGTTGGAGACGTATCACCCGATGTTTGGGAGGTTCTTCGACGGGTTTGTCCTCTAAGGGATCGTTTTCGCCGTCACCCTCCGCCTCCTTAGGTGCATCCACCATGTACACGTCGTATGAAGACATAGCTGTCCACCGCCCGGTTACGGGCCGACTTTGATCTATATCTGCTTCGGCTTCGAGGTCCATCCCTTCGAAGTCTTCGGAAGCGTAGTCAAGTAGATCGGTTAGATCTTCAATAGTGGCTACCAAGTGGGTGATGGGTGGGGAGGAAATTCTCCATCAGCATCCAGTTCGAAGCGGATATAGTGCGGCTGCCTGTCCCCATCTAGGGAGAGGGATCTTAACGACTTTAGCATGTCGCCAAAGGGTGAGTGCTAGAAGATATCTGCAGCACTGAATTCAGCTATAGACGCCTGATCTGGTTTGAAGGGCGGAGGTGTGCTTGATTCGGAATCAGAGGCGGGAATTAGGTCCGGGGTTCTGATGATACAGACCCCGCTTAAAGTTGGGTCCGTGTGCAGCTCCAACGTCGTGGAGTCTGCGGCTTCCGTGGTGGGGATAAGCTTCCCGTCCTCGGGCAACACGGTATATTCCGGATCTAAGGCCAGAACTGTTACAGGTGCTATTTCCTGATCCAATGACAGAGCTAAATCATGTTCATCATGAGGGCAGAAAGAGGTTGACGCTGGCTCGAATCCAGCGAAGATCAGGTCTCCGCGAATATCAGCAACGTAGTTTAAGCTTCCAAATCTGATTTGATGGGCAGGGGCGTAGCTCTCAATCTGCTCAAGATGGCCTTCAGTGTTGGCGCGTAGTGCGAAGCCGCCGAACACGAAGAGTTGTCCAGGAGGGAAGATTCCCTCGGTGTTGCCGTCATTGTTGATGACGCGATCCATCAGTCCTTCGGTCGACGACATAGTGGAACTCTCAATGAAAGCACCAATGTCGGTGTCAAAACCGGCGGATCTCGGGTAGGGGGTCCCGAACTATGTATGTGAGGATCGATGGTAACAGGAGGCTGGGGACACGATGTTTACCCAGGTTCAGGCCCTCTCGGTCGAGGTAAAACCCTACTTCGTGCTATAATAATATGGATGAATATGAATACAAGAGTTGATCTACCTCGAGATCGTAATGCCTAAACCCTAAAGTCTAGCCTATGAGGATTTTAGATTCTCCGTTAGCCTCTACGGACTAAACCCTCCGGTTTATATACACAACGGAGGGGCCTAGGGTTTGTCCATACCATCTTGCAGAGGAAGGAACGATTACACCCGAACCTAAAAGTTGCCTTTACACGAATACAGGAGTCCTATCTGGATACGAGAGATGATCTTCGACTATGATCTTCACGTCCGACCAGTTCGGCCCACCAATAGTTATATATCCTCCCGAGGACCCCTCTATCCAGGACTCCCTCAGTCGCATCCTACAGTCAGCGTGTGCTCTGATGCCATCTTGTAGCGACCATGATTCCAATGAATCAAAGTCTCTATGCTCACTGTCATTCCTAGATCGGTATGCTGACACACACAGTACTCGAGGATTTATAACAGAGATTCAATCACACTTTATTACATCGAAAATCCTCGAAGAGGCAATATCCATTACACAAATATGGCTGAAGGCCATCTAATAAAATAAACTGCAGAAGCAAAGAAGAATAGTTGAGTCTATCCAACTCCACGGCAAACATTGAGTGCATGACAACGACCTATTGCACCTTAATATTTGTCTAAAAACTCTTTAACATGATACATTGCAGCCATGTAGGTCAGCACATTGAATATGCTGGCATGAACATACTGTAATAATTATGATCAATGTCTACAACTACATGCAAATTTGGCTGGTGGAGGCTGTAAGGTTAATTTTACATAAAGCTAGTTTTTCCCTACAACAAAGTAATGTATTTTATTTACTACTCCATCCGTCCCAAAATAAGTGACTCAAAGGTGACTCAAATTTGTACTAAAGTTAGTACAAAGTTGAGTCATTTTTCAGTCACTTATTTTGAGACGAACGGAGTACTTGGTTAAAATTTAACATGAACATTGAGAATGGTACCCCCATCTCAATCCCAAACCACCAAAGTCATTATTAACTGATACGTCCATTTTGCATCATGCTTTTATGTTGATATTTATTGCACTATGGGCTATTATTACACGTTATGTCACAATACTTATACATTTTCTCTCTTATTTTACAAGGTTTGCATGAAGAGGGAGAATGCCGGCAGTTGGAATTCTGGGCTGGAAAAGAAGCAAACTCTGGAAACCTATTATGCACAACTCAAAAAGCTCCGAAACTCCATAGGACAACATTTCAGAAAATATAAAAAATATCTGGCGAAAGAAGATCACCAGGGGGCACCACCTATCCAAGAGGGTGGGGGGCGCTCCCCCTCTCGGCGCGGCCCCCTGCTTCATGGGCCCCCTCCGATGGCTCCCCGATGCCCATCTTCTCCTATATGAGGTGTTTTGACCTAGAAAAAAACAGAAGGAGGCTTTCGGGACCAGATGCCGCCGTCTTGAGGTGGAACCTTGGTGGAAACCAATCTAGGGCTCTAGCAGAGCTGTTCTACCGGGGATACTTCCCTCCGGGAGGGGGAAATCATCACCGCCGTCATCACCCACAACTCTCCCATCTTGGGGAGGGCTATCTTCATCAACATCTTCACCAGCACCATCTCCTCTCAAACCCTAGTTCATCTCTTGTATCCAATCTTCGTACCCAAACCTCAGATTGGTACATGTGGGTTGCTAGTAGTGTTGATTACTCCTTGTAGTTGATGCTAGTTGGTTTATTAGGTGGAAGATCATATGTTCAGATCCATTATGCATATTAATACCCCTCTGATCATGAACAATATTATGTCTTGTGAGTAGTTACTTTTGTTCCTGGGGACATGGGAAAAGCCTTGCTATAAGTAGTCATGTGAATTTGGTATTCGTTCGATATTTTGATGAGATGTATGTTGTCTCTCCTCTAGTGGTGTCATGTGAACGTCGACTACATGACATTTCACCATTATTTGGGCCTAGAGGAAGGCATTGGGAAGTAATAAGTAGATGACAGGTTGCTAGAGTGACAGAAGCTTAAACCCTAGTTTATGCGTTGCTTTGTAAGGGGCTGATTTGGATCCACTTTTTTTCATGCTATGGTTAGGTTTACCTTAATACTTATTTTGTAGTTGCGTATGCTTGCATTAGAGGTTAATCATAAGTGGGAGGCTTGTCCAAGTAAGGACAGCACCCAAGCACTGGTCCACCCACATACCAATTTATCAAAGTACCGAACGTGAATCAAATGATCGTGATGAAAACTAGCTTGACGATAATTCCCATGTGTCCTCGGGAGCGCTTTCCTTCATATAAGAGTTTGTCCAGGCTTGTCCTTTGCTACAAAAAGGATTGGGCCATCTTGCTGCACCTTATTTACTTTTACCTTTTGACACTTGCTACCAATTACCCTATCACAAAACTATATGTTACCTATAATTTCAGTGCTTGCAGAAAATACCTTACTGAAAACTGCCTATCATTTCTTTTCGCTCCTCGTTGGGTTTGACACTCTTACTTATCGAAAGGACTATGATAGATCCCCTACACTTGTGGGTCATCAAGACTCTTTCCTGGCGCCGTTGCCGGGGAGTGAAGCGCCTTTGGTAAGTGGAATTTGGTAAGGAAAAATTTATATAGTGTGCTGAAATTTATTGTCACTTGTTACTATGGCTCATCATCCTTTGAGGGGCTTGTTCGGGGTATCTTCACCCCACCAGAAGAGAAAATAGTTTCTCCTTAACCTACTACACCTACTAAAAATGTTTGCTTTGAAATTCCTTCAGGTATGATAGAGAAACTGCTAGATAATCCCTTTACAGGAGACGGAACACTGCATCCCGATTTACACCTAATCTATGTGGATGAATTTGTGGATTATTTAAGCTTGCAGGTATGCCCAAGGATGTTATCAAGAAGAAGGTCTTCCCTTTATCTTTGAAGGGAGATGCATTGACATGTTTTAGGCTATGTGATGATATTGGATCATGGAACTATAATCGTCTGAAGTTGGAATTTCATCAGAAGTTCTACCCTATGCACCAGGTTCATCGTGATCGTAATTATATTTATAATTTTTGGACTCGCAAAGGAGAAAGCATCGCTCAAGCTTGGGGGAGGCTTCAGTCAATGTTATGTTCATGCCCAAATCATGAGCTCTCAAGAGAAATGATCATCCAAAAAATTTATGCTCGGCTTTCTCTCAATAATCGCTCCATGCTCGATACTTCTTGTTCTGGTTCTTTTATGATGAAGACTGATGAATTCAAATGGGATTTATTGGAAAGAATTAAACGCAACTCTAAACATTGGGATCTCGACGAAGGTAAGGAGTCAGGTATGACCCCTAAGTTTGATTGTGTTAAAGCTTTTATGGATACCGATGTTTTTCATAAGTTTAGCACTAAATATGGACTTGACTATGAGATAGTAGCTTCTTTCTGTGAATCATTTGCTACTCATGTTGGTCTTCCCAAGGAGAAGTGGTTTAAATACCATCATCCCATTGAAGTAAAAGTAGTTGAACATGTTCAAGTTGAAGAAAAGACTCTCACTTATAATGTTGATCCTATTGTTCCTACCGCTTATATTGAGAAACCACCTTTCCCTATTAGAATAAATGATCATGCTAAAGCTTTAAATGTGGTTCGTAAGAGTAGTAAAAGAACAGCTACACCCTCTAAGCAAATTAAAGTTGAACCTAGTGTTGCTATGTTTAAAGATCTCTTGGTTGAAAATTTAGATGGACATGTTATTTACCTCCAAGAGGAAGCTGCTAGAATAACCAAACCCGACGCTAGGAATAAACATAGACCTGTTATAGGCTTGCATGTTATCTCTGTTAAAATAGGAGATCATTGCTATCATGGTTTGCGTGACGTAGGTGCTAGTGTGATTGTAATACCTATATCCTTATATGATGAAATTATGCATGATATTGCACCCGTTGAGCTAGAAGGTATAGAGATGTTACTATTAAACTTGCTAATAGAGACACTATTTCACCAATTGGGATTGTTAGAGATGTTGAAGTCTTGTGTGGGAAAGTTAAATACCCTTCTGATTTTCTTGTTCTTGGTTCCCCACAAGATGATTTTTGTCCCATCATATTTGGTAGACCCTTCTTGAATACTGCTAATGCTAAGATAGACTGCATGAAAGATATTGTTACTGTTGGTTTAGGGGATAAGTCTAATGATTTTAACTTTGCTAAATTTCATAGACAACCCCTTTATAAAGAATTACCTAGTAAGGATGAAATTATTGGTATTTCTTCTATTGTTGTGCCTCCTAATGATCCTTTAGAACAGTATCTGCCTGACCATGAAAACGATATGTATATGAATGAGAGAAGGGAAATAGATGAAATATTCATTAAGCAGGGACCCATATTAAAAACATATTGCCTGTTGAAATCCTAGGGGATCCTCCTCCACCCAAGGGTGATCCCGTGTTTGAACTTAAACCTTTACCTGAGAATCTTAAGTATGTTTATCTTGATGTAAAGAAGATATATCATGTTATTATTAGTGCTAACTTTTCAGAGCAGGAAGAAGAAGAAATATTGAAAACTCTGAAGAAGCACCGTGCTGCTATTGGATATACTCTGGATGATCTTAAGGGCATTAGTCCAACTTTATGCCAACACAAGATAAAATTGGAAGAGAACGCTAAACCGGTTATTGATCATCAACGACGGTTAAATCCTAAGATGACAGAAGTGGTAAGGAAGGAAATACTAAAGCTTCTAGAGGCAGGTATTATCTATCCAGTTGCTGATAGCCAATGGGTAAGTCCTGTCCATTGTGTCCCTAAGAAGGGAGGTATGACTATTGTTCCTAATGATAAAGATGAATTGATCCCTCAAAGAATTGTTACATGTTATAGGATGGTAATTGATTTCCGCAAATTAAATAAAGCTACTAAGAAAGATCATTACCCCTTGCCTTTTATTGATCAAGTGCTAGAAAGGTTATCCAAACATACTCATTTTTGCTTTCTAGATGGTTATTCAGGTTTCTCTCAAATACCTGTGTCAAAAGGGGATTAAGAAAAGACCACTTTTACTTGTCCTTTCGGTACCTTTGCTTATAGACGTATGCCTTTTGGTTTATGTAATGCACCTGCTACCTTTCAAAGATGCATGATGGCTATATTCTCTGATTTTTGTGAAAAGATTGTTGAGGTTTTCATGGATGATTTCTCCGTTTACGGAACTTCTTTTGATGATTGCTTGAGCAACCTTGATCAAGTTTTGCTGAGATGTGAAGACACTAATCTTGTCTTGAATTGGGAGAAGTGCCACTTCATGGTTAATGAAGGCATTGTCCTGGGTCAAAAAATTTCTGAAAGAATTATTGAAGTTGACAAAGCTAAAGTTGATGCTATTGAAAAGATGCCGTGCCCCAAGGACATCAAAGGTATACGAAGTTTCCTTGGTCATGCCGGGTTTTATAGGAGGTTCATCAAGGACTTCTCCAAAATCTTCAGGCCTCTGACTAATCTCTTACAAAAAGATATTCCTTTTGTGTTTGATGATGATTGTCTAGAAGCATTTGAAATACTTAAGAAAGCATTGATCTCTGCACCTATTGTCCAGCCTCTTGACCAAAATTTACCCTTTGAGATTATGTGCGATGCTAGTGATTATGTTGTAGGTGCTGTTCTAGGACAAAGAGTTGATAAGAAGTTAAATGTTATCCAATATGCTAGTAAAACTCTAGAAAGTGCCCAGAGAAATTATGCTACTACTGAGAAAGAATTTTTAGTGGTTGTATTTGCTTGTGATAAGTTTAGACCCTATATTGTTGATTCTAAAGTAACTATTCACACTGATCATGCTGCTATCAAATACCTTATGGAAAAGAAAGATGTTAAACCTAGATTTATTAGATGGGTTCTCTTGCTGCAAGAATTTGACTTGCATATTATTGATAGAAAGGGAGCTGAGAACCCCGTTGCAGATAACTTGTCTAGGCTAGAGAATATACTTGATGACCCACAACCTGTTGATGATAGCTTTCTTGATGAACAATTAGCTGTCATAAATACTTCTCGTACTGCTCCATGGTATGCTGATTATGCTAATTACACTGTTGCTAAGTTTATACTCCCTCCATCCCAAAATAAGTGACTCAACTTTGTACTAGATTTAGTACAAAGTTGTACTAAGCTTGAGACACTTATTTTGGGACAGAGGGAGTACCTCCTAGTTTCACATACCAGCAAAAGAAAAAGTTCTATGATTTGAGACATTACTTCTGGGATGACCCACATCTTTATAAAGAAGGAGTAGATGGTATTATTAGACGATGTGTACCTGATCATGAAAAGGAACAGATCCTACGCAAGTGTCACTCCGAAGCTTATGGAGGACACCATGCTGGAGATAGAACTGCACATAAGGTATTGCAATCTGGTTTTTATTGGCCTACTCTCTTCAAGGATGCCCATAAGTTTGTCTTATCTTGTGATGAATGTCAAAGAATTGGTAATATCAGTAGACGTCAAGAAATGCCTATGAATTATTCACTTGTTATTGAACCATTTGATGTTTGGGGCTTTGATTATATGGGATCGTTTCCTTCCTCTAATGGGTACACACATATTTTAGTTGATGTTGATTACGTTACTAAGTGGGTAGAAGCTATTCCAACTAGTAGTGTTGATCACAACACCTCTATTAACATGCTTTAAGAAGTTATTTTTCCGAGGTTTGGAGTCCCTAGATACTTAATGATTGATGGTGGTTCACACTTTATTCAAGGTGCTTTCCGTAAAATGCTTGTAAATTATGATGTTAATCATAGAATTACATCCCCTTATCACCCACAGACTAGTGGTCAAGTAGAACTAAGTAATGGAGAGCTGAAATTAATTTTGCAAAAGACAGTTAATAGGTCTAGAAAGAATTGGTCCAAGAAACTTGATGATGCATTATGGGCCTATAGAACTGCATACAAAATCCTATGGGTATGTATCCATATAAGATGGTTTATGGAAAAGCATGTAACTTACCTCTTGAGCTAGAACATAAGGCATATTGGGCTATTAAAGAACTCAATTATGATTTCAAACTTGCCGGTGAGAAAAGGTTATTTGAAATTAGCTCTCTTGATGAATGGAGAACCCAGGCCTATGAGAATGCCAAGCTATTTAAATAAAAAGTTAAAAGATGGCATGACAAAAGGATACAAAAGCGTGAGTTTAACGAAGGTGATTATGTCTTGCTATACAACTCTCGTTTAAGATTTTTTGCAGGAAAACTTCTCTCTAAATGGGAAGGACCTTACGTTATCGAGGAGGTCTATCGTTCTGGTGCCATAAAAATCAACAACTTCGAAGGCACAAATCCGAAGGTGGTGAACGGCCAAAGAATCAAACATTATATCTCAGGTAATCATATAAATGTTGAAACCAATGTTATTGAAACCGTAACCCCGGAGGAATACATAAGGGACACTTTCCAGAACGATTCAGACCCCGAAAAGGAAGAGGTATGTGGTACGGTAAGTGAACCGACTCCAAAACAGTTCTGAAGGCAATTTTTCACCGTTTTGGAATATTTAGAAAATAGAAAAATATGTGGCAGTCCGGAAGAGACACGAGGCGTCCACGAGGGTGGAGGGTGCGCCCCCTTTCCCTGGGCGCGCCCCCTGCCTCGTGGGCACCTCGTGTGCCTCCCGAACTCCGATTTCTTTTACGTTACTCCTTTTGGTCCGTAAAAATTCATTATATATACCCCCGAAGGTTTTGACCACTGTATCACGCAAAAATCCTCTATTCTTGTTTCGAGTTGTTGTTCTGCTATGGTTGACAAGGCCAGGCATCATGTCATCCTCCTCCTCCAATGAGGGCAACGATGCTTGGCTAATGAAGATAGATCTAAAGAGGGAAGGACCCGAGGAGATCAACAAGGAGAAAAGGATCAAGAAGCTGGTGGAAGATCAGGCTCTGGCAACAGGAGGAGATGACATCCATCAACCCCTTCCCAACCTCTTTACTTCAACTGAGATTGAAGCTTTCAAGATGATTGAGTTAGCTCAAATTCAAAACAAGTATCTCCTACGCTCGATGTATGATGATCCGGTGTCACTACTTTCAACTCCATCGTCACCAACCCTGAAGAAGGAGATATAATCATATGGGTATGGGCACTCCCCTTAGCAACTGCCAAGCATGGGGGAGTTTCCCCGGTATCGTATCACCATCACACTCTTATCTTTACCGTTTTTCTTAGTTAGATCCTTTTGGTAATATTTTTATCTAGTAGAATAAAGTTAGCATGCTCTAGTTGTGAACTTTTTGCTTTATGATCATTACCCTTTGTATTCGAGTCCGTGAGCTATAGAATAAAGATTAGTGTTGAGTCAAGGGCTTGATTTCCTCACTTTGGTCATGATAGAATAAAAGAAAATATAAAAAGTATCATAGAGATCATATTGGTCTTGTGGGAAGTAATGACTTCACATATAAAGAGTATGATGAATAAAAGTTGTTGAGAGTTGACAAACATAGTTTTGGTCATCGTTGCAATTAATAGGAAGTACTAAAGAAAGAGAGGTTTCACATACAAATATATTATCTTGGACATCTCTTATGATTGTGAGCACTCATTAAAATATGACATGCTAAAGAGTTGATGTTGGACAAGGAAGACAACATAATGGGTTATGTTTTCTTATATCTAAAATAAAGTATATTGTCATGGATCATCAAACATGTTGAGCTTGCCTTTCCCCCTCATGCTAGCCAAACTCCTTACACCAAGTAGATATACTACTTGTGCTTCCATACATCCTTAAACCCAGTTTTTGCCATAAGAGTCCACCATACCTACCTATGGATTGAGTAAGATCCTTCAAGTAAGTCGTCATGCTGCAAACTCGCAAAAATATGTATGATTTATTAGTGTGGAGGAAATAAGCTTTATACGATCTTGTGATATGGAAGTAATAAAACAACGGACTGCATAATAAAGGTCCTTATCACAAGTGGCAATATAAAGTGACGTTCTTTTGCGCTAAGACTTTGTGCATCCAACCATAAAAGCACATGACAACCTATGCTCCCCTCTGTGAAGGGCCTATCTATTATTCTTCCTTAAGAGTCAAGGTGAAAATCACCTTTCCTTTTTACATTTTATCCTTTGGCAAGCACACTGTGTTGGAAAGATCCTGACATATATACCCAATTGGATGTAAGTCATCATGGTCTATTACTTTTGACATTACCCTTGAGGTAAGAGGTTGGGAGGCAACACCATAAGCCCCTATCTTTCTCTGTGTCCGATTAAAACTCCATAACCATAAGTATTGCATGAGTGTGAGCAATTGTGAAAGACCATATGATAGTTGACTATGTAGGCTTGCTGAAAAGCTCTTATGTTGACTCTTTCTGATGTTACGATAAATTGCAATTGCTTCAATGACCGAGATCATAGTTTGTTGGTTTTAAATGAAGTTTCTGATTCATACTTGACATGGTGAATGAATTGTTACTTTAGCATAAGAATCGTATGACTATAGCTGTTATGAGAATGATCATGATGCCCTCATGATGCGGAGCATCCTAAAGACATCACCATGTCAAGAGTCTATTTGGCAAGTGACACGTGCGACCTCTACTTCTCATACATAAAGGTGAATCATCTCCTTTACACGTGTTCACTTGACCCCTTCGAGGATGGTATACTACTTGACACTTCTCCCGTGTGCATGCATAGGTATTGTCGGAGCTTCACGGACGACGAGGAGTGCAAGCGCCGAGGAACACCTACACCATCCGCGAGGGAAGCTTGGAAGAGAAGACGGAAGAAGACGGAGCTGCTGATACTACAGCGGCCGGACATCCGGGCCAAAGGCCGGACATCCGGCGCTTCAGCAACGGCCGGACATCCGGCACTCCTCCCGGAAATCCGGAGCCTCCTATCCAGAGAGCATCAGGACCGAGCCCCTTCAGCCCGGACATCCGGACGTGACCCCGGACATCCGGCTCGCCCCGAAGCCCCGGACATCCGGCCGCCAGCCCGGACATCCAGCCTTGCCTGTGTGCATGTATCCGGGCCAATGCCCATGTACCCGTTTCGCCCCTCACTTACCCCTTCATGACCCTAGACTATATATACTCCTCCACCTCCACCATTTTAGGGTTAGCAAATGTGATAGCTCATTTTAGACTAGAGCTTTGCTCATCCATTACGGGTCTACTCCACGAGAGAGACCGCGGCCCCTCTACGGAGAAGATCCACCTTGGATTCAAGACCCCTAAACGGGAAGATCCTTCGCGGATACAAGACCTCCTCTTGGAGATGAACTCTACCTTGTATCTTTCCCTTTGTTGTTCATGTACCTTGTGATATTGTGTGTTAGATTGTCTAGTGGATGTGTGATTGGACTTGTTCTTGAGTGTTTTCCCTTGTGATTTCTCCTTGCCCGTCCCCGTGTTCACCGTGTTCCTCACGGGATCCCTCCTTTTCGTGAAAGATCGGCCTAGAATCGGGTTGACCCCGCATCATATGGTATCATGAGCCAAGGTTTCTCACGAATTTGGAGCCTCCTCACCGTTTTCTAGCTTGATTTTGTTGTGTTCTTCCCCAATTTCGAAAATCCCCACCAAAAATAGCCCCAAATTTTTTTGTGATCTGTTGGTTTGATGAGATTTTGTTGATTTTCATCCATAGATTTGCTTGGTTTCAAGTGGATCTAGCATTTCCCCAAGTTTCCCCATCTTTCCTCCACAAAATCCGTCAAATTTTGCCCCCAAAATCATCAAATTCCGCCCCCAAACGAGTTTGGAAGTCCCAATCCTGATCTGGAATCGTCGGGCTGGACATCCAGACCATCGGGCCGGACATCCGGCTCCTGGAGGGAAAAATCGCGCAAGTTTCTGGACATCAGGTCCCGGAAATCCGGACCCGACCCCGGATGTCCGACCCCTGGGAATTCAGCCACCCGTGTTTCACCGTTTTGTCCATAACTAATTCATCTGAACTCCGATTTCGACGTTCCTGAGCTCGTTTTGAAGCTCTTGACATCCCCCATAACACAAAAATACCACCATAATCATTTGACTCCATATTTTCGGAAATTTGGCATCTTTGCCTAGGGCTTCCACCACATCATCCGCTACACCACCACCGACTTCCGCAACCTAACCAATTTTGTTCCCATACCATTTGTGGTTGCTTGAGTAGTGATTTGAGTCTAAGGTGTTTAGGCTACTTAGGAACAATTGCTTCTTCATCAACCACCACTACCACTTCCGCATACCCATTGCCCACTATACATAGCCAACCAAACTTAACCCAATTTTGTGTGAGCTTGTTTGAGTTGTGGCTCGGGTCTCCTAAAGTGTTTCGGCTACTTAGGGACCGTGACTTCAACTCCGACATCATGTATAGCCCATCATTCCACTTCCGCAACCACCATGGCATTGCCGCTACCACCATTTGACATTTGTCCTTGAGATTTTGAGTTGTGGTTTTTCCGTTTCCTAAGGTGTTTCGGCTAATTAGGAACGGGTCTACATCAAGAGCACCACCTATCATCATCGACACGGATGGTAACTTCGACGACATCATTGTATATTCCCTTGCAATTGCATTGTTAACCCCTAGCCCATTTTGCGTCACTTGCCTATCGAGACTAGCCTTTGAGTATTGCCGGCAACGTTACTTGTGCACATTAGTGATCATCGATCCACCTTCCATTGCATATATACCATATCATATTGGTATCATCATATCATCCCTTGTGTCACAAGATTGTTCCCGCATATACACAATTGCTATCTTGGTTTGTGCATCGTGGCCATAAACAAAAAGGAAGAGAGAATAAGCTTTTAAGCAAAGGAGAAAAACAAAGAAGCTTGTAAGCAAGAGCCATAGCATCACCAAATCTCATATCATACTTGATCATCTTGGATCATCTTGTGCTAAAACCACCGGAACGTCATACATACATAGCATACTTGTGATAGGAAGTCGCTACATTTTGTCTCATATAGGAGTGCACAAGTTCGTATCCGCCTATTGAGCAATCGGCTAGCGTCTCTCTAGTGTTGTGCGACAAGAGAATTTTCCATGGATTCCACATTTTTCGCTCATTCCTTGGTTGCACAACCACATTTATCTATCTGTGCGTGTGTTTCCGTGTGCCACTCATTGCTATTGGTCTACTTGTTACATTTGCAAATTTCTGAATCTCTTTCAACATTATTGACTCTTGCTAACATTTTGCTTCAAATTTTTTTGTGCCACTATCCTCACCGAGCTACTCGATAAGCTTTACTTGATAGGTGTGAGTGAACAAGTCCGGTACCAATTCCACTATTCTTTCATTTCACATTGAGTGAAACGGGATACATCCTCAACGTTGGGAAAAGGTAACTTGGTATTGTTTATCTCCTCTCCTACTCACCTTTGCTCGAGTCTTGTGATGGATAGGCAAAGCATTTCATCTACTTCGGTCTACAACAACAACGACAAGTTCGATGCCATGACGAACAACTTGTGCACCAACATGAATGCTCAAATGGAGGAGCTCAATGCCCTCATAAAGAACCGCAAGAGGTCTCCCTCATCTTCGAGAAGACGCTCAAGTGCACATCCTTCCGAGCTACCATCTCCGGCAAGATCTCATCGGCATCGACACCGTCAACGACAATAACATGAAGGTCAAGAGCTCAACACCAACAACCGCTCAACGACTTCACCGTACACCTTGGCATCTTCGCCAAGCGACTTCAAGGCATCTTCGCCTTTGGATATGCGGCATCTTCGCCCACAAGTACCTCAAGATTATGATCAAGAGAAGCTCCCCAAGCTCAAGTCCGCGACTTCCACGAGCTACTACGACCTCGAAAACGACTACAAGATTCCTTTCTATGGGACTCAAGACCCCGAGGAGTATCTCGAGTGGGAGCGCAAGATGGATGACTACCTCAAGCTACATCAAGTTCCCTACGAAGATCAAGTGAAGTGCGCCACAAGAAACTTCCACAACAACGCGTCAACATGGTGGCTTCACACACCTTCGACGAGCTTCAACATGAATTGGCCCAAGACGAAGAGAGCTTTGCGGCGAGAGTTCGTGCCTCCCACCTACATGGAACATCTTCTACGCCAATTGGAGAACACCATACAAGGATCCAATTCCATCGGCGAGTACTTCAAGGACATGAAGATTGCCTTGCGACGAGCCGGCATGGACGACCCCATTTCGATGAAGCTCCACTTCATGATGGGATTGCACAACGACATCTACAAGACTATTTTCCTCGAGAACTACAAGTCCCTCGACGACAACTACATTGGTGCTCTCAAGGCGGAACAAGAACTAATGAAGGCCAAGGCTTTTCCACCGCAAGCAAACTTCTTGAAGACCAAGCTCCAAGACGACGAGCATGAGGCTAGTACCACCATGATGTCCAAGCCCAACGAGCTCCAAGACGATGTTCCGAAGTTCGACTTCGTCGCCATTCCTCTTTGTGGCATTCATGATGCCGAGTCTACTTTGACTCTTTTTCAAGACGGTGCGACGACGACTACGACTATGGAGCCATTCGAGGACCAAGCTTTGGAGGTGAACTACATGGTGATGAGCACGGATGATGCTTCCATCTTTGGAGGCGAGAGTGATGATGTGCCATCTTCGGCCTTCATCCACGGCGACGGTGATGAGATGGTTGAGCATGGGATTTTCCCTTCGACCATGGCGACATATGGCGACTTGAGTGACTTGTGCCACCATATTGAGAGTCAGAGTGAGTTCACCACTAGCCCCATATATGATGAGTTGCCCCAATTCCCATGTGAGGAGAGCCACAACCCCCACCACTTGAGTGAGATGAGTGACTCCACCATATGCGAGTTTGAGTGCACCTACCTTGAGGGAGTGAGTGAGCCACCACATAGAGAGAGTGATATAGTTGATAGGGCATGTGAGGCCATTTCGATTTCTAACAACTTAACCTCCACCTCTATTGTGTCTTCTCATTTGGTGCTAGGTCCCATTTATGATGATGCGCCGATTCGCGACCACTTCGTCCTTCCTATGGACAAGACGATGGCCATGGTGGAATATGATGCGCCCCCCACATGGTTCCATCAAGATGATGATGATGACCACCATTTGGTCTTTCCCACCGCACCTACACCACATGAGTGGAAATAGAAAGGTAACAAAGGTGAAGGTGATGCTCTCTTCCCACTAGTGGACTATGTCGACATTGATTGCTTGCATGATGTTGATCCACCTGTTGCCATGCTTCGTGCTAGTATGATTTCCCCATGCGATGATTTACCCATTTATGATGAGTTTGATGATTGCCATGTGGAGTCTATTAGTTGTGATGCCATGTTGCATAGGATTTCATGTGATAATTCTCTCGGTCACATCATGTTTGACAATCCGCTTGACTTGTCATATGCTATGCATGAGATCAATAATATGTCATATTTGCAATCTCTTCGTAGTAACTATGCATATGCCATTAAGATAAACCCAATTTGCACATATGGCATAGATGACAAGCCCATGGTTATTGGCATTTGTTTTTCTTGTGATGATATTCATATGCTACCTTTGCAACATTTATCTCATATGACATGCCATGACCACCTAGCTTCGGATATGCATTGTTTTGGATGTTGTCCATTTTCTCCATATGATGTTTACAATATTGCTCATGAGGAGACCCCCATAGTTTCCTCATATATTTTAGGAGATTTCGATCCATCCCATCCATTGCATGATCCCCATACTTGTGTGCACAATATGCTCCCCATGAATGCCAATGCTATTGTTGTGCCACATACTTGCACTAATTTGTGTCCCCGTCGTGCTATACATGACAACTATTCTTTCATGATGGATGACATATTTCTCTATCGTGCCTCAAATTTCTTTGAGCGATGCTTATCTTGTGCTAACTCATACGTGCACATACACATCATGATGAATGATGTGTACATTTACCACGCGCACAATTTCTTTGGTTTGTATCTCTTTTGTGTAGGTACCCATACTTACTCGTCAACCTCGCAAGAGCACGAGTTGACGAAACGAGCTCTAGAGAGCAACGACGACTTAGGAGTACATGGATTATCCTTCCAACCGATCCCTTTGCGCAAATACTTCGCGCATTTCTTCTACATGGCCCTCACATGGTTATGGCTAATTGTTCGTTATGTATCATTTTCCCATATTGCCATGTTCACTTTGCATGATATGCTCATTTATATGCCTTTACCATGCATTTGTGACCCATGCTTCGCATTACACATGATGATTGATTATCATACTTGTATGTGTATTTGCAAGCTTGGTGGAGATATCACTTGTTATTGCCATGATTCCTTTGCACACCATGCCTATTATGATGCTTTGATCTTGATTTGTGATCATGCTTGCGATATGTCATGTGCATTGCCTATATCCACTATTTTCTCACATGACATGATTGCCATGCCTTCTCCTAGTGTGTTGCATCTTCGCTCCACTAGTTTACACAATTTGATCACCATGCTTGCTTCATGTAGTGCATCACCCATGATACATACATGCTCTTTTCATGCGGTTGATAGCCACCATTGCCATGCTTTGCACATGATTGATATTGCTTGTTGTCATATGTCTCCACATGTTGCCTCTCTCATGCCATATGATTGTCCATGCATTGAGCGCAACCATGATTTTAGTCTTGCCAATGAGATTTCCCCCATAGCATTCTCGCATTTATTTGGAGATTTTGACATAATTCTTGTGAAGCATGCTTGTCTTACCTCTTTGCACCATATGCCTAGTGCCATGAATATAGCCATTGTTGCATCATATTATTCATGCACTTTTGCTCCTAATGGTTATGTGCAAGAGAAGAGAACCATCATGATGGATGATGTGTTTATCTACCATGCGCATACGTTCTTTGTTTTGTTGTGTGCATGTGTAGGATACTTGGACTATGTGTCGACTTCCACTTCACGTGAGTTGACCATTCGAGCTCTTGAGAGCGAACCACCTTTGTTCACGACGCTTCTACATCGCACTTGCTTGTGCTTCGGCATTGTGAAGGACGCACAAGGACATGCTTTCAAGGTGATATCCTTCTCTTTTGAGACACCCAAAACCATGAGCATGGATATTGTGGATCACACTACATGTGTTGCTTGCACCATGATACTTATTTGTCATCTTGGACCCCTTGATTGCACACATGTTAGATATCTCGCTTCAACTTGTCATTGTCACATTGCCATGCTTCATGATATATATATGCCTTGTGTGTTGCATCCAACTTGTGTATTACTTGTCCCTATCATATGCTTGGTTGCAACAATGTCATCTCTTCACATATGACATGCCCCATTGATTGTCACATGCTTCACTTGATTGCCTCACACATGTTGAAAATTTGCTCTTTCTATTGTGTTGAGTGCCACACGACTTTCACTACACCCTATGCACGTTATGCTTGGATTGTCTTGCACTTGACTCATATGTGTAGACACTTCATTTTATTTGGTGCTGTGAATGATTCCTATGCCTATCATAGACCTTTCATTGAGCACTTTAGGCATGCTTCCTACGACTTTGAGGTAGATGCTTACTCTCTTGTCACACATATGTGCATCTCTACCTCACATTTACATGCTTGTTTCCATGATGACCTTGATTGTGCTCAATTGATGTGCTTAAATGCCATGCCACAACCCTTTGTCACAACCTATGCTATGCTTGATGACAACACTTGTTGGGTGAATCACCTCTTGAATGCTTGGTTTTGCACTACCGCTAACCACATTTGTTTTTCCAAGTGTTTGTTGTCCTTGCTCCTTTTGAAGGAATCACTAGATGGTGCGACATTGGAGAGTGCCCATTTCGAGCTTCAAGATGATGAGTGCTTGGTGATCGACCGATTCGACATGGCGACACCATCTCTTTCCCATGGTGATTTGGCTTTCGATCCGAGGTCGGATCATTTCCAAGGGGGAGGGGATGATGCGGAGCATCCTAACGACATCACCATGTCAAGAGTCCGTTTGGCAAGTGACACGTGCGACCTCTACTTCTCATACATAAAGGTGAATCATCTCCTTTACACGTGTTCACTTGACCCCGTCGAGGATGGTATATTACTTGACACTTCTCCCGTGTGCATGCATAGGTATTGTCGGAGCTTCACGGACGACGAGGAGTGCAAGCGCCGAGGAACACCTACACCATCCGCGAGGGAAGCTTGGAAGAGAAGCCGGAAGAAGACGGAGCTGCTGATACTACAGCGGCCGAACATCCGGCGCTTCAGCAACGGCCGGACATCCGGCACTCCTCCCGGAAATCCGGACGCTCCTATCCAGAGAGCATCAGGACCGAGCCCCTTCAGCCCGGACATCCGGACGTGACCCCGGACATCCGGCTCGCCCCGAAGCCCCGGACATCCGGCCGCCAGCCCGGACATCCGGCCTTGCCTGTGTGCATGTATCCGGGCCAATGCCCATGTACTCGTTTCGCCCCTCACTTACCCCTTCATGACCCTAGACTATATATACTCCTCCACCTCCACCATTTTAGGGTTAGCAAATGTGATAGCTCATTTTAGACTAGAGCTTTGCTCATCCATTACGGATCTACTCCACGAGAGAGACCGCGGCCCCTCTACGGAGAAGATCCACCTTGGATTCAAGACCCCTAAACGGGAAGATCCTTCGCGGATTCAAGACCTCCTCTTGGAGATGAACTCTACCTTGTATCTTTCCCTTTGTTGTTCATGTACCTTGTGATATTGTGTGTTAGATTGTCTAGTGGTTGTGTGATTGGACTTGTTCTTGAGTGTTTTCCCTTGTGATTTCTCCTTGTCCGTCCCCGTTTTCATCGTGTTCCTCACAGGATCCCTCCTTTTCATGAAAGATCGGCCTAGAATCGGGTTGACCCCGCATCACCTCATGTCCGTATTTTATTTTTATCGACACCTCTATCTCTAAACATGTGGACATATTTTTCGATATCGGCTTTCGCTTGAGTACAAGCGAGGTCTAAGCTTGGGGGAGTTGATACGTCCATTTTGCATCATGCTTTTATGATGATATTTATTGCACTATGGGCTGTTATTACGCGTTATGTCACAATACGTATGCCTTTGCTCTCTTATTTTACAAGGTTTACATGAAGAGGGAGAATGCCGGCAGCTGGAATTCTGGGCTGGAAAAGAAGCAAACTCTGGAAATATATTCTGCACAACTCAAAAATCTCTGAAACTCCACAGGACAATGTTTCAGAAAATAAAAATAATATCCGGCGAAAGAAGATCACTAGGGGGGCCACCACCTGTCCACGAGGGTGGGGGCGCCCCCCCCCCCCCCCCCCCCCC
>LR738713.1:634607327-634711081 GCA_902687465.1 Secale cereale | reverse complement strand
CCCGATGCCCATATTCTCCTATATTAGGTGTTTTGACCTATGAAACCAATCTAGGGCTCCGGCAGAGCTGTTCTGCCAGGGATACTTCCCTTCGGGAGGGGGAAATCGTCACCGCCGTCATCACCAACAACTCTCCCATCTTCGGGAGGGCTATCTTCATCAACATCTTCACTAGCACCATCTCCTCAGAAACCCTAGTTCATCTCTTGTATCCAATCTTCATACCCAAACCTCAGATTGGTACTTGTGGATTGCTAGTAGTGTTGATTACTCCTTGTAGTTGATGCTAGTTTGTTTATTTGGTGGAAGTTCATATGTTCATATCCATTATGCATATTAATACCCCTCTGATCATGAACAATATTATGTCTTGTGAATAGTTACTTTTGTTCCTGAGGACATGGGAGAAGTCTGGCTATAAGTAGTCGTGTGAATTTGGTATTCGTTCGATATTTTGATGAGATGTGTGTTGTCTCTCCTCTAGTGGTGTCATGTGAACATCGACTGTATGACACTTCACCATTATTTGGGCCTAGAGGAAGGCATTGGGAAGTAATAAGTAGATGATGGGTTGCTAGAGTGACAAAATCTTAAACCCTAGTTTATGCTTTGCTTCGTAAGGGGCTGATTTGGATCCACTTGTTTCATGCTATGGTTAGGTTTACCTTAATACTTCTTTTGTAGTTGTGGATGCTTGCATTAGAGGTTAATCATAAGTGGCAGGCTTGTCCAAGTAAGGACAGCACCCAAGCACCGGTCCACCCACATACCAAATTATCAAAGTACCGAACGCGAACCAAATGATCGTGATGAAAACTAGCTTGACGATAATTCCCATGTCTCCTCGGGAGCGCTTTCCTTCATGTAAGAGTTTGTCGAGGCTTGTCCTTTGCTACAAAAAGGATTGGGCCATCTTGTTGCACCTTATTTACTTTTACCTTTTGTCACTTGCTACCAATTACCCTATCACAAAACTATCTGTTACCTATAATTTCAGTGCTTGCAGAAAATACCTTACTGAAAACTGCCTATCATTTCCTTCTGCTCCTCGTTGGGTTCGGCACTCTTACTTATCAAAAGGACTATGATAGATCCCCTGCACTTGTGGGTCATCATTAACCCAAAAAGTTAAATCAAGTGTTGAGATCAGTCCACAATTCAAATACCAGGATACTCAAGATGTCCATAACTGGGGACACAGCTACTCATGAATAGTTTGTACACTCTGCAGAGGTTTGTGCACTTATCCCACAAGACTCGATCGCCTCCGTTTAACTTCTCACACTACATGGTGTTTGAGAACTGGATGACCGAAACAAAGTCTTTCAGAAGCATTAACTCTTTACTCTGGGTAGACCGGTACACCTACATTCGCTTCATATGCTAGTCTACCACTGAAAGAGATCACATGACATACTCAACTATGCCAGAGCCCATAATGGATTGTGGCTGCACACGGAAGTTACGAGGCATGAAAGATATATGGTCCCTTTGAGCCTGGGTGGCATTCCTCGGGCAGCACTGGTATATCCCCAGGTGCCCTGACAACCACTGGTCCATCCCCAGGGTGCCACAACCAATCCACCTAGATGTGTATTAAATTTCCACCTTAAAGAATCCCTTAGTTGTTATTACACTCACAACTTTCATGAAACTATCATACCAATCCATGTCTACAACCATGGCTAAGCAATAGGTAACAAAGCGTATTTTCCCTTGGGTTGTTCTCAAGTCATTGGGTTCCTACCTCATGAACTACAAAGCATCTTCACATGTAACCAGTCCTACTCATGCAACTGTTTGAGGATATAACTAATGCAATAAAAACCGGGTATTGGAAAGTATGATCAAAGTATGAACTTGCCTTGCTGAAGATCGCTGAAACCTAAAGACTCATAGTAGCACGCTTCGCACTTCGGGAATTCGATCGCAATCAAACAATAGCATACATAAGCAGTCATGCAACAGAATCAAAGAACGGATCTCGAAAGACTTCGAAAACAAATGAATAACTCTTGCAACAGAAAACAACTTCTAACAGTACCAAAATTAAGTGAATTTGAACTTATCAGAAAGTTTAGGTCAAGAACTTCGATTTGCAAAAAGAATCAACTCAAACAGAGTTATGAAACTCAAATTACGATCATTAGAAGTTCAACAACAAAACTGTTTGAATTCAAATTTTAAAACTTTTAAAATCAAAATTGAGTTGCGCTACTGGAAAGATAAGATCGAAACAAAGAAATTGGTGTTGGTTTCATCTAATTCCGACTAACGAGTAAAAAGTAACGAGGGTTTAAAGATCAGGAACTCATCCATAATTTTTTAATCACGGATAGGTCCTTGACAAAAAATAACAGAAAAAGAAAAGTCTAAATAGCGAACGTTAGTTTTCTGAAACTAAATAGCGGATGTTTGTTGTTTAAATAAACCCAAAAAATGAATAAAGGTTTTCTAAAAAACGATCTAGGATTTTTACCTGGCGAACTGGATCAGCCGACGGTTCGGGGAAGGCGGGCCGCGGCCTGGTGGGCCGGCTGTGCCTTCGGCCCGGTCGGTTCGAACGAAGTTTTTTTGTTTTTTGTTTTAAAAAAATCGCCTGAACGGAAAATTTAAATAAAATATAAATAAATCTAAAAATACCAGAAACAATTTTCACCGTATAAACGTAATATTTAGAACAAAGTGAACATTTTTGTGGCATAAAAATGCCTAAAAATAAAATAACTTTTAATGCAATTTTAAAATAATAAACTGCAATTAAAATCCAATAAAAATTATTTTGACTCAAAAATCAAATTCCAATATTTTTATTCTGTTTTTGAAGAAGTCATATTATCTTCTCTCATTTATTTTAAATATTGGAAAAAATGAAATTTGGCAAAAAAAAAGATTTATTGATCCAACCCCACTAGAAAATAATAAAAAGAGTGGGCTTCTCTCCGGAAAACTTCCAACTCTCTCACTTGGGTCCTTGAGTTGCTTAAAGTTTTGGATCAATTTTCAAATAAACTCATGCTCAAAATGCTCAAATGATGAATGCATATGAAAGATCTATGATAACATCCAAATTGAAAAATTGGGATGTTTCACCATGGAGGAGGAGGCACAAGGGGGAGACTCTCTCCCCCTCTCTCTCGGTGGCGCCGGAGTGCCGCCCCGGGAACCATCGCCATAGTGATCGTCTCCATCAGCATCACCATCTTGATCACCTTCCTCATCTCTTTTAAGCGATCCAGTCTCCCGCACCCGCATGTAATCCCCTACTTGAACATGGTGCTTTATGCCACATATTATGATCCAATAATGTGTTGCCATCCTATGAAGTTTTGAGTAGATTTCTTTTGTCTTTTGGTTTGATTGATGATCTAGATTGGTTTGAGTTGTATGTTTTATTTTGGTGTTGTCCTATGGTGCCTTCCGTGCCGCGCACTAATACGTCTCCAACGTATCTATAATTTTTGATTGTTCCATGCTATTACTTATGATGTTTTGGATGTTTAATGGGCTTTATTATACACTTTTATATTATTTTTGGGACTAACCTACTAACCCAAAGGCCCAGTCTAGATTGTTGTTTTTTGCGTGTTTTAGGGTTTTACACAAAAGGAATATCAAACAGAGTCCAAACGGAATGAAACCTTTGGGAGAGATATTTTTGGAGCAAAATGCGCACGGGAGACTTGAGAACCACGGAGTAGGGCTGACGTGGCATCCACGAGGGTGGGGGCACGCCCGCCGCCCTATAGGGCGCACCCCCTGCCTCGTGGGCACCCCGTCTGGCCCCACGTGCCCTCCTTCCTCCTATATATACCTACGTACCCCGAAACTATCAGAACAACAGAAAAAAAACCCTACTTCCACCACCGCAACCTTCTGTTCCCGTGATATCCCATCTTGGGGCCTGTTTTGGAGCTCCGCCGGAGGGGGGGATCTTCCACGGAGTGCTTCTACATCATCGTCATCGCCTCACCATGAGTAGTGAGTAGTTTACCATAGACCTTCGGGTCCATAGCTAGTATCTAGATGGCTTTTTCTCTCTCTTTGGATCTCAATACCAAGTTCTCCTCGGTCTTCGAGGAGATCTATTCGATGTAATCTCTTTTTGCGGTGTGTTTGTCGAGATCCGATGAATCGTGGGTTTATGATCAAGATTATCTATGAGAAATATTTGGTTCTTTTCTAAACTCGTTATGTGTGATTATAATATCCTTGCAAGTCTCTTCGAATTATTGGTTTGGTTTGGCCTACTATATCTATAGTTCTTGTAATGGGAGAAGTGCTTGGCTTTGGGTTCAATCTTGCGGTGTCTGATACGTATCCAACGTATCTACTTTTCCAAACCCTTTTGCCCTTGTTTTGGACTCTAACTTGCATGATTTGAATGGAACTAACCTGGACTGATGTTGTTTTCAGCAGAACTGCCATGGTGTTGTTTTTGTGCGGAATAAAAAGTTCTCAGAATCGCGTGAAAATCAACGGAGAATTATTTTGGAAAATATAAAAAATATCTACAAGAAGATCCACACCAGGGGGGCCACGGCCTGTCCACGAGGGTGGGGGCGCGCCCCCTGCCCAGGGCGCGCCCCCCTACCTCGTGGGCCCCTTGGTGCTCCACCGACATACCCCTAGATCCTATATCTTCACTTTCGGGGAGAAAAAAATTAGGGAGAAGGAATTATTGCGTTTCACGAGACGGAGCCGCCGCCAAGCCCTAATCTCTCTCGGGAGGGCTGATCTGGAGTCCGTTCGGGGATCCGGAGAGTGGAGATCGTCGCCATCGTCATCATCAACCTTCCTCCATCACCAATTCCATGATGCTCACTGCCGTGCGTGAGTAATTCCATAGTAGGCTTGCTGGACGGTGATGGGTTGCATGGGATCTATCATGTAATCTAGTTAGTTTTGTTAGGGTTTCATCCCTAGTATCCACTATGTTCTGAGATTGATGTTGCTATGACTTTGCTATGCTTAATGCTTGTCACTAGGGCCCGAGTGCCATGAGTTCAGATCTGAACCTATTATGTTTTCATGAATATATGTGTGTTCTTGATCCTATCTTGCAAGTCTATAGTCACCTACTATGTGTTATGATCCGGCAACCCCGAAGTGACAATAATCGGGACCACTCCCGGTGATGACCATAGTTTGAGTTCATGTATTCACTATGTGTTAATGCTTTGGTTCGGTACTCTATTAAAAGAAGGCCTTAATATCCCTTAGTTTCCAATAGGACCCCGCTGCCATGGGAGGGTAGGACAAAAGATGTCATGCAAGTTCTTTTCCATAAGCACATATGACTATATTCGGAATACATGCCTACATTGCATTGATGAACTGGAGCTAGTTCTGTTTCACCCTAGGTGTCAGGGATATTACTAGCGGGTGTAAACCGGCTAGGGTAAACCGAATTATGATGATATAGTTGTGTAATTGTAAAGCTCAGTAGAGGTTACGGCCCATGAAGGCTTAGGGCCCATGTATAGAGTTACGGTTTGTAAACCGTCTTATCATGTAACTTGAGAGACAAGGAAGAAAGATCAGAGACCGAGGCGGACACAAATATGAGCCGGCCTCGGGACTCTGTAAACCGGACCGGGCATCTCCTCTATATAAAGGGACGACCCGGCGACGGTTCAAGGACAAGCAACAACCCATCGAGACGCAGGCAAGCAATCCGCTCCCTGTTCATCGACGCCCAAGCAATACCAAACCAAACTAGATGTAGGCTTTTACCTTCATCGAAGGGGCCGAACTAGTATAAACCCTATGTGTCCTTTGTGTGCTTTTAACCCCTTCAAGCTAACCCGTGTGATGGTTCCATCACTAAGTCTGTTAAACCGGACATCTGCCGTGCTAATTCCATGACAGTTGGCGCCCACCGTGGGGCCTTCGCACGATGGTTTCAAGTTCTTGAAAGGCAGCTTCGAAGGGCTCAAGGGCTACGCGGTCGGCCGGATGACCAAGAGTCGCCGCGGCCGGATCTACATCGACAATGCAGGTTGGGGACCGGAGGCCGATTCAATCGAATACGGGTACCGGGTTCCCTTCGTCGGCATCCACGTTTTCATCGGCAAGATTGGCGAACCGGGACCTGAGCCGAACATCTTCTCCGGCATCATCGAGCCGGCTCAGCGTGCGAGATCGGCCCGGATTCAGTCTGCCATGAAGCGCGTATTCGTTGGAGCAATACATGGAGTCCAAGCCGAGGACGGATCGGATTCTGGTGGCGAGACAGTCGTCTATTCCAATGATGGATCCTCATCCGGAGAAACTGAGTCCTTGTATCTGTTGCGGGACGGCCGATCTGAGGGTGTGTCCGACGGAGACAGTATTCCGGACCCCTTTGATCTGCCAAACCGGGTGGCTGTCTTTATGGCCGGATCACAACCTACGCCACAGTCCATGGTGAACGGGGCGATCACAGCAGAAGCTGGTGCAGGGGGGAGCGGCCAGGCCCTCTCGCCCTCTGATGCTCTATCCGCCTTAGTAGAGGAGTTTACAACCCGGGCAGTAGCAGAGGTCGCTACAGCAGACAAGGCGCAACACGATGCAGAACTCCTTCAGCTGAGGGGCCGGATCGAACAAGCGAGAGAGGATCTGAAGGCAGAGAAAGCTATGATAGCAACAAGGCAGGCAGAGCTAGAGTCTCAGGCTTTCCAGCTGAGGATGGAACAAGCTTCTACACAGGGAGTAAGGAATCGAAGGTCCAGTCTCGTCTACCACCGGTCTATGAGGCGATGAATCTCTTCAGGATGACAGGAGCGGGGCCTAGCAATGATCCGGAGGTAAACCGGAGGGCTGCTTCCACGAGGGGTGAGCCGGTTCAACAGCCTACTGCGGAGCAAGATCGCCGGATCATGTCCACACCTCACATCCCCACTCCTCTGGGTCATTACTCAAACCCTTTGGATAACATTGTTGCTGCCGCTTCACGCCTGGCGGCTTTACCCATTGAGGGGACATCCCCCGTGGCTATGGAAGCACGCAGGGTCAAGGATCTGCTTAACACGGCGTTGACACAGCAGCAAGCGTATTCTTATAGCAGGGAGAGGCTTCATTCAACACCCCGCCACAGCCGGAGTTATACTAGGCATTGGGAGGAACCGGAAGTGTCCAATAGTGAACGGAGGCGGCGCCGTCACAGATAGGATAATCCGGCGGGCGCAGAGGCGCAAGCTCAGGAGGCAGCAAACCGGGTTGGATCTACGGCCCGCGAGGAGATCCGCCAAACAACGCCGGTTCATACAACCACAGCAGAAACAGGGGTCATGACGAGTTCCTTTGGGGTGCAGTGTCTTGTCCCCGCTTTACGAAGCGTAAAGTTACCCAAAGATTTCAAGGGCCCGCGTAAAGTGCCTAACTACACAGCAGATTTGGCTCCAGAAGCTTGGGTTGAGAGCTATGAGATGGCTATGGAGATGCTGGACGTGGATGAAGCGGCTTGCGCGAAGTACTTTACCATGATGCTGGAGGGTATAGCCCGGACCTGGTTAAAGGGTTTACCACCTAACTCCATCGGATCATGGGGTGAGTTGCGCCGCCAATTTATCAAAAAAATTAAAGATACGTGCAAGCAGCCAATGTCAGTGGTGGATCTAGCGGCACGTATACAAGGAGAACAGGAGCCTACAGGGGCATGGGTACGGCGAGTATCAGAACTCTTGCACTCTTTGAACGGTATCAGCCCTAGTACGGCGATAGTAACACTGGAAAACAATTGCCGGTTTGAGTCTCTGAAGTTAAAACTGGGATGACTCAAACGGGATTGTAATGACATGGGAACTCTCATGAGCGCTCTGGTGAAGTATGGGGACTCCGACAGCACTAAGTATCCAGAAGTGGATGGAGATAAATCTGGAAAGGAAAATAAGTCTGGTAAACCGGCGCAGGCTAATCCGGTCGGGATAAGCTTCTTAGGCAAACGAAAGGCAGAGGGTGGCTCTGATTTCGTGGCCAATACCCAAGTTCAAGGAGGTTTTCAGCGCAATAAGGATAAGCCGCCCCCGCAAAACAGCGGAGGGGTCATTAATTGGGAGCAACAATTGAACGAGCCTTGCCCGAAACGCGGAACGAAGCGAAATCCGGCTAAGCATACCTGGGGAGAATGTCGGATACTCACTGAAGCCGTGAACCGGGCCAAGTTTAACAACGGATCATTGGGCGGTGGTTCAGGCCCCGGGTTCCACGGTCCGGGTCACCAGGGGAACGGCTCCGGATCAGGATATCGTGGCAACAACAATGGTTATAACAACCAAGGAAACCATCAGTATGGTCAGGGCGGTTACAACAACCAAGGCAACCATCAGTATGGTCAGGGCGGTTACAATATCCAGAACAACCAACAACAAGGCCAGGGTAATAGCAACAATCAAGGCAATCAGCAGCATCAACAGCAGCAGCAATCCGGATATCAGAGCAATCCGAAGGAGCTGAGTAGTGGGCAATATCATGTGTTCACTACGAGTTTGTGCAAGCGAGATCATAAAATCTTAAAACGGGCGGTCCATGCGGTTGAACCGGCAACCCCACAATTCCTGCGTTGGTCGGAGCAACCCATTGTGTGGAGCAGAGAGGATCACCCGCCGCGAGTTGATAATCCGGGCCAGTTAGCCTTAGTGGTAGCGCCACGGGTGGGTGGCTACAAATTCACCAAGGTTCTTATGGACGGCGGCAGCAGCATAAATATCTTGTATTATGAGACTTTCCGCCGCATGGGGCTGACGGATAAGAAGCTAAGACAGTCAAACACGGTGTTTCATGGAGTAGTACCAGGTAAATCAGCTTACCCAGTTGGAAAAATTGACCTAGAAGTTACATTTGGAGGTGAACAGGATTCCAGATCGGAGATGGTAACCTTTGAAGTTGTCAAGATCCAGAGCCCATATCATGCCCTGTTTGGAAGACCGGTTTATGCCAAGTTTATGGCTAAGCCGTGCTATGTTTATCTACAGCTCAAGATGCCGTGTCACAAAGGAACCATCACGGTTCATGGAAGTCGCAAGATTGCATTGGAGTGTGAAGAAGGAGACGCTGCCTATGCAGAGGCAGTATGTGCTACGGAGGAGTTGAAGTTTTACAAAGACAATGTTGATCCGGCAGATATGTCCCCGTTGAAGAAGCCAACTACAGAGCATGATCCGGCATTGAAGTTCAAGTCTGCGGAGGAGACCAAGCAAGTTGACTTTGTGCCAGGCGATTCATCCAAGCAGTTCACTATTAGTGCTAACCTTGATCCTAAATAGGAAGGCGCGCTCATCGAGTTCATCCGTGAGAACCGGGATATCTTTGCATGGAAGCCCTCTAACATGCCGGGTATACCGAGGGAACTCGCTGAGCACAATCTTAACATTGATCCAAAGTTTAAACCGGTCAAGCAGTATCTGCGCCGCTTCAACGAAGAAAGACGCAAGGCTATAGGAGAAGAAGTGGCCAGGCTTTTGGCCGCAGGGTTCATAGTTGAAGTTTTTCACCCGGAGTGGTTGGCTAATCCGGTGCTGGTATTAAAGAAAAATGGAAAGTGGAGAATGTGTGTGGATTACACAGACCTAAACAAAGCTTGTCCAACCGATCCTTTTGCTCTCCCACGTATTGATCAGATCATTGATGCTACGGCGGGATGTGAGCGGCTAAGTTTTTTGGATGCATACTCAGGGTATCACCAGATCAAGATGGCAGTTAAAGATCGGGAGAAGACGGCCTTCATAACCCCTTTCGGTGCTTTTTTCTATGTGTCTATGCCTTTTGGGCTCAAGAGTACCCAAGCAACTTACCAGCGTTGTGTACAGAATTGTCTTAAGGGGCAGATAGGGAGGAATGTTCATGCTTATGTGGATGATATTGTGGTGAAATCAAGGAAGGAGGAGACGCTGATAGAGGACCTCAAGGAGACCTTTGACAATCTTCGAGCCTATAAAATGATGCTTAATCCGGAGAAGTGTGCTTTCGGTGTTCCGGCGGGCAAGCTCCTTGGATTCTTGGTGTCAAACAGAGGAAGAGAAGCCAATCCAGAGAATATCAAGGCAATCACGTCTTTGACTAAACCGGCTTGCATCAATGATGTTCAGTGTATCGCTGGCCGGATCACAGCGTTGAGCCGGTTCATCAGTCGTCTGGGAGAGAAGGCAATTCCACTTTATCAGATGTTGAAAAAGACAGACCGGTTTATATGGAGTGATGAAGCGAACGCTGCTTTTGAGGATTTGAAGCGGCAACTGGCAGAGCCGCCGGTCCTTGCTGCCCCTGTCGATAATGAGCCATTGCTGTTATACGTCGCTGCCAATGCACGGGCAGTAAGCGTGGCAATCGTGGTTGAGCGCAAGGAGGCAGGAAAGGAATATCCGGTTCAACGTCCAGTCTATTATGTCAGTGAAGTTCTCATTGAATCCAAGCAAAGGTACCTGCATTGGCAGAAGCTGGTATACGGTGTGTTCATGGCAAATCAGAAGTTGAAGCATTATTTCCAAGGCCACCCAATAACTGTTGTCAGTTCAGCACCATTGGGGGATATAATCCAGAACAGGGAAGCTACTGGCAGAGTGGCGAAGTGGGCCATTGAGCTTAGCCCGCACGGATTGAAGTATGTGCCACGCACCGCTATCAAATCCCAAGCATTGGTAGATTTCATCAATGATTGGACAGAACTGCAAGCACCAGAGGAGAAGCCGGATCTTACATACTGGACGATTCACTTTGATGGTTCAAGGCAGTTAGAAGGCTCGGGGGCTGGAGTTGTTTTAACTTCCCCGCGAGGGGACAAGTTTTGTTATGTCCTCCGTTTACTGTTTCCTTGTACAAATAATGCAGCAGAGTATGAAGCATTGCTTCATGGCTTACGGATGGCTAAGGAGATGAATTTGAGCCGGGTCAAGTATTTTGGCGATTCAGATTTAGTGGCACAACAAGTATCTGGCAAGTGGGATTCAAGAGACCCTCTCATGGCAGCTTACAGACGAGAAGTTGAAGCAGTCGCGGGATATTTCAAAGGGTATCAGGTGGATAACATAGACCGGCGAAGGAATGAAGCAGCCGATGCTCTGAGTCGGCTGGGTTCTCAACGTAAACCGGTGCCACCGAATACTTTTTTGGATGAGATGCACAGTCCATCAGTTCAGGTACCATCGGAGGAAGATCTGGCCGTTCCTGATCCGGAGGCACGGCTAGTTGCAGCACTTCATGTTATTCCGGATTGGACGCTCCCATACTTGGTGTATCTAAGCCGTGGGGAGTTGCCGGACGATGAGATCAAAGCAAGACAGATAATCCGGCGTTCCAAATCCATGACAATTGCAAACGGAGAACTTCCCCATCGCAGTGTTTCTGGGGCGTTTCAGCGGTGTGTGTCATCTCAGGAAGGTTGTGATATCCTTCGCGAGATCCATGAAGGGGATTGTGGTCATCATGCCGGTTCAAAATACTTGGTGGCTAAAGCTTTTCGACATGGTTTTTATTGGCTCACAGCCCATGCTGATGCGGCAGATCTAGTCCGGAAGTGCGATGCTTGTCAAAAAAATTCACGACGTGCTCTTGTTCCGGCACAGGAGCTCCAGATGATACCGATTACTTGGCCGTATGCGACTTGGGGGCTCGATATGGTTGGACCTTTCAAAAGATCCCAAGATCAAAAAACTCATCTACTGGTGGCTCTGGATAAGTTTACAAAATGGATTGAGGCAGAGCCTGTGAGTAAGTGTGATGCAGCAACAGCGGTTAAATTCATCAAAAAGGTAATTTTTCGGTTTGGCTTTCCACACAGCATCATCACAGATAACGGCACCAATTTATCCAAAGGAGAGATGGAAGAGTTTTGTCAACGGGAGCATATTCGCCTAGATGTATCTTCTGTAGCTCACCCTCAATCCAATGGTCAAGCTGAAAGGGCTAATCAGGAGATCTTGCGAGGTATCAAGCCCCGGCTTATGACTCCCCTACAAAGAACACCAGGGTGCTGGGTTGAGGAGTTACCTTCTGTCCTCTGGAGCATCAATACTACGCCGAACCGGTCCACAGGTTATACACCTTTCTTCATGGTGTATGGTGCTGAAGCGGTCCTTCCAGGTGATATCCGTCATGATTCGCCACGGGTGACGGCTTATGTTGAAACGGCCAATGAGCAGGCAAGACAGGACAGTTTGGACCTGCTGGATGAAGAGCGTGACATAGCAGCAGCACGGTCCGCGATTTATCAACGGGATCTGCGCAGATATCACACCCGCCGGATCAAAACCAGGACATTCCAGAAGGGAGATTTGGTACTCCGGCTCATCCAAGATCAAACAGACATGCACAAACTATCCTCGCCTTGGGAAGGGCCCTTTGTGGTCAGCAAGAATCTACACAACGGTTCATATTACCTGGTGGACGTTCGAGAGCACAAAGACTCACGGACATCAGAAGAATAGACAAAAAGGCCGTGGAACATCGCTCTCCTGCGGCCCTACTATACTTGAGCCATGAGCTCTGTTGTATCCTATGTATATATTATGATTAATGAATAAACCAGCACCCTCGATAAACCGGGGGGTCAGCTCTTTTTTCCAATATGTGTCTTATGGTGATATCCATCTACAGTTTATATCATTTTCATTAAGAAAATAAGATGCTTTGATCGGTTATCTAGCTATGCAGGACAATTTTATAAGGGACCAAAGAAGGTTTGCCGCACAGTGCAACTCCAATATAGGTACCCTGCTCCTACAGTCACTAAAGGGCTTCCTGTTCAAACATAGGTCGTATTCGAACCAAAGAGAACATAGCCATTTCGGTTCAAACATAGGTCGTATTCGAACCAAAGAGAACATAGCCGAATTCACAAGGGGGCTACATGGTCGTATTCGAATCCTAGCTCAACCCCTTGTGATCGGTTTACATGGTCGTATTCGAACCATGGGCCCTATGGACCGTATTCGAATCCATTGATTGGCTCAAATCTTCACGGTCACAAGGGGGCTACATGGTCGTATTCGAATCCTAGCTCAACCCCTTGTGCTCCAGTTTACATGGTCGTATTCGAACCATGGGCCCTGTGGATCGTATTTGAACCCATTGATTGGCTCAAATCTTCACGGTCACAAGGGGGCTACATGGTCGTATTTGAATCCTAGCTCAACCCCTTGTGCTCCGGTTTACATGGTCGTATTCGAACCATGGGCTCTGTGGATCGTATTCGAATCCATTGATTGGCTCGAATCTTCATGGACGCAAGGGGGCTACACGGTCGTATTCGAATCCTAGCTCAACCCCTTGTGCTCCGGTTTACATGGTCGTATTTGAACCATAAGCCCTTTGGATCGTATTCGAATCCATCGATTGGCTCAAAAATTTTAAAAACCACTGGGAGCCACAAGATCGTATTCGAATCTTAGCTAAACCCCTTTGGTCTGGTTTTACTGATCGTATTCGAATCAGACGCCTTGGTTTGGAGCCTGGCAGCTCGTAAAATGCCTCGACTACATGGTCTTATTTGCAAACCTATGTTTTTTGTATCTGTTCTCATGTGTTTCTATAGTTCTTTAATCCGGAGTGGGACAACTTCAAGATTGACCACATATCTTCAAAAGTCTGGACACAGAGCTCCAGCATTATTTAAACCGGCAGTTCTTAAAAACCCGGATTAATTGGGTACACCCCAATGGAGCCAAGAGTTTTCCTTAGGAATAACAATATTCGCCGGATTAAGGATATCAAGCATACTTAATCACAGGTATGAAATTATTTCTGGTGTAAAACAGACACTTGTTTGATATATTTATAAGAGCGCTTTAATCGGTCTGGCGGTAAACCGCTAGGACATCTTTCAAGTGTTATCTATGCAGAAACAGATAGTATGCAAATCAGACAAAGGATTCAAATTGACAGATGCCAAAACAAAGTTGGGACATCCGGATTAAAACAGTAATGTTTTGAGCTATCCTATTACAAGGCATAGCAAGCCTGAACGGATTAAAGTTTTTTCAGCAAAATGAGACTGCAACTACAAAGATAAGCTGTGTGGCCTATGCTTCCTCCTGCTGCGACGGCTGAGGATCGACCTGTTCCGGAGCTTCTTCGTCTTCTTGAAGCGGCTGAAAGTCAGGGACGCACCAATCGATTTTTGTCAAAGCATGGAAGTACATCTCTTCCGTAATAAGATCAGACGGATCAACATCTGGGGCGAAAGTGTGGGGGCGCACTAGTGGGATTAGATTCACGGTATCATAAACCGGTCGATCCACCCGCTCATTCTGTAAATCGTACGCCGGATGATACCTGGTCAAATCTGACTCAACAGCAAGTTTGCTGGCAAGAGGACGCATCTCCTTCGTCAAAGCATGAAGGTCTTTACTAGTAAAGGCTGATCCATCTTCTTTGGTGCTGGGGTACCCGTTCAGAGCTTCTTCCGGATCAAAGTCTGGAACCCATGCTTTGGCTCTAGTAAGCGCTACAAGGGAACCGGCTCGGGCAGCAGACTTCTTCACTTCTTCCAAGCGTGCTGGCAAGATAGAAAGCTTCTCCCGAGTGCCTTGGATAGTGGTGGGAGCCGGTTTATTGAAAGACATTGCACTTATAATCCTCTGAGCACCGGAATACAGCTGCTCAACAAGAGTATAAGACGCCTTGAGTTTCTTCCATAAATCATCCCCAAGATGGGTGATGCGACGCCCTGTATATGATTATCACAGTTAAACCGGAACGGATTAAAGGTTGCAGAAGTGAAAGCACATGCAAGTTAAGTATTTACCAAAAACGGCAGAAGTCATAAGTTCTATTTGCTTCTTTAAACCGGACAGTTCTTCTGTCACCGGGTTAAGAGCCTCCTCAGCATCCTTCGCTCTCTTTTCAAGAGCATTTTTCTGCACCTCCCAGGTTGCCCGCTCTGATTCAAAATATTTCTTCAACTGTTCGGCAGTGGTTAAGCTCAGCGCCAGATCTTTTTTGGCCTTAGCAGCAGCAGATTCAGTTTCAGAAAGTCTATTCCGGAGCTCAGTTATCTCTTCAGCTCTCCAGGTCAAATCAGCCTGCAAAGGAAATCAAGGGGAATAAGTGACAGTTCAGACAAGTCTCAAGCACATAACCAAGTTATCTACTCGACACTTGGGGGCTAATGACCAATTGAAGTAGCAAAGGAAGACAATTACAGATAAAGTCTCAAGCACACAAACAAGTTGTCTACTTGACACTTGGGGGCTAATGGGCAGTTGAAGCAATGAAAGCAAAGATTCAGACAAGTCCCAGACGCATAAAACGACTTATGCCCCTGGCACTTGGGGGCTAATGTAAGATCATTTGTTCACAAGTTGGAAGTACCGGTTCACCTTTTAACCATAGCTAAACCGGAACTTGGGGGCTACCATGATATAGACATAAATATAGCAAAGGCAAAAGCAAAAGACAAGTGAGATACCTCGTATTTGTCCTTCATCAGGTTGACTAAGCCCGCTTCATAATCCCGACAGGTATGCAGCCGGTTCAAATACCCGGAATAAAGCTCCTGGGCACTTAGCTCGGCATAATTAGACAAGTCTGTACTCCACTTGCCCTTCTCTTGCTGGAGTTTCTCCGCTTTAGCAGTATGCTTCGCCAGAACGACAGGCTCAGCAGGAGCGGTATAACCTGTACCGGTTACTTGAACATCCGGAGAAGCAGTGGCCGGTTGTGGAGTGGCAGTATGAACCAGACTAGCGGGAGCCGGGCTAGTCCGAGGAGGGTTGGCCCGGGCAGGACTCGCTGGTTCATGGACATTTTCAGTGTTGGGATTTTCAGGAGCAGTTGCATAATCATGATCCATAGGAGCAGGATCGTCACGCTGAACTGTAGGCTCATTTTCCGGTGGGATGACTGCATCCGGATCAGCCACCGGGTCATCAGTGGCAGTCTCAGCAGCCGTCTGGCTAGCCTTTGCCTTTTTTCTAGGCTTAGGCTTGCTAAAGGAAATTGGAAAAGAAATCAGAGTTATAAAAGCAAATGCAAAGGTAAACCGGATGAAATAAAGGACTTACCCAGGGACAGTCTTCAGAGCTAGGACTTGTGTGGCAGTGGATTCGCCAGAAGAAGATAAAGGAGTCTCCTGATAATTAGGGTCAGACGGTTTAAGTGGTTTGCGTATAAGTCCAGCTTTGGGATGAAGAAGAGTTGGGGAAAGTAAAACCTCAGAGCGGCGCCTCCGAGCCGGAGTAAGAGATATTCTGGAAGACTCGACTACAAGGCCGCTATGGCGTGTAGCCCGGCGAGCTTCATGTTGCTGCTTCTTCAAAAGAAAATTGGGGTCCAGTTGAGCGTAAGGATGAGAAAACTGATATTTCCGGACTACCCGACGAATTTTTGGTGGAGGTGGTTCTGAATCGGAAGAAAGGGTGATTACCTCGGTTTCTGCCGCTTTATCCCCTTCAGCCAAATCCTGTGAAAAGACATTGTTAACATAAATTGGGACAAAAGAGAAAAAAAAACATATCAGGATTAACTCATACCTCAGAGTCCGGATCATCTTCTTCAGCGTGTGAATCGGAGCCAGCAGCCACCTTTCTCTTCTTAACAGCATAGGTTTTTCGGCGTGGCAATTTGCCAGACTTGTCCTGAGGTTTCCTCTTCCAAAAAGGATCATCGGCCTGTATACGAGAAGAAAGATCAATAGAAGATAATATAAATGGACGGATTAAAAGCAAGCAGAAGAGATTGAAAGCTTACAGCTGTCAGTTTATTCTTCTTATAATATGGAGCCAATCCGGTTTGGCTGCATTCCTCCAAAGGGACGTTGAGCATCTTTTTAGCGGACTCAGTAACTTCCTTCTCAGGAAGCATGATGTCGGTATGGCATTGAGGATCGTCCGGTTTACCGGTATATTGACACATCAATTTGGAGCGTCGGCTCAGAGGAAGGATACTCCAAGAGAGCCAACAACGAATGAAGTCAACTCCAGTCAATCCATTTGCCATAAAAGCTTTAAGTTTTGCAAGCTGAGGGGCAAACCGGGGCCGGTCTGAGGAGCTAAGGCGCTGTGGCAGCGGATGATCTTCGGGAAGGCGATGTTCGCGATAACCCGACAGTGGGTTTTCCCCTTCAGGCGAAGTGTCTTGGCAATAGAACCAAGATTTGTTCCAATCCTTGGGGTGAGTATGGAGAGCAGCGTGAGGAAAGACTGCGTCTCTTCTCTTTTGAATACTAACCCCACCCGGTTCCTGATGAGGTCCGCCAGTAAACTCAGTTCGCCGGTTCAGATGAAAGAAATCCCGGAACAAGTTGACTGATGGCTCCTCTTGAAGATACACCTCAGAGAAAACTTGGAAATCGCAGATGCTTGATATCGAATTTGGACCTATGTCCTGAGGATGAAGTTGAAAAGCGGCAAGCACGTCCCGGAAGAATTTTGAACCAGGAGGGCTAAAGCCCCAGGTCATGTGATTAAAGAAAACAATAACTTCTCCCTCTTTGGGAGTAGGGGGGCATTCATTTCTGGGGGCCCGCCATTTCAGAGTTGCTCGAGGACCCAGAACGCCAATGGAAGCAGCCTTAACTAAGTCCTCTTCCGTGATGATGGAAGGAACCCAGTCACAAGAAACGAACTGCTTGGCAGACATATTAACAGAAGGAAAGTGCTGAAAAGGTGAAGTATAAAATCCGGATTATTTAAGTGCAGAGGCATAAACCGGATTATATATACAAAATCACATCGACGGTTTAGACAAGGGACTAATGACATTACTAACCCGGAAGTAAGCAGGAAACGAGCTACTACCGGTTTATGACAACAAAAGAAAGAAGCTAAACCGTCGTGTTCATAGTTGATGCGTTGCAGAAGTGATGTATGACTGACTAAACCGGCGAGTATCTTACAGATCTATGAGGACGAAGAAAAAGGTTTCTATCGAAAGCTAAGGTAAAAAAGATCTACGCGATAAGGAAAAGAAGAAATTTATGCAGGTCTATTACAGAAGAACTGCGGGAGTCTTATACAGAGCAAATGGATCTAAGAGTGAACCAAGAAGTATAAGATCTAAAGTATAAAGTTACAGAACAAGAGCAAGTTTCGAAGATAAATCTAAAGGTTAAAACTATTACAAGCATGGCATATAGAATGAACAGCCGAAGCTTTTTAAGGTCTAATGGCGGAGGTATGGAAGAACCCTAAAGCTGCAGATTTACAGTGAGGGAAAAAGAGTACCTAAGACAGAAGGAAGCGGCGGCGGAGTTATCTGGTCGCGTTCAGGTTGATGCAGCGGCCGGACTGGCAGGCGACGGCGAGCTCGACGGACGACGGCGGGAGCTCGGATGCAGAGACGGAGGAAGAAGAAGCAGAAGGGGAGAGAGATGGGCCTCGGCGGTATTTATAGGCCGAGGAGAGACGAAATGGTAAGTGCGGGATTTGAGGAAGAAAGAGATTGGATAAAGATTCCCTGTCGCCTCGATTCTCGGGACAGACTTTAAAGCAAAGGTAACAAGCATCTGCGCGCGATAGATGCGGAAGTGATGTCACAATCAAATCAAATGATTTTCAAGGATGACGTCACAGCCGGTTTACAGAAACTAAGAAGATACAAGAAAGAAGATTATGAAAGACTGAGAAGACTGATATGAACAAGTTCAAATCATTCTGGGGCCTAATGTGAGGGATATTACTAGCGGGTGTAAACCGGCTAGGGTAAACCGGATAATGATGATATAGTTGTGTAATTGTAAAGCTCAGTAGAGGTTACGACCCATGAAGGCTTAGGGCCCATGTATAGAGTTACGGTTTGTAAACCGTCTTATCATGTAACTTGAGAGACAAGGAAGAAAGATCAGAGACCGAGGCGGACACAAATATGAGCCGGCCTTGGGACTCTGTAAACCGGACCGGGCGTCGCCTCTATATAAAGGGACGACCCGGCGACGGTTCAAGGACAAGCAACAACCCGTCGAGACGCAGGCAAGCAATCCGCTCCTTGTTCATCGACTCCCAAGCAATACCAAACCAAACTAGACGTAGGCTTTTACCTTCATCGAAGGGGCCGAACTAGTATAAACCCTATGTGTCCTTTGTGTGCTTTTAAACCCTTCAAGCTAACCCGTGTGATGGTTCCATCACTAAGTCCGTTAAACCGGACATCTGCCGTGCTAATTCCACGACACTAGGTTATAACTTCTACATGATGAATTGCATCCGACATAATTTCCCATCACCGATCCAATGCCTACAAGCTTTTCCTATATTGCTTGTTGCTTATTTACTTTTACGTTGCTACTATTATAAAAACTACAAAAACACTATCGTTACTTTTATTGCTGCTACCGCCACTATCATATTACTTTGCTACTAAACTATCTTGCTGCAGATACTAAGTTTCCAGGTGTGGTTGAATTGACAACTCAGCTGCTAATACTTAATGGTATTCTTTGGCTCCCCTTGTGTCGAATCAATAAATTTGGGTTGAATACTTTACCCTCGAAAACTGTTGCGATCCCCTACAGTTGTGGGTTATCAAGACTATTTTCTAGCGCCTTTGCCGGTGAGCATAGCTCTATTTTGTAAGTCACTTGGGATTTATATCTGCTGATCACTATGAAGAATTTGAAGGACTCGAAAACCAAGATCTTACCCTCAACTAAGAGGGGAGGTAAGGAACTACCATCTAGCTCCGGACTTGATTCTCCTTCTGTTATGAGTAAACTTGCGACACCTACTCCTGCTATTGAATCTGATATGTCGTATGTTCTTGATGATGCTACTTCTGCTATGTGTGATGAAACTACCTCTATGCCTGATACTGTGCCACTAGGTGAATTTATATATGAACAAATTGCTAAGGTTAGGGAGAGTGCAAATGTTGAAACTGATGATATTTATGAAAGTGATGATGAAACTACTCCCAATAGATATGAATTGCCTATTGTGCCTGAGGGTTATGTTATGGATGAAGAAACTGCTAGAGACTTTCTTGCTTGCAATGATAGATATGATCTTAAGAAATTATTAGCTAAGCTACAAAAGTCCTTGAATGCTAGAATGAAACATGACCCTGCTTTTGCCACTTCACCTATCTGTGTTACTGATAAGGATTATGAATTCTCTGTTGATCCTGAGTTAATTACTTTGGTTGAATCTGATCCTTTCCATGGCTATGAGTCTGAAACTGTTGTGGCACATCTTACTAAGTTGAATGATATAACCACCCTGTTTACCAACGATGAAAAGATTCATTACTATTATATCCTTAAGCTATTTCCTTTCTCGTTAAAGGGTGATGCTAAGACTTGGTTTAATTCTCTTGATCCTGGTTGTGTGCGTAGTCCCCAGGATATGATGTATTACTTCTCTGCCAAATATTTTCCCACTCATAAGAAACAAGCTGCCTTACGGGCAATATATAATTGTGTGCAAATTGAAGAAGAGAGTCTCCCACAAGCTTGGGGGAGGCTTCTCCAATTACTTAATGCTTTGCCTAATCATCCTCTTGAGATGCATGATATACTTGATGTTTTTTATAATGGACTAACCGATGCTTCCAGAGACCACCTGGATAGTTGTGTTGGTTGTGTTTTCAGGGAAAGAACAGTTGAACAAGCTGAATTACTATTGAATAATATGCTGGCCAATGAAAATAATTGGACACTTCCTGAACTAGCCCCTAAGCCAACTCCGAAGAAATGAGGTGTTCTATTTCTCAGTCCTGAAGATATGCAAGAGGCAAAGAAATCTATGAAATAAAAAGGTATTAAAGCTGAGGATGTTAAGAATTTACCACCTATTGAAGAAATACATGGTGTTGATAACCCGACACAGGTAGTAAATGTAAATTCTCTTTATAGATTTGATGAAGGTAATATTCCTCGTTATAAGTCTGCTAGCCAATGCTTAGATGAGTTTGACAATTTCATTGTGAAACAAGAAAACTTCAATGCTTATGTTGGTAGACAATTACAACACAATGCTTATATGATTGAACGCTTGAGTGGTTATCTGTCTAGAGCTAAAGGTGAACTAAAACTTATTAGTATACATGCTTCTATGGTCACCACTCAAGTAGAAAAAGTACTTAAGCCTCAGAATGGTTTGCTCAATGAATTAAATAGTAAGAATAATGACTATGATGTTAGAGTTGCAACTAGAGGTGGTAAAATGACTCAGGAACCTCTGTATCCTGAAGGCCACCCTAAGAGAATTGAGAAAGATTCTCAGAGAGCTAATTTAGATGCACCTAGTTCTTCTAAGAAGAAGAAAAAGAAATATGATAGGACTTTGCATGCTTCTAGTGAACCTGTAGCTGACACACCTGAGAATCCTAACGATATATCTGTTTCTGATCCTGAGACACAAACTGGTAATGAACATGAACCTAGTGATCATATTAATGATGATGTTCATGATGATGCTCAACCTAGCAATGATAATGATGTAGAGATTGAACCTGTTGTTGATCTTGATAACCCACAATCAAAGAATCAACGTTATGATAAGAGAGACTTTGTTGCTAGGAAGCACGGTAAGGAAAGAGAACCATGGGTTCAGAAACCCATGCCTTTTCCTCCGAAACCATCCAAGAAAAAGGATGATGAGGATTTTGAGCGCTTTGCTGAAATGATTAGACCTATCTTTTTGCGTATGTGTTTGACTAATGTGCCTAAAACAAATCCTTATGCTAAGTATATGAAAGATATTATTACCAATAAAAGAATGGTACCTAAAGTAGAAATTTCCACCATGCTTGCTAATTACACTTTTGAGGGTGGAATGCCTAAGAAAATAGGAGATCCAGGAGTACCTACTATACCTTGCTCCATTAAGAGAAACTATGTTAAAACTGCTTTGTGTGCTCTTGGAGCCGGTGTTAGTGTTATGCATATCTCTTTATATTGTAGACTTGACTTGAGTAAGTTGACACCTACTAAAATATCTTTGCAAATGGCTGATAAATCAACTGCTATACCTGTCGGTATTTGTGAGGATGTGTCTGTTGTAGTTGCAAATGTTACTATTCTAACGGACTTTGTTATATTGATATTCCCAAGGATGATAGTATGTCTATTATTCTTGGAAGACCCTTTTTGAATACTACAGGGGCTGTTATTGATTGCAACAAAGGTAATGTCGCTTTTCATGTCAATGGTAATGAGCATATGGTACACTTTCCGAGGAAACAACCTCAGGTCCACAGTATCAATTATATTGGAAAAATTTCAACTATTACTATTGGAGGTTTTGAGTTTCCTCTTCCTACTATCAAGAAGACTTATGACATCCTTATTGTTGGTGACATACATATTCCCATTGAGGTAACCTAGTGTTATTCAAAAATTCTCCAGTTTCATGTTACTCGGAAAGAGTTTATTAACAAGACCTGATCAACCTTGTTAATGGATTCCTTTTGAGGAGCATGGGATAGGTGAATCTAGATAGCACAAACCTTCTGTACCCTCTTTTTACTTTCTGTTAAATTAGGATAAATAAAAGAAAATTACTATTTTCTGTCTGTTTCCAGACTTATCCGTGCAATAAAAAAATATCTCGAAAATAAAAGTTCTCCAAATGCCATGAAAATGAAATATGATTTTTTCTAGAATATTTGAGGAAATATGGCACTAAACACACAGCGAGGGAGCCAGCACGTGGCCACGAGGGTCCAGGGCGCGCCCCCTGCCTCGTGGGCCCCATGTGGCCCCCCTCCACTTATTCCTGCACCTGTGCTCTTCTTCTTCCTCTCAAAAAAATCACCAACCAGCTCATACCCGAGTTCTAGCTCATCTTGCTGCCATTTTCGATCTCCTTGCTCAAAGCACCATTCACCAAACTATTTGGGGAGATTGTTCCTTGGTATGTGACTACTCCATTGGTCCAATTAGTTTTTGTTCTAGTGCTTTATTTGTTGCAAATTTATGCTTCTATGGTGACCTTGTTCTTGAGCTTGCATGTCAAATTTTCTTGGTCCCAAGTAGTTCTAATGCATGATATAGTCTCTAGGCACTAGTATGAGTTGTTGCTATCAATCTTATTGAGTTTGGTTAACTTTTATTTTGAAGTTACTAAAAATTTCAGAAAAAATGCATAGGAGAAATTTCCAAGGTGGTTCTTCAAGGAAGCAAGAACCGAGGCTCACATTCCGTGAGCTGGACGATGAACCACCGAGGGATGCTGATGTGCGACCCTGTGAATGGCCGTCAGATGACTTCTTGGGTCAAGCTGGCATCAAGGATGAAGTTTACGCATACGTGCGCAACGCTGACCTCGAGGGCTTCATACAAGATAAGTGCACTCAATATCGTGACTTAACTGATAGCTTTGTGAGAAGGTTTAAATTTTCATCTTCACGTAATTCTCACACTGTACTGTTTGATCTATATGATAAATCTTATACCATGGACTTAGAGGATTTTAATTATGATTGCAAGCTCCCACAGTGGCACAGTATGAGTGATCCTCGCAAATATGAATTTAGAGAATTCCTTGCTAGTATTACAGTGGGGGAATCCAGGGAAATCACACAGGCTACCATTGGGAGCATTCATTTTCCTGCTATTCATTACTTTTCTCTCTTTATTGGTAGATGCATAAACGGTAAGGATGAGGCTTGTCACATGTGTGTCCCTGATCTTAGTGTTCTTAGGAGTGCTATACTAGGTGATAGGCAATATAACTTGGGAGCAATTGCTGCACGTAGGCTACACCATAATGGCTTGCATGGAGATTTATTTGGTGGGATCTATGCTACCCGCATAGCCCGCTTTCTTGGTGTGACTGTACACGTGAATGATGAACCTTTACCTCCTGCTTATTTAGACTGCCATGCTATGACTAGTCACCGGTTTATAATGTGGGATGATCAAACCCTCAAGTATCGACTAATCTATAACAAGAAGCATGCCATCCCTATTGTTCTTCATGCCCCTACTTTGTTTAACTTTCAGTAAAAAGGGAGATACACTATAACTATGGAGGAGGCAAATGCTTATTATAACATGACGGAGGCAGCCCGCCTTTGAGATGCAGCTCAGCATGCAGTATCTGCTGCATCCCAGTACAACCCCAACTATGACTTTGGATATCCGTCAGGCCAATACTGGCCATAGACCAACTTAGGACAAAAGCCTAAGCTTGGGGGAGTACGCGTTTCTCACCGACTTTACATTCATGTCCACACTTATTCTAGTTGCCGGTGCTCACACTCTTTCACTGTACCATCCATGCTTAGTTTCGATTTGTTTTTCTTAGTCTTTTTCTTGTGTGCTAGAAAAACCCAGAAAAACAAAAAATATTAGTTGTAGCTTTTAGCTAGTTTACTTTCTTTGCTTGAAGTAGTAGTTAAAAAAAATGAAAACCCAAAAAGATTTCCCGTTCTTCTTTTGCTTGTTGGGAGTTGTCCCATGTAAATAGTTTCTTTTCTATTCTTTGGGGGTTAAGAGTAGAAGACCATGACTAAAATGCTTAGTGGCTCTCATATGCTTTGTTGTTGATTTAACCTTGAGCCATATTACCTTGTCTTCTCCCTTGTATTAAATGTCTGCAGATTCCAGCTTAGTCCAATGCACGTGCACTATTATTATTATCCACACCGTTCGGTCGTGCGAGTGAAAGGCAATAAGGATGATATATGATGATCTAATTGAGATGAGAAAAGCTGGTATGAACTCGACGTCTTTTGTTTTTGTAAATATGATAGTTCATCATTCCTGATTCAGCTTGTTATGAATGAAACATGTTTGCAATGACAATTAGATATCATAGCTACTTATGCCATGCTTAATTAGCTGAGAGTTTATAATGGTCTATCTTGCGTGCCAACATGATATTAAAATGATTGTGATGTGGTATGACAGGTGGTATCCTCCTTTGAACGATTTAAGCGATCTGACTTGGCACATGTTCACGCATGTAGTTGAAACAAATCAACATAGCCTTCACGATATTTATGTTCATGGTGATTTATATCCTACTCATGCTTGCATTCATTGTTGATTAATTTTAATGCATGTTCATGACCGTTGTTGCTCTCTAGCTGGTCGCTTCCCAGTCTCTTTCTAGCCTTCACCTGTACTAAGAGGGAATACTGCTTGTGCATCCACTTCCATAAACCCCAAAGTTATTCCATATGAGTCCACCATATCTTCCTATATGCGGTATTTACCTGCCGTTCCAAATAAATTTGTATGTGCCAAACTCTAAACCTTCAAATGAAATTCGTCTTTGTATGCTCGAACAGCTCATGTATCAACTAGGGTTGTCTATATCTTCCATGCTAGGTGGGTTATTTTCACGATGAGTGGACTCTGCTCATCATTCATGAGAAACTGGCTGGTAATCGGGATGCCCAGTCCCATGCTCAAAATCATAATAATTAAACAAAACTCCCCCAGGGCTGTTGCTGGTTTGGACGGTACCCGTTGTTTCGGGCTAGCCGTGGAGTGTGATTGTTGGTGGTTGGGGGAGTATAAACTTTACCATTCTGTTTGGGAACCGCCTATAATGTGTGTAGCATGGGAGATATCGAGATTCTTGGTTGTTATGTTGACAAAGAAAGTATACCGCTCAAAATGTTATTCAACTCTATTTAAAAATCGAGCTCTGTCACATCTACAAATCCATGCTTCCCTCTGTGAAGGGCCTATCTATTAACTTTTATGCAGAGTCATCATCCTCTTATCAAAGAGCACCAGTAGGAGAGCACCTCTGTCGTTGCATGTATTACTATTAATTTGCATTGAGTATGATCATGACTGGATCTCTTTTACCATGAATTACAATGTCTAGTCAGTCCTTGATCTTTAAAGGTGCTTTGCATTTAGGTTTTGCGGTCTTAGAAAGGGCTAGCGAGATACCATCTTGTTATATCATATCATGATTGTTTTGAGAAAGTGTTGTCATCCGAGGTTTATTATTATTGCTCGCTAGTTGATTATGCCATTGATGTGAGTAGTCTTGAGACCTCAAAGTTATTGTGAATGTGGTTAGTTCATGATCTTGTTGAAAACCTGAATGCTAGTTTACATATTTACAACAACAAGAGCAAACAGAGTTTGTCAAAGTTTTTATTTATCACTTTCAGTTTATCAACCGAATTGCTTGAGGACAAGCAAAGGTTTAAGCTTGGGGGAGTTCATACGTCTCCAATGTATCTACTTTTCCAAACCCTTTTGCCCTTGTTTTGGACTCTAACTTGCATGATTTGAATGGAACTAACCCGGACTGATGATGTTTTCAGCAGAACTGCCATGGTGTTGTTTTTGTGCAGAATAAAAAGTTCTCGGAAACGCCTGAAAATCAACGGAGAATTATTTTGGAAAATATAAAAAATATCTGCAAGAAGATCCACACCAGGGGGGCCATGGCCTATCCACGAGGGTGGGGGCGCGCCCCCTGCCTCGTGGGCCCCCTGGTGGTCCACCGACATACCCCCAAATCCTATATCTTCACTTTCGGGGAGAAAAAAATCAGGGAGAAGGAATTATCCCGTTTCACGAGACGGAGCTGCCGCCAAGCCCTAATCTCTCTCGGGAGGGCTGATCTGGAGTCCGTTCGGGGCTCCGAAGAGTGCAGATCGTCGCCATCGTCATCATCAACCTTCCTCCATCACCAATTCCATGATGCTCACCGTCGTGCGTGAGTAATTCCATCGTAGGCTTGCTGGACGGTGATGGGTTGGATGGGATATATCATGTAATCGAGTTAATTTTGTTAGGGATTGATCCCTAGTATCCACTATGTTCTGAGATTGATGTTGCTATGACTTTTCTATGCTTAATGCTTGTCACTAGGGTCCGAGTGCCATGAGTTCAGATCTGAACCTATTATGCTTTCATGAATATATGTGTGTTCTTGATCCTATCTTGCAAGTCTATAGTCACCTACTATGTGTTATGATCCGGCAACCCTGAAGTGACAATAATCGGGACCACTCTCGGTGATGACCATAGTTTGAGGAGTTCATGTATTCACTATGTGTTAATGCTTTGGTCCGGTACTCTATTAAAAGGAGGCCTTAATATCCATTAGTTTCCAATAGGACCCCGCTGCCACGGGAGGGTAGGACAAAAGATGTCATGCAAGTTCTTTTCCATAAGCACATATGACTATATTCGGAATACATGCCTACATTGCATTGATGAACTGGAGCTAGTTCTGTTTCACCCTAGGTTATAACTTCTACATGATGAATTACATCCGACGTAATTTCCCATCACCGATCCAATGCCTACGAGCTTTTCCTATATTGCTTGTTGCTTATTTACGATTCCGTTGCTACTATTACGAAAACTACAAAAACACTATCGTTACTTTTATTGCTGCTACCGCCACTATCATATTACTTTGCTACTAAACTATCTTGCTGCAGATACTAAGTTTCCAGGTGTGGTTGAATTGAAAACTCAGCTGCTAATACTTAAGAGTATTCTTTGTCTCCCCATGTGTCGAATCAATAAATTTGGGTTGAATACTTTACCCTCGAAAACGGTTGCGGTCCCCTACACTTGTGGGCTATCAGTGTCCTTTCCCAGTGACAGTAGGGGCAGCAAGGCACGTATTGTATTGTTGCCATCGAGGATAAAAAGATGGGGTTTATATCACTAGTTTGAGTTTATCCCTCTACATCATGTCATCTTGCTTAAGGCGTTACTCTGTTCTTATGAACTTAATACTCTAGATGCATGTTGGATAGCGGTCGATGTGTGGAGTAATAGTAGTAGATGCAGAATCGTTTCGGTCTACTTGTCTCGGGCGTGATGCCTATATATAATGATCATGCCTAGATAGTCTCATAATTATTCGATTTTATATCTATTGCTCGACAGTAATTTGCTTACCCGCCGTAGAATATCGCTATCATGAGAGAAGCCACTAGAGAATACTATGGCCCCCGGGTCTATTCTCAACATATCAATCTACAATCTACTTTACTTTTCCGCTTTTACTTTCTGTTCTTATATCCAAAAAATACCAAAAATATCAAACTATCATCTCTATCAGATCTCACTTTCGTAAGTGACCGTAAAGGGATTGACAACCCCTTATCATGTTGGCTGCGAAGTTCTTATTTGTTTGTGCATGTGCGAGGGACTCGCGCGTCTCCTACTGGATTGATACCTTGGTTCTCAAAAACTGAGGGAAATACTTACACTATTGTGCTGCATCACACTTTCCTCTTCGAGGGAATACAACGCAAGCTCGAGAAGTAGCAAGAAGAATTTCTGGCGCAGTTGCCGGGGAGGCTTACGCAAAAGTCATATACCAAGTACCTATCACAAACCCTTATCCTTCGCATTACATTTTTTGCCTCTTGTTTTCCTCTCCCCCACTTCACCCTTGCCGTTTTATTCGCCCTTCTTCTGCCGTGTGTTTATCGTTCTCTTGCTTCTTGTTTGCTTGTGTGTTGGATTGCTTGGTTGTCACTATCACTCAGAACAATACCAAATTGTGTGACTTCTCCAATACCAACAATAATGATTTTATTAGCACTCCGATTGCTCCTATTACCGATGCTGAATCTTGTGAGATCAATGCTGCTTTGTTGAATCTTGTTATGAAAGATCAATTTCCCGGCCTTCGTAGTGAAGATGCCGCTACCCATCTAAACAACTTTGTTGATTTGTGTGATATGCAAAAGAAAAGGGATACGGATAACGATATTTTTAGGTTGAAGTTATTTCCGTTTTCGCTTAGAGATCGTGCTAAAACTTGGTTTTCCTCTTTGCCTAGAAATAGTATTGATTCGTGGAATAAGTGCAAAGATGCTTTTATCTCTAAGTATTCCCTCCTGCTAAGATCATCTCTCTTAGAAACGATATTAAGAATTTTAAGCAACTAGATCATGAGCATGTTGCACAAGCTTGGGAGAGAATTAAATTAATGATACGTAATTGCCCTACACATGGTTTGACCTTATGGATGATTATTCAAAACTTTTATGCTGGCTTGAATTTTGCTTCTAGAAATCTTTTAGATTCGGCCGCAGGAGGCACTTTCATGGAAACTACCTTAGGAGAAGCTACCAAACTCCTAGATAATATTATGGTTAACTATTCTCAATGGCACACCGAAAGATCTACTAGTAAGAAAGTGCATGCTATTGAAGAGATTAGTGTTTTGAGTGGAAAGATGGATCAACTTATGAAATTATTTGCTGCTAAGAGTGCTTCTTCTGATCCTAATGATATGCCTTTGTCCACTTTGATTGAAAATAATAATGAATCTTTGGATGTGAATTTTGTTGGTAGGAATAATTTTGGTAACAATGCTTATAGAGGGAACTTTAATCCTAGGCCTTTTCCTAGTAATTCCTCTAATAATTATGGTAATTCCTACAACAACTCTTATGGAAAGATGCCTTCTGAATTTGAAACTAGTGTTAAGGAGTTTATGATTTCGCAAAAGAATTTCAATGCTATGCTTTAAGAAAAATTGCTTAAGATTGATGAATTGGCTAGAAGTGTGGATAGAATTACTCTTGATGTTAATTCTTTGAAACTTAGATCTATCCCACCTAAGCATGATATCAATGAGTCTCTCAAAGCCACGAGAATTTTCATTGATGAATGCAAAGAAAGAACCGCTAGGATGCGTGCTAAAAGAGAGAATTATATAAAAGCGTGTTCTTCTAGTTATCATGAAAAAAAAAGATGAAGATCTAAAAGTTATTGATGTGTTTCCTATTAGATCCTTGTTTTCTAGTATAAATCTTGATAAAGATAGGATTGGAGATGATTCTACTTTAAGATGTCCCAATGATTCAGAGTTTTTAGATCTTGATGCTAAAATTGTAAAAGGTTGGAGTGAAGAGATTAAAACTTTGCATAGTGATGAAACCACTACCTTGGATTTCAAGGGATTCAATTATGATAATTTCTCTTTGATTGATTGTATTTCGTTGTTGCAATCCGTACTAAACTCTCTGCATGCTTATAGTCAAAATAAAGCTTTTACCAAACACATAGTTGATGCTTTGATGCAATCCTATGAAGAATGTAACATCCCAAATTTTCAATTTGGAATGTTATACATAGATCATATTGCATTGCATATTTATTCACATTTTGTGTGTGGCGATCCTCGAAAATTCTAAGCAACTCAAGGACCTACGGAGAGAGTTGGGAATTCTACCGTTTTCGTATTTGAGTTTTCTCGAGTACCGGTACGGGGATCACGTTGGTTTTAATTATTTTTCTCTCCTAAAAATATTTCTTAATAAAATATATGAGCGGAGATAATATGATTTCTCCAAAAATATAAGTAATATTGGAGGAAAAATATTAAAATCACTTTTCGAATTTTATTCGGATTTATTTGCGATTTTATTTGCATAGGAAAAATGTGTGTTTTTAAATATTGCATTTAGGTCCGGGAAAATGTTCACTTTGTCCTAAATATTGTTAGAGGACGATGAAAATTTATTTCGAAATTTTTGGAGTCCGTTTAGTTTTTTTTCGTCTGTTTTAGTGCGTCGCGACTCTTTTAAAAAAGGGAGGGACCGACCTTAGGCCGTGTCCGACCAGGACACGTCAGCCCGGCCGGCCTTTATAAGGCGAGGCCCGAGCCACCCAGCCCGCTAGCCCCCGCGCCCCGAAACCCTAGCGCCGCGCCGCCGCCGCCAGCCGCCGCGCCGCCACCCGCCTCCGTCGCCGAAGACCGCCGCCGCCGCCGCCGTTCTTGCCGGAGTTCGTCCACCGGAGGTAGCCGTCGTTTTTTTTTCGTAAAAACCGTTTGGTTTTTTTTTTTGCAAAACTCTAGATCCGTTTTTCTTAGATCGGTTCGGTTTTTTTCGGTTTAGCTCGATAGCGGACGTTCGTCCGTACGTTCGTTTTAACGAACGTTGTTCGCCCGTTAGTCACAGACAGCGAACGTTCGTTCGTTAGCCTGTTTGTCAGTTTTCTTTTTCGAGGCTTTTTCCGCGATTATTTTCGATCGCGATTTCTGCCGTGATCTTGTTTTCCGTTTTTCTTTTCGCTCGAGAGTCAGAATCAGGCGATTCAAAAGCCCAGATCTTCGTCTCGAAGCCCTCTTTCCGTTTAACCAACTTGAACAAGGTTTTGCTACTGTAAAATTTGACCTTAGATCAATCTAGTAAACGGATCTTGTTTCTTTTGCAGTTTGAGTTTCGTTGCTCTGTTTGATTTGATTCTTTTGCAAACCGGAGTTCTTAAGTTGAACTTTCTGGTTACATCTTCTTATTTGGAGTTCCGTTTGTGCATCTTTGCTTGTTTGCTTATGTATGCTATTGTTTTCTTGCGATAGAATTCCCGGAGTGCGAAGCGTGCTACTACGAGTCTCTAGGTTTTGCGAATCATCAGCAAGGCAAGTAACACTTTGATCATACCCCTTTATTACCCAGTTTTTATGCATTAGATCAAATCCTCACACATTTCATGAGTAGGATCTCTTAACTTGTGGGTCTGGGAAGTAGATTGAGGTAGAACCTATTACTTGCATTATTTTCAAACCCTTGGGAGTTACTTCTACGTTATGCTTAGGTTGACATGCTATGCTCCTAGATGTGGTTTGGGTTTGAGTGAAATCCATGACAGATGTGAGTTGTTAATTAATGGCTCGCTGGGTGGATTGGTGTCGGGGAAACTGATCGCCCACGAACACCTATGAGACCGGGGCCCCTTCTCGGTACGGCAGGGGGGCGGAGGATGCACAAAGAGCGGATCGACGCGAGCACGCGAGAAGTTTACCCAGGTTCGGGCCGCACGGATGCGTAAAACCCTACTCCTGCTTTGGTTTGTTATTGAGTTCTTGGCTCGGGAGCGAGGAGAGCAACAGTACACTCTAACCGCTAACCAGACCGAGCGTGGAGAATGATCAATGATCGGAACCCCCTCTACGTTGCGCATGGGCCTCCTTTTATAGGTTAAAGGGGTCATCGACAGGTGGCAACGCAGATAGGGTAAAAATGTAAAAAAGAGAGGTAGTTGGAACATTGTTTGTATAGTGCTCTATACCTAACTCTGACGGCAGGGGACAAGGGCATTGAATGCCCGTCGCCGCCGCCCCAAACAGTGCAAAAAGTGGCAGTCAGGGGCGCTACCGTTCGCCACGACGGTAGCCTCGTCATCGCAGCTTGCCACCGTGTTCCCCTGGCTGCACAGCCTTCCGCCACGTGCGCCTGGGAGGGTCCCACGGCGACACGTGGGTGGATGAGCTGGAGCGTGGGTACTGAGTGGAAGCTTGCCGCGGCAAGTGCCTTGCTGCGGTCTCTATCTTGTCGCGCCTGGGAGCTTGTCGCTCACCGGGCCTTGCCGGGACGCGCGGCGCATCGCGGCAAGTTCTCTTGAGGTGCCTTTAGTTGGCCTTCCCGGCAAGCTCCTCTTGCCGGGGTCTTGTTTCTTTGACTTGAATACTTTGTTCTTGAATGGCTCCAAGGGAACCACGGAGGATCTTGGCGGTCGCTTGGCAAGCCTTGCCGCGGGACGCTGCAACTGCCCGTGCACAAGTTCGGGATACTAAGGTACCCCTACTTTAGTACACCGACAGGAGCCCCCGGGCCTGGGCCAGACACGATGCCGAGCGCTGTTGGGCCAGGCCCAAAACAGTGCACGGGCACGCGCGGCCCGCGGCACGCCGTATCCAACTCCGTATCCACCGCGCCCTCCCTTAACGGCACGCGTCAATCGCGGCGTCGTGGGAGAGATCGTGGTCTGTTTCTTTAATGGGAAATGCGGAACGTCCCCCTCTTTCCCCTTAAAAGCAGGGGAAACAGGGGCAGTTCCTTCCATTCGCTCATTGCTTCTTCAATCCTCAGAAACCCCCGCCGCTCCCCTCCTTCCCGTTAGCCGAAAGAGAGCAGCGCTCCGCCCTTCATCGCCACCAGCATCACCAGCGCCGTCGACCTCCCCCTCCGTCCCCGCCATGGCTCCGAAAGGCGAGAAGGGGAAGTCCGCGAAGGCCGCCGCGAAGTCCGCCGAGGCGCTGTGGCTAGCAGCAATGCGAAAGAAGATGGCGTTCTTCCCGCCAAAGCTTAGCGCGGAGGAGCTGAAGGAATCCTTCTACCTTTTCTGGTCGAGGGAGACGAAGGCGCATCCGCGCACCAAGGTACTCCCCGCCGTAGCCTGCGAGATGTTCCCGAACGGCTACGCCTTCTTTGAGTTGTTCTTCTACTGCGGGCTCTGCCCGCCATATTCCGAATTCTTCTGCGATATCATGAACACGTACGGGTTTCATCTCCTTGACTTCACCCCCAACGTTGTCTTGACCATGGCCGTTTTCGCAAATCTGTGTGAAAACTTTGTCGGAGTCTACCCCAATGTAGCTCTTTTCCGCCACTATTTCATGCCTCGAGTCGAGGCAGGGTCGCCTTTGTCGGGCGGCGTCTCCTGGATCTCGAGGACGCACAAGAAGGAAGAATATCTGGAGGGGGAGCTCTGCGGCAAGTGGGATGAGTGGAGGGCCAACTGGTGTTGGATCCTAGAAGACGACCCGCAGCCGTATACTTCCCGGCGCCAAGCCGCAGTAGTCCGCGGCAAAGACTGGAGCGACCTGGCCCCGGAGGATAGCAGATTGAAGATTGCCACTACCCGAATCCTTTGCCTCAGGCACGCCAAGCTCACCGTGGGCGCAGTAGGAGCAGATTTTCTCCGCCGCCGAATCGCCCCCTTGCAGGAGAGGAAGAGGGCCGCCTAGGAGTTTGAGAACGCGGCAGATATCATGAGGCTGCGCCCGGGGCTTAATTACAACTTCACTGTCCTGGAGCTCAACGCGATGCTCCAGGCGTTGTTCAAGTACGACTCCGCCCATCCTGAGTGGTTCGCGTTGCCGGCGGGCATAGTTCCGTTGTGCAACAACTCGTCACTCAGCGCCATCCATGCAGTGATGCCGCTGTGCGATTCCCACGGCATCGACCCCACTTGGCAAGAGCCCTCCGACGAAGCTGTGCAAACGTTCTTCGACAACTTGGTGGAGCAGCCAGTCAAGTCCCACGAGAAGAAAGGCCTCACCCGTGACACCACCGACCAGGAGATGGCATATATTGCCACCCGACTGGAAGAGGCAGCGGCAGCCGCGGCCGCGGGCGAGTTTGGGTACACTATGGAGGAGGCGGAGGCAGCGGAGGCGACAAGCCTTGCCGAGCAGGAAGATCTTCGCAAGGCGGAGAAGCTTGCCGGACAACTCGCCGGGACAAACGAGCCCACCGAGCCGGGCGTCGAGTCAAGCGGGCCCGCCGAGCAGGGTGCCGGGTCAAGTGAGCCTACCGAAGACTCGAGCGGCTCACTGGAGATTGGCTCCTCCTCCTCGTCCTCGGGCAGCTCGCCACCACCAGCAAGTCCTCCAGCTCCAAGAAGACGCCTCCGCAAGGCCGCAGACGTGACGGGGCGGCAAGCGGGCCAACAGCCGCAGCGCCGCGCGACACGCGTCACCGCAGCAAGCAAGGCCGCCACGGGAGTTCCTCACGCTTCTGCAGCGACTGGAGGGGGATCTTCCCGGGCTGGCGCCACTGCCCCTGCCGTCCCTCGTGCCTCGGCGACAACCGGAGCGGGGTCTTCTCAGACCACCGCCCCTACTCCCGCCAAGCGGCCAAGGGAGCCCACTCCCCCAGCTCCTCGCGCCGGGACGCGCGAGCCAGACTTTGATTTCTCGGCGCTCAGCTCCGACGAGGAGGAAGGAGAGTAAGTCTTCGCGATTCTTGTTTTTCCTTGGTCCTCTGTTGCTTTGTCTTGCATCTCTTTCGCCTAACTCTGAACCTGTTCTCTTTTCAGAACTCTGGCCCAGAGGGCAGCGAAGAGGGCCAAGGTCCCGGTGATCGTCATCGAGGACGAGCCCTCCATGACAGCAGGAGGTGCGCCTGAGACGAGCTTGCCGGACCCGGCAACCGTTCTTCGGAGCAGCCCCCAGCGCAGCCCCCAGCGTAAGTGTGGTTTACTTTCCGCTTGTCAGGCGCGTGTGGGTCTTCCATCCTTGCTGACATCTTGTTTGTTGACTTGTGTAGAAGCAGAGCAGCAGCACCAGGAGCGCCAAAAGATCGCCCCCGACGAGCTGCATGCCTCGACCACACTGCCAAGGAGGAGCTCCCCGGCAAGGGAGAATACTCCGCCAAGGGCGAGCACCCCGCCAAGGGTGAGCACTCCACCAAGGGCGATCACTCCACCAAGGGATGGCTCTAGCGGCCCTTCGCCGGCGGGAGCTACCCACACGCCGCCGAGGGAGAGCTCCCTGGCAAGGAACCCCACCGAGGAAGAGGCCCGCGCAGGTAAACCCTTGGACTTTTCTTCTTTTGAATTTCGCTTTTTGGATATTTGCTTGACTGTTCTTCTTTCCTTTTCTTTTCTGCCTTCAGACCCGTCCGCAGCTGAACCCATGGAGACGGAGGTCGTCGCCGACGACGCCGCCGTTGCTGAGGAAACGGTTGGCGCGGACGATCCCACTGGCTGATACGTCCAAAACGTATCTATAATTTCTGCTTGCTCCATGCCTCTTTTGTGTGATATTGCTATGATATTTATGCACTTCCATACACTTTTGATCATATTTGGACTAACCTATTAACTCAGTGCACCCCAGTGCCAGTTTCTGTTTTCTGTTGTTTTTGTATTTCGGGTTTTCCCATTACGTAAATTGCCAGAAAAATCCCGGGAAAAATATATAAAAAATCAGCGTTCCGGAAGCTTCCATGCGGCCAAAGTAGGGCCAGAGGGGGCCACCAGGGCTCCAGGCGACCAGAGGGGGCGGCCCCCCTCCTGGCCGCGCCGCCAGGGCGCCTGGGCCCCCCTGGCCTCTTCTAACGCCCCCCTTTGGCATATATTTACACCGCGTCCCGAAACCCTCGAGGACGGAACCCTTTTTTCGCGATCTCATCTCTGTTCCACCGCCGCCGCGCTTCCAAGATCGGGAGCACCAGGAGAACTCTTCCCGGCACCCTGCCGGAGGGGAGGATCACCACCGGGAGCTTCTCCACCACCATGGACGCCTCCCGGATGAGTTGTGAGTAGTCTCCCTTGGACCATGGGTCCATGACCAGTAGCTATGTGATGTTCTCCTCCCCTCTTTGTTCTTCACCGATTAGACCTCGTGAGCTGCCCTACATGATCGAGGCACATATGTAATCCTTATGCTGTTGCTATGATGAGTTTGCTGGGATCCGATGGATTATGAGATTATGTTCAGATTGTGTTTGAGTAATATATTTGATTCACCTCTTTTATATTTATGTTCTTGAGTAATTCTTGCATGTTCTCCGTTGTTGTTTATTGCTTTGGCCAAGTAATAGGTAGTAACTCCAAGAGGGAACGTTATGCTTGATTGTGGGTTCATGCCCCTCGATGACTAGCTTGAGTGACAGAAACATGAGTCTAGGGGATGTGCTGTTGCCACAAGGGGGAAAACAACGGTGCTTGTACTTGCGGGTGCAAGGATTGTTTACTTTACGCAAAGTTCTTTTAATGCAATTGTCTGTTGCTTTGAGTTTACACTATGGGTGGGACTCGCAACTTAATACCAGCGAGATGTTCTGGATAGATATCTCAAGGTGGATGATTAGTTGTATATGCAGATGGATTTCGGTCTACTTGCCTTGGCGTACCACCCATGCTTTTGAGCCTCTACCTTTCTTTGCAGCATAGTTAGCATTGGTTTGCGCACATAATCCTGTCAATTGCCCAGCTGTAATTCGTTTACCTCGCTTAGCTGTTTTATCGTCTTTTGGGAGAGAGACATCACTAGTGAACATCATGGGACCCCGGTCCATATTACCATCACTGATCACATCCGCTATTTACCTTCTGTTCTTATTTACTAGTTGCAGTCATACCTATCACTATTATCTCTTGCGTTTGATCCTTTGTAAACGACAAGGCCGGAGGGATTGACAACCTCTCTGTACTCATTGGGAGCAAAGTTATTTGTATTTGTGTGCAGGTCCTGTCGATCACTAAGTTGCGCCGCTAGCAGTTGACACCTTCTTGTTGACCCTCGGAGTCTCAGGGGATTCGATCCTTGGTATCTTTGCCAAGGGAAAACTACCGCTACACTGCATCTCAAACCTTCCACTTGGGGTAACCAACGAGGGGCGAGAAGCCATCAAGCAAAGTTTTCTGGCGCCGTTGCCGGGGACTCCACTCTTCATGATAGGGGAGTTGCACGCTATCTTTTACCTTTGCTTTTTAGTCTTGTTAGTTTACCTTTCAGTTTTTGCTTTAGTGTCTTCTATCAAAAATCACAAAAAAAAATTATTTGCTTTCTGTTAGTAGTCATTTCTGTTTTGATAAGCATGTTGGGATTCGGTGCTTTGAGGGAATCAGAAGTTCTAGATTTCCATCAAAGGGATGGAGAAAATATGAAGAAGGCATGGGACAGAATTTCTGATGCACATAAGAGAATAATGCCTTGGATACCTAAAAAATTGTGCTTAGAAATTTTTACCATGGTCTTTTTAAATGGTGTAAACACTCTCTTGATATTATAGCTGAAGGAGATTTCCTAGAGTGTGATGAAGCTAGAGCTCTTGAAATTATACATGGTCTATCTAGTTAATTTGTTTATGATCATGGTTTTGATACTGTCATAGATAGACTTGCTACTATTGAGAAAAGAATGGATGCTCTAGACTTGATGAAGGTAGAGAAACCCAAACCCAATAAGAGAGATATTTTGGAAATAGACAATGATTGGGAGCCTTTTGTTAGGATTAGTATCTCTAATCAAGACTTCCTTGCTTATTGTGATATTGGATCTATGGTTTCTACTATGCCAAAAATTGTTCATGATTCTTTCAAATTTAACATGGATAGATTATCGTCCTATCATGAACATGCTAATGGAGATATTTCTGAGATCCAGGGAAGAATAAAAGACGTACCAGTCACATTCCTTAAAGGGATTGCAATGGTTGATTTCTTCATCATGAAGCCAAACCAAGGAAATATAGTGCTTGGAAGGGACTTCCTCCGAGCTGTAAAAGGCTTCATCGATATAGGTAAGGGACAAATCCGCCTACGCGGGAAGGAAAAAGGTATGTACCCCTTTCCTAGAAGGAACAAGGATGAACTTGTTGAGGAACCATTTGAAGCAATTTATAACTCCGATTATTATGATAATTATTGATTCCTCTTTGCATTATGCCTAGCTTAAAGGCATAAAAGAAAGCGCTTTTGGGAGGCAGCCCACAATGAATAAAATTTTATTTTGCTTTTGTTGTATCTTGATGTTTGTTACTACAGTAGCATCATCATTGTATCTTTACTTTTCAGCTTTGTGCCAAGTTTAGCCTCTGATTGCAAGAAAGTTCAAAAGTTGTGACGTGCTGTCCAGGAAACAGATTCTGTCCTTGGACAGAAAAATTCGTATAAAATCACCAGATCATATTTTTGGTCTGAATATTTTCGACAGCGTGCTCTATACAATTGGCTTTCGGGCGTCTGTTCTGAGTTTTTTGATTTGAGTTGCAGAAGTGCCCCGAAAAAATTATTTACTACCTGCTGGTCTGTTTTTCACAGATTTTGTCCTGTTTTGCCTTTTCTTCGTTTTGCAAACCTTGAGCTTGCTTTTTCTTTGCAAAAACCTTTTGGCAATCTTGAGAAACAGTAGACCTTCAAGATTATCCTTATTTCCAGCAAGGAAAAATTATTTTATTATGGGTACTAACCTCGCTAATTAGATTATGATGAGTTATGTATGAAGGGAGTTTTCAAGTGTGCGAGGGAAGATGATAAAAAGATTCAGGAGTGTCAGACGGTCAAGCTTGGGGATGCCCCCGTGCACCCCCAAGAAATATTCAAGAAGACTCAAGCGTCTAAGCTTGGGGATGCCCCCGTACATCCTCTTCTCCATCAACAATTATCAGTTCGTCTTTCGTTCCACTATATTTTAATCACTTCATGTGTTATGTGCTATGCTTGGAGCGTCTTGCTTTTAGTTTCCTTTTTAGTTTTCTTTAGCTTTGCTTGCTGTTCATAATGAGTTGGAACTCAGCTTTCTTTGTGTGGGAGAGAAACACGCTCCACTTCAACCTAGAACATAACATGGGATTTTCATGTTTATCTTTGCTGTGTATGTTCTTTGTCTTTCAATAGCTACTAGCATGTTCAGCTCTTAGTTTTCATGCTTTACTTTTTAAAGAGCTTTTGTTTAGTTGGTCGCTGGAACTCTCTTGAGTTATCATGCTTATCTTGTTAAGAGAGTTGGCTTCTGTTGCACTGGTTGATATGTCTATGATAAAAATGCTATGTGCATAATGGTGCTTAGTAGTTCATGTTTTCTTATGGTTAGTCTCAAATAGTTGGGGGTTTTTTAATGTGTTATTGAAGTACCAACATGATTTGTTTGCCTATGATGTGGTATGGTTTAGTGATATCTTCCTTCAAGAATTTATTTTGATTGACTTGGCATATGCTCACGCATATTTAAGACTGTAAAAAAAGTCTATCAAGCCTTGATGATCTTTAATTTCTGAGTAGCAATATAACTTCCATGCCCGATTCAATGTTGCTTTGTCGCTCTGCATGATTATGCCCGTCATTGCTCTCTTAGTTGGTCGCTCCCAGTCTTTTGCTAACCTTCGCCTGCACTAAGTGGACTGACTGCTTGTGCATCCAAAATCCTTTAAACCAGTTATGCCATATGAGTCCACCATACCTTCCTATACATGGTATTTACTTGTCATTCCTAACGAAGACTTTCGTGTACCATCTCGAAATTAATCAAAAGCATTTCTCTTTTCTGCCTCTGTTTTAGCTCATGAGGAAGTAGTAGTTAATTCATGATCTTTTTAAGTTGGACAAGCTTCACCCCGGGATTGCATGTCTAATGTGCAAACCCCTAATACGAGAAGGAACTGGCAAAGAGTGCGCCCGGCTCATTAAAAAATATACAACAAACAAACCCTCCTTCACGCTTTGTTCATGAGAAATCAGAAAACTTTGGCAGTGATAAACAAAGGAGATTAAGAGGATGTGATCGTCCTCGTGCGGGAGCCGTTCCTCGAAACTTGTCCAGCTCGAGAAGTAACTGAGTTATCTGCTAGCATTCGTTGACGGAATATGCATCTCTAAAAAAATAATTTTTACTTCTGTTTTTAAAACCAAGAGCTCCGGTACATGTTTAGTTTTTGTTTCCGACCACGGGTTTTTAACCTTGCCAACAAAAGCCACGGTTCGAGAGTCTCCACCTTCTTTCTTTAAAGCACCAACTGTTGAGAGCATGATTGTCATTCTGAGTGTAATGTGCATTGTCCCAAAGTACCATTGTCTTTTGCATGATTATGATATCGTTTATTCTGAAATCATTGTATCTAGTCGTCACTTAAACCTTGGAGGTGCCCCTGCATTTATGTTTTCCTTCACTAAAGGGGGCAAGCGAGATATCACTTTGTCATGTTTGCACACCATGCTCACTACAAATCTATTGAGTGTTTCAGTATCATATTGTAAAACTTTCAGTTCTTTGTGATATTCTCATGAGGCAACTTAATTACTACAGATTCATTGTCTCAGTAAGCATTTGTCATGTGACTGTGAAAAGTTCTTATATGGTTGGTAGCATGTCACCACAGAAATTATGCTTGTTATCATTTACCTACTCGAGGACGAGCAGGAATTAAGCTTGGGGATGTTGATACGTCCAAAACGTATCCATAATTTATGCTTGCTCCATGCCTCTTTTGTGTGATATTGCTATGATATTTATGCACTTCCATACACTTTTGATCATATTTGGACTAACCTATTAACTCAGTGCACCCCAGTGCCAGTTTCTGTCTTCTGCTGTTTTTGTATTTCAGGTTTTCCCATTACGTAAATTGCCAGAAAAATCCCGGGAAAAATATATAAAAATCAGCATTCCGGAAGCTTCCATGCGGCCAAAGTAGGGCCAGAGGGGGGCCACCAAGGCTCCAGGCGACCAGAGGGGGCGGCCCCCCTCCTGGCCGCGCCGCCAGGGCGCCTGGGCCCCCCTGGCCTCTTCTGACGCCCCCCTTTGGCATATATTTACACCACGTCCCGAAACCCTCGAGGACGGAACCCTTTTTTCGCGATCTAATCTCTGTTCCGCCGCCGCCGCGCTTCCAAGATCGGGAGCACCAGGAGAACTCTTCCCGGCACCCTGCCGGAGGGGAGGATCACCACCGGGAGCTTCTCCACCACCATGGACGCCTCCCGGATGAGTTGTGAGTAGTCTCCTTTGGACCATGGGTCCATGACCAGTAGCTATGTGATGTTCTCCTCCCCTCTTTGTTCTTCACTGATTAGACCTCGTGAGCTGCCCTACATGATCGAGGCACATATGTAATCCTTATGTTGTTGCTATGATGAGTTTGCTGGGATCCGATGGATTATGAGATTATGTTCAGATTGTGTTTGAGTAATATATTTGATTCACCTCTTTTATATTTATGTTCTTGAGTAATTCTTGCATGTTCTCCGTTGCTGTTTATTGCTTTGGCCAAGTAGTAGGTAGTAACTCCAAGAGGGAACGTTATGCTTGATTGTGGGTTCATGCCCCTCGATGACTAGCTTGAGTGACAGAAACATGAGTCTAGGGGATGTGCTGTTGTCACCAGGGGGAAAACAACGGTGCTTGTACTTGCGGGTGCAAGGATTGTTTACTTTACGCAAAGTTCTTTTAATGCAATTGTCTGTTGCTTTGAGTTTACACTATGGGTGGGATCGCAACTTAATACCAGCGAGATGTTCTGGATAGATATCTCAAGGTGGATGATTAGTAGTAGATGCAGATGGATTTGGGTCTACTTGCCTTGGCGTACCGCCCATGCTTTTGAGCCTCTACCTTTCTTTGCAGCATAGTTAGCATTGGTTTGCGCACATAATCCTGTCAATTGCCCAGCTGTAATTCGTTTACCTCGCTTAGCTGTTTTATCGTCTTTTGGGAGAGAGACATCACTAGTGAACATCATGGGACCCCGGTCCATATTACCATCACTGATCACATCTGCTGTTTACCTTCTGTTCTTATTTACTAGTTGCAGTCATACCTATCACTATTATCTCTTGCGTTTAATCCTTTGTAAATGACAAGGCCGGAGGGATTGACAACCTCTCTGTACTCGTTGGGAGCAAAGTTATTTGTATTTGTGTGCAGGTCCTGTCGATCGCTAAGTTGCGCCGCTAGCAGTTGACACCTTGTTGTTGACCCTCGGAGTCTCAGGGGATTCCATCCTTGGTATCTTTGCCAAGGGAAAACTACCGCTACACTGCATCTCAAACCATCCACTTGGGGTAACCAACGAGGGGCGAGAAGCCATCACTGGCTCAGAGGCCGCCAGGGCTGCCGCCGCGGCGGCTTGCGAAGAGGCCGGCGATCGCACTGATGGCCCTGAGGCCGCAGGAGCGCCAGGCGCTACGCCGACCGCCGAGCCTTCCGCCGCCGCCGCAGCCCCCAACTCCAATGAGCCCGAGCCGAGCTCTTATCTGAAGGCCGGCGATGACATCTTCATCCAGCTCCCGTGGGCGTCCATGTCCAGGGCGCCAGTCGAGGGAGAGGTCTTTGACTGGGAGGTCCTCGCCTCCGCCGGACTGAAGCTCGTCGACGTGCCGAGCAGCAGCAGAGAGCCCGAGGAGGAGCGGCTGCTGCGCAAGCTTCTATCCTTTTACCGCGCCCGGCAAGCAAAGCTGGAGTCCCGAGAGGCTCTCGCCGCCAAGGCGGGTGCCGACTTGGAGAAACGCGCAGAAGAGCTCCGAGCCATCAACCAAGCAGCTCTTCGATCCTTGGCGGAGGAGCGGGAGCAGCTTGCCGAGGCGCATGAGGCCTTCATTCTTGAGAAGGCGGAAGCAGAGGAGCAGCAAAGGCTTGCCGCCGAGGAGCTATCCAGGCGAGAAGGCGAGCTGACGCAGCGGAAGGTCGACCACGACAGCCACGAGGATGAGCTTGCCGCGCGCGAGCAATCGCTTGGCAGAGCTTTGCAGGAGGCGAAGGATGCTGCCGCAGCTGCCGAGACCGCCAAGAGAGAATTGGAGACGAGGGTGGCGCAGCTGGAGGCCAACTTGAAGAAGAGCGGCGAGGACGTCGCCGCACTCAAGCTCGAGAGGGAGAAGGACGCACACAGCCACTCCGAGCTGCAGGTCTGCCTCTCCGAGAAGGGCAAGGAGCTCGCCGTCGCCAAGGACTCCATCGCCGACCTCGAGCTGAAGGTGGCCATCCTAACCCAGACGCTGGACGGCGCTAGAGAGCGGGAGGCGACCCTGAAGGAGGAGATCAGGGCCGAGAAGGCATTGCTTGACAGCGCCGCCATCTCCCAGAACAACTTTAGGCAGACCGTCGAGCTCTGGACGGAGGGCCTTGTCAATGCCGCCGCGGACATCGACAAGGAGTTGACGGAGCTGGGGGCGGAGCACCTCGGATACTCCACCGACGAGGGTCTCCCCCACAGCGCCAAGCTAACTCTGTTCTTCAGGGATATGGCGATGGCCCTCCAGCAACTCCGGGAGAAGATCCTGAAGCAGCTGGCGGAGGAATCGCGCAGGCTCTGCGCGGGGGCCCTGCAGAAGGTGTTGGTGAAGGTGGCCTACCGCAATCCAGGCCTCAACCTCACCAACGTCCTCAGGACCCTGCCGCCCGACGCCGACCAGGAAGCGCTCAAGGCCCTTGTCGCACCCATCGTGGACAAGGTGGGCGGGATCAAGAGAGTCGAGGGCGACCGCGCGGACTAGTCTTGTTCACTTTCTTCTTTCCTTGCCGCTGCCAACCATGTTATGAACAATAGTCTATTAGAGTTGCGGCAAGTCATTTTGTAATATAACTCTATCTTAGGTGGTTAAGGCAACGTTATTTCCTTTACTTGACTTTCTTTGCTTTGTATGTTTTTACCCTATGCTTTTAGGGAACTTGTTGGCGTAGGCACCTTTGCCGCGGGCGCTGAGTGCGGAACTTTAGCAGCCCGCGGGCGGTGTTGCTACCGACAAGAAACCTTGCCGCAACTAGCTGCAGCGCACTTAAGTTGTTGAGCGGGCTCGAAAACAAAGTAAGGGCGCGACACTAGTCGCAGCACACTTAAGCTGTTGAGCAAACTCGAAACAAATTAAGGGCGCAACTAGCTACGAGTTGGTTCCTCCGTGCACAGGTTTTTCATACAAAGTGCGGTCATTCAAGGAAGATAACTTAAAATTTAAAAAATTCGATTGCTCAAACTTTGGCAACTTAGCTTTTGTGTTGTCTGTTTCCCGGCAAGGCAGTGCTTTCTTGAACTTGTTTTCCGGCAAGGCCAAACTTTCTTGAACGGCACTTGGTCCATACCACCATCTCCTCCTTCCCCCTCGGCAAACTTGTGCGCGAGGGAACCTTGCTTTTCCTTGAGAAGAAAAGAAAGAAGAGAAAATGCAGATATGGAGTTTTCTGGCTCGTTATTGCTTACCGGGATTTGGTGCTGCACAAAGTGTAAGATAGTACATGCAAGAAGAATAGATAGCATGAAACGACAAGATGTGCGGGGCACATAAACTTTACTGATGCACGGGGTCTGCGCCCGGCTTTGTACAAAGGATTACATGCAACAGCGGCAAGACTTGTACAAAAGGTGGTTGCCGGAGCGGATCACGGCAACCGTGCCTTATGGGTAAAACTTACGAAGATGCTCGATGTTCCAGGAGTTGCTCACCGGCAAGCCATCTTCTGTCTCAAGGCGGACAGCGCCGGGCCTAGTGACTTGTTTCACCCGATAAGGGCCTTCCCACTTCGGCGTCAACTTGTTGGAATTCTTGGCGGACTGAACGCGCCGAAGAACAAGGTCGCCTTCCACGAAACTTCTGGCTTTAACTTTGCGGCTATGGTAGCGACGCAAAGCTTGCTGATAGCGAGCAGCTCGCACAGCGGCCTGAAAACGGTCCTCCTCAAGGAGCAGCGCGTCATCTTATCGCAGCTGCTCTTGTTCGAGCTCATCATAAGCGAGCACTCGAGGCGACCCGTATACGAGTTCCGTGGAGAGAACTGCTTCTGCTCCGTAGACTAGAGCAAAGGGTGTCTGTCCAGTGGCTCGATTTGGCGTCGTCCTGATCGACCAAAGAACCACCGGCAGCTCCTCGATCCAGTTTCTTCCGCACTTGTGCAGCCTGTCGAAAATTCTTGTCTTGAGTCCGCGCAGCACTTCGGGGTTTGCCCTCTCCGTTTGACCGTTGCTTCTCGGGTGAGCAACAGAAGCGAAGCAAACCTTGGCACCAAGATCTTGGACGCATTGCATGAAGGTGCGACTGGTGAATTGTGTGCCGTTGTCGGTGATGATCCTGTTAGGGATCCCGAAACGGCAAACAACCGACCTGAAGAACTTGACTGCTGACTGTGCGGTCACCTTTCTCACTGGCTCCACTTCTGGACACTTTGTGAACTTGTCGAGGGCGACGTACAAGAACTCAAAGCTCCCGGCTGCGCGGGGAAAGGGGCCAAGGATGTCGAGCCCCCAGACCAAAAATGGCCAGGACAAAGGGATCGTCTGGAGAGCTTGAGCTGGTTGGTGTATCTGCTTGGAATGGAACTGGCACGCTTCACACTTGGTTTCTTGTGCAGTTGCATCTTGGAGGGCTGTCGGCCAAAAGAAACCTTGCCGGAATGCTTTGCCGACAAGTGCTCTTGCGCCAATGTGGTGACCACATATGCCTCCATGTATCTCTGCCAACAGCTTTTGTCCATCTTCCCGGGGAATACACTTCAATTTCACACCGTTGAGTCTTCTTCTGCACAGTGTGTTGTCGACAAACTGGTACATACTTGACTACCGGGTTACTTTTTCCGCTTCTTCTTGCTCTTCAGGAAGTTCTCCTGTTTGGAGAAAACGGACGATCTGTTGCGCCCATGCTGGAGCTTGTGGCTCGACAACAAGGACTAAAGGCACATCTGCTGCTGCGGGAAGATCCGCTTCTACAGCGAGAACTTGTGTCTCAGCCGGAGCTTGATGTTCCCCGGCAAGCTTGCCGGAGCAAAACTTGTCGGGAGCGTCTGCTTCAACTGAACAAACCCTAGGGCTTGTAGGAGCAGACTGCTCCTCAGCATTTTTGGTGTTGATCTTGGGGACCTTCTTGGCGGCGGCTTCTGCAAGCTCTGCCGGAAAGTAGTCACCAGAGACCAACTTCCTCTTCTTGCTCTGTCCAACTGATAGTGTTACGGATGGTTGAGTTACCTTGAGCACAAAGATTTCTGGTTCCACAGGCAGCTTTAGTGCAGCACACTTTGACAGGCCATCTGCGATGTCATTCTGAGCTCTTGGGATGTGCTCCATCTGTAGGCCTTCAAAGTGTCCTTCAAGCTTTCTCACTTCGTCGACGTAAGTTTCCATCAACGGACTCTGGTAGTTCTTGTTTACTTGGCGGACTACAAGCTGCGAGTCCCCCCTTACAATCAGCTTCTTGATCCCAAGGTCTGCTGCGATCCTGAGACCGGCAAGCAAACCCTCATACTCTGCAGTATTGTTTGTCGCTTGCTCCTTGGGAAAGTGCATCTGGATCACGTACTTGAGGTGCTCTCCGGTGGGCGCGACAAGGAGCACGTCGGCACCGGCGCCTTGCAGCGAGAAGGCACCATCAAAGTACATTATCCATTCTTTGTTTGCTTCCTTGACGGGGATGCTCGTCTCTGGAATCTCTTCGTCTGGCGTTGGCGTCCACTCTGCTATGAATTATGCCAATGCTCTGCTTTGGATAGTTGAAGTGCTTTCAAACTTGAGGCCAAAGCTTGACAGTTCCAGTGCCCACTCGATGATCCTGCCTGTCGCTTTTGGATTTTGCAGTATCCTCTTCAGCGGAATGCGAGTGACAACTGTTATCTCGTGTGCTTGGAAGTAATGGCGCAGCTTCCTCGAGGCCAAGAGAAGGCCAAAAAGCAGTTTTTGCACACCAGAGTACCTTGACCTAGCCCCCTGCAGAAGGGAGCTGACAAAGTAGACTGGGCGCTGCACCATCTTCTTCCGTATCTCTTCTTGCATCTGCGCAGATCCATCCTTCTCGGGACCAGAGCTTGCTGGAGAAGCTCCTTGCTTGTTGCTGGACGTGCTTGTCGCGGCCGCTGGCTCATCGTCTGCCTCCCTCTCCGCTACTAACGCAGCACTAACCACCTGATTGGTTGCCGCTAGGTACAGCAACAACTTCTCTTGTGGTTTAGGTGCGACAAGTATGGGAGTGGAGGATAGGTACCTCTTCAAGTCTTGCAGCGCTGCCTCCGCTTCCGGAGTCCACTTCATTGGACCTGCCTTTTTCAAAATTTTGAAAAACAGCAGGGCGCGCTCAGCAGACTTAGAGATAAACCTGCTAAGAGCAGCCACGCAGCCGGCAAGTCTTCGCACATCCTTGACGCGCTTTGGTGCTTCAATTTGCTTGATGGCTTTGATCTTGTCGGGATTGGCTTCAATACCCCTCTGAGACACGAAGAACCCGGGAAGCTTGCCGGAGGGGACTCCAAACACGCACTTCTCGGGGTTGAGCTTGAGTTGGATCTTGCGCAGATTCGCAAAAGTTTCTTCTAAATCTTGGATCAGAGTATCCCTGTTCTTGCTCTTGACCACTATATCATCCATGTAGGCTTCCACATTTCTGTGTATCTATGGCTCAAAAGCAGTGTGGACTACTCTTGCAAACGTTGAACCAGCATTCTTCAATCCGAAAGGCATGCGTATGAAGCAATAAGTGCCACATGGAGTAATGAATGCGGTCTTTTCCTCATCTTCTCCAGCCATAAAGATCTGGTGGTATCCTGAATATGCATCAAGAAATGAAAGCAAATCGCATCCGGTGGTGGAGTCGACAATCTGGTCAATGCGCGGCAAGGGAAATGGATCTTTGGGACAAGCTTTATTCACATCGGTGAAGTCTATACAAAGCCTCCACTTCCCGTTTGCTTTGCGCACGACAACAGGATTGGCCAACCATGTGGGATGAAGCACACCTCTGACAAGGCCTGCCGCTTCCAGCTTCTTGATTTCTTCTGCGATAAACTCTTGGCGCTCCACTGCTTGTTTCCTAACTTTCTGCTTGACGGGCCGCGCATGAGGACAAACGGCAAGCTTGTGCTCAATCACTTTCCTGGGAACACCGGGGATGTCAGACGGTTGCCATGCAAACACGTCGACGTTCGCCCGCAGGAAAGCAATGAGCGTGCTTTCCTATTTGGGGTCAATCGTGGCACTGATGGTGAAAGTACCACCAGTGCCGTCCTCCTTGGCGGACACCTTCTTGGTTGCTGGCGGAGCTGCCATCGTCTTCTTACACTTGCCGGTGGAGCTCGATGGTGCGTCCTCGACGGCAGCGCAGCACTCCGAAGAGGTGCGTTTGCCGGAGTGGGCCCCAGAGCTCTTGTCGGACTTGGTCTTGCTCTTCCCCCTGGGAGCTTCAGCGGCAAGTGTCTTGCTGTGTGTTGCGGCTGCTACATCCCGGTAAATCTTGTCGGCACAGATAAGGGCATCCTTCTTGTCGCCAGGGACAGAGATGACGCTTATCGGGCCTGGCATCTTGAGCATGTTGTAGGCGTAGTGAGAGGCTGCCATGAACTTGGCGAGCGCTGGACGGCCAAGTATTCCATTGTAAGGCAATGGAATATCAGCGACGTCGAAAGTGATCCTTTCAGTCCTGAAGTTCAGCTCTCCGCCAAATGTCACTGGCAGCGTGATCTTCCCCTTTGGCTTGCTCCTTCCCGGGTTGATCCCTTGGAATGTGTCGGTTTCTTCGAGCTCGCTGTCGGGGATCTGGAGTTTGCGGACCACAGCGGAGGAGATCAAGTTCAAGCCGGCCCCGCCGTCAACTAACATCTTAGTGACCTTGAGGTTGCGGATAGTTGGCGAAACCAACATCGGCAAACACCCGACCGCAGTGGTGCGATCAGGGTGGTCCTCAATGTCGAAGATGATAGGCGTGCTGGACCACTTCAGAAGTTTGCGCGACTCGACGGGTGGCTCTGCTGCATTAACTTCCCGCACCCACTGCTTGAGTTGGCGGTGGGAAGTATGCAGAGAGGTACCACCGTCAATGCACAGAACCTCTGTAGCCTTCTGAAACTCCTGCTCGCTGTTCTCTCCATCATCCATGTCTTCGTCTTCGTCGTCGTCTTCTTCCTTGTCGCGGCCGCGGGGAGGTCTGTCTCCTTGCCGCTGCTTGGCCTTGCCGCGGCGTCCTCCCCGGCCGTTGAATGGCCGCTTCTTGCCGGACCCTCCATCACCTCCCTGGGCCTTCTCCTTGTCGCGTCGCTCGTACTCAGCCTTTTGCTGCTCGACGAGGTACTCGACCCTTTTGCAGTTTTGGAGGTCGTGGCCCTTGGTGCGGTGGATCTTGCAGTATTGCTTGTCGGAGCCGTCCTGCTTGTCGGCGGCTGCCACAGTCTGGCAGTTGGTGCACGCGGCAGTCTCCTTGCCGGAGCTACCAGCCTGGGTTTTCTTGGCGCCAGACTCCTTACTGGACTGCTCAACGACCAGCACTTCCTTGTTCTTCTTCTTCATGTTGCCCCGCCGCCGGCTTTTCTTTGCCGGGGCGGCATCCTCGCTGTCGGATCCCCCTGCTCCTGTATCCTCTCCGGGGAGTTTCCTCCCCTCCTCAGCGTGTGCGCACTTGTCGGCCAGGGCGTATAGTTCGCTGACGTCCCTGATCTTGCACATCACCATCTCCTCCCTCATCCGGCGTTTACGCACGTTCTGATGGAACGCGTTGATAACCGCGGCAAGGTGGACGTCCAGGATGTTGTGCTGGACACGGCTGAACCTCTGGATATACTTACGCAGGGGCTCTCCTTCCTTCTGGGCGAGTATGTGAAGGTCACTCTCCTGGCCATGGGGCTTGTGGCCACCTGTGAAGGCGCCGACAAACTGATGGCACAGGTCAGCCCAAGAAGAAATGGAGTTCTCCGGCAAGTGCATGAGCCAAGATCTGACGTTTGGCTTGAGCACCAGCGGGAAGTAATTGGCGAGTATCTTCTCGTCTCGTCCCCCGGCAGCCTGCACCGCGATGGTGTAGATGCTGAGGAACTCCGACGGATGTGTCTTGCCGTCGTACTTCTCCGGTACGTCGGGCTTAAAGTTCTTCATACTGGGCCACTGGACTTGCCGCAGCTCACGGGTGAACGCAGGGCAACCTGCCGCGTACGGCAAGTCGCCTGGTCCCCCTGGCGCTTGCATGTCAACAGCGGGCCCAGCGCGCTGGTCAGATTAACGCCGCGCTTCTCTCCGACGCTCGATGCGGGTTCGAGCGTCCTCTTGTTGCCGATCGTGGAGAACTTGGCGCTGATCGCGGCGAGCTCGCGGATCTGATGACGCAGTGGAGTCGTCGTCGATGTTGATCCGGCGAGCCGGCGATCTTGGCCTCCTTGGAGGGGAGTGCACGGTGGTTGCACCCCCGGCGGTCTTGTCGCCATCGGCCCGCGCCTGGCTGACTTGCCGCGACCGTGACGTGCTCGGCTGCTGCGGGGTGTCGCCGTTGGCGAAGGCGATGAGACTTTGGATGGTGGCCCTCCAGTCGTCGGCCTTGTCTGCCGCTGGAGGGAAGTCGAGGAGCAGTTGAGCTCATGCTAGAGCTTCTGCTGGAGTGGCGGGTAACGGTGGCGAGCGGTGCGAGGAGCGGGATATGCTCGGACTTCTAACTACGTTAGAAGGAGCAGCATCCCGTCCCGGCGACCGTGCCTTGCTCGTGCCAGCATGTTGATGTGCATGCTGGCCTTGAGCGTCCCGAGATCCGCCAGCTTGACCTTGGCCCAGCAAGCGTATGGTACCTTGAGTACCACGTCGCTGCCGGTCTCGCGCTTCCTGAGACGGGCACGGTGCGTGTACGGACGCCGAGGCCTTGGAGTGCGCCCGGTCGTACGTCTTGTCCTTGGACTTGGCGGCGCCGTAAGTTTCCTCGCCGACGTCTACCCCACCAGCCGTTGGCTCCGGCGGTGGCGGGATCGACGCGGACGGGCCCGCTGCCTCCGAAGCCTTCTTCTTCGGTGGCATGTCGATGGAGTCGATGAAGTTGATGAAGTTGGTGAAGATCTAGCTCGCGTGGACGCTGGATCAGGTTCACACAGCCTCGACGCACCCCCTACCTGGCGCGCCAAAGATGTCGGGGAAACTGATCGCCCATGAACACCTATGAGACCGGAGCCCCTTCTCGGTACGGCAGGGGGGCGGAGGATGCACAAAGAGCGGATCGAGGCGAGCACGCGAGCAGTTTACCCAGGTTCGGGCCGCACGGATGCATAAAACCCTACTCCTGATTTGGTTTGTTATTGAGTTCTTGGCTCGGGAGCGAGGAGAGCAACAGTACACTCTAACCGCTAACCAGACCGAGCGTGGAGAATGATCGATGATCGGAACCCCCTCTACGTTGCTCATGGGCCTCCTTTTATAGGTTAAAGGGGTCACCGACAGGTGGCAACGCAGATGGGGTAAAAATGTAAAAAAGAGAGGTAGTTGGAACAGTGTTTGTATAGTGCTCTATACCTAACTCTAACGGCAGGGGACAAGGGCATTGAATGCCCGTCGTCGTCGCCCCAAACAGTGCAAAAAGTGGCCGTCAGGGGCGCTACCGTTCGCCACAACGGTAGCCTCGTCATCGCAGCTTGCCACCGTGTTCCCCTGGCTGCACAGCCTTCCGCCATGTGCGCTTGGGAGGGTCCCAGGGCGACACGTGGGTGGATGAGCTGGAGCATGGGTACTGAGTGGAAGCTTGCCGCGGCAAGTGCCTTGCCGCGGTCGCTATCTTGTCACGCCTGGGAGCTTGTCGCTCACCGGGCCCTGTCGGGACGCGCGGCGCGTTGCGGCAAGTTCTCTTGAGGTGCCTTTAGTTGGCCTTCCCGGCAAGCTCCTCTTGCCGGGGTCTTGTTTCTTTTACTTGAATACTTTGTTCTTGAATGGCTCCAAGGGAACCACGGAGGATCTTGGCGGTCGCTTGGCAAGCCTTGCCGCGGGACGCTGCAACTGCCCGTGCACAAGTTCGGGATACTAAGGTACCCCTACTTTAGTACATCGACAATTGGTTGCAGGGCACCTGGAGAATCCAGTGTTTTCCTATTAAATCTCGGAGGAACCATGTGATTATCCTATGGAATGCCACCCAGGCTCAAAGGGATCACAAAACTATTCATGCTAGAAACTGCCGTGTGCAGCCACAATGCCATTATGGGCTCTAGCATAGTATGAGTAAGTTGTGTGAGCTCTTTCAGTGGTGGACTAGCAGATGTAGGGGAAAGTAGGTGTACCGGTCCACCTGGGGTAAAGAGTAAATACTTCTGAAAGACTGTGTCTCGGTCATTCGTTTCTCAAACACCATGCAGTGTGAGAAATCCAAGGGAGGAGATCGAGTCTTGTGGGGAAAAGTGCACAAACCTCCGTAGAGTGTACAAACTAATCATGATTAGCCATGTCCCAGGTTATGGACATTCCTGAGTATCTGGTACTTGAATTATTGGTGGATCTCATCACTCTAAAATTAATTTGTTGGGTTAATGATGACTACTTTAATTGGGATTGAGTTGGAGGTACCTTCTCAATGATGTTTCAACTACCATGATAGTTAAAATAAAATATATTCCTTTGTTGTAGGAAAAAATTGGCTTTTCGCAACAACGTTAACCTTAGAGCCTCCACCAGCCAAATATGCATATAGTGTTAGCCTTTATTTTGTTACTTGCTTTACTGTGTTATCTTGCCAGCATATTCCATGTGCTGACCCGTTTCAGGCTGCAACATGTTACGTTGCAGACTTTTCAGACGAGGATTAGACGTGCTAGGTCGTTTGTCATGCACTCAGCTATGCCGTTGGAGTTGATGGACTCACTTATCTTCCAAGTCTTCCGCTGTTATTTTGTTAGATGGCCTTAAGCCATACACTTTTGTAATAAGTTCTCTTTGGAGACATTCGTTGTAATAAGTGTGTGATTGCCACTCTGTTATAAATCCTTCAAGTACTGTGTGTGTCACCATTACCGATCCAAGGATGACACTGAAACACAGAGACTTCGATCCATTCGGATCGTGGTCGCTACAAAGAAAAACTTGAGTCAGAAGTTTCTATCTCTAGAAAGCTTTATGATGAGTGGGAACCTACTATTAAAATAAAAATTAAAGATCATGAATGCTTTGCTTTGTGTGATTTGGGTGCAAGTGTCTCCACTATCCCAAAAACTTTGTGTGATTTGCTAGGGTTCCATGAGCTTGATGATTGTTCTTTAAATTTGCATCTTACGGATTCCACTATTAAGAAATCTATGGGAAGTATTAATGATGTTCTTATTGTTGCCAATAGGAATTATGTGCCGATAGATTTCATTGTTCTTGATATAGATTGCAATCCTTCATGTCCTATTATTCTTGGTAGACCTTTCCTTAGAACGATTGGTGCAATTATTGATATGAAGGAAGGAAATATTAGATTCCAATTTCCGTTAAGGAAAGGCATGGAACACTTTCCTAGAAAGAAAATCAAATTGCCACATGAATGTATTATGAGAGCCACTTATGGATTGCCTTCCAAAGATGGCAATACCTAGATCTATCCTTGTATCGTGCCTAGCCAGGGGCGTAAAACGATAGCGCTTGTTGGGAGGCAACCCAATTTTATATTTTTGTCTTTGCTTCTTTTTAGGAATAAATATTGCATCTAGCTTTTGTTTAGATTTGGTTTTGTATTTTAATTAGTGTTTGTGCCAAGTAGAACCTTTGGGAAGACTTGTGTGAAGTTTATATGATCTTGCTGTGAAAAACAGAATCGTTAGCGCTCGTTAGAATGGTCACCAGATTTTACTGGAGCATGCTATTTAGTTGATTCTTTTTGCAGATGATTAATAGACAAATTCCTCACGTTTACCAATTAAATTCAATTTTTTGGAGTTACAGAAGTATGTGAAAACTGTAGATTACTACACTCTGTTCTGTTTTTGACAGATACTGTTTTTCGTGTGTTGTTTGCTTATTTCAATGCATCTATGAGTAGTATTGGGAAGTATGAACCATAGAGAAGTTGGAATACAGTAGGTTTAACACGAATATAAACAAAGAATGAATTCATTGCAGTACCTTTGAGTAGTGGTTTGTTTTCTTATACTAACGGAGCTCACGAGATTTTTGTCTAAGTTTTGTGTTGTGAAGTTTTCAAGTTTTGAGTATTGCTTTGATGGACTATGGAACAAAGAGTGGCAAGAGCCTAAGCTTGGGGATGCCCAAGGCACCCCAAGGTAAAATTCAAGGACAACCAAAAACCTAAGCTTGGGGATGCCCCGGGAAGGCATCCCCTCTTTCGTCTTCATCTATCGGTAACTATACTCGGAGCTATATTTTTATTCACCACATGATATGTGTTTTACTTGGAGTGTCATGTATCATTTGAGTCTTTGCTTGTTAGTTTGCCACAATTATCCTTGCTGGACACACCTATTTGAGAGAGTTAAATATGGCCTAGGAATTGATAGAACACTATATGCTTCACTTATATCTTTTGAGTTGAATAGTTTTTGCTCTAGTGCTTCACTTATAACTTTTAGAGCACGGTGGTGATTATATTTTGTAGAAATTGTTGATATCTCATGCTTCACATATATCCTTTTGTGAGTCTATTAAAACAGCATGGTAATGTGCTTTGGCTATAAAACTAGCCTTCACATGATAGACATCCAATGCCAATGTATTTTTTTTTAACACAAGAAGGGCCCCGAAGGACCCGGACTTATATTAGATAAGCATGCAACATATTACATAAAGGCCCAACAGAAAAAGAAAATTACAACCCTGTCGGTGTACTAAGGTAGGGGTACCTCAGTACCCCAACTTGTGCACGGGCAGTTGCAGCTTCCCGCGGCAAGGTTTACTGCGGGCTCGCCGGAGACCTTCCCGCTCCTTATTAAACCATTCAAAAACAAAGTATGCAAGACATAAGACCAAGACCCCGGCAAGAGGAGCTTGCCGGGAAGGCCGTACCAGGCTCAAGACTGCCCCGTTAACACAAGACCCTGGCAAGAGGAGCTTGCCAGGGAGACTAGAAGACAACGCCTCGGCGCTATATGCGCCCCGGCAAGGGCCCGGGGAGCGGCAAGCCCCCGGGCCCGGCAAGATCAAGGCCCCGGCAAGGTGCTTGCCGGGAAGGCTGCGCTGTGTGCCCACGCTCCAGCTCATCGGCCCACGCGTCGCCCTGGGGCCTATCCAGGGACGCGTGGCGGATGGCTGTGCAGCCTGGGGTACACGGTGGCACTCCACGGTGATGGATCCATCGCCGTGGCAGACGGAGACGCTAAGGCGGGAGCTTTTGGGGTCGACGGCGACGGGCATTCAATGCCCTTGTCCCCCACTGTTAAAGTAGGTATAGACCACTGTTCTGTACTGTAGCTCCACTGTTCCCGCACTGTTACAACTACCACCTCTTTTACGTTTTTACCCCTTTCTCCTACGTTGACACCTGTCGGTGACCCCTTGCACTATAAAAGGAGGCCCATGCACAACGTGGAGGGGGTTGGGAACCTAGATCACTCTTGCGCCCGGTGTAGCTGCTTCTTCAAGCTCCCGAGCGCTAAAACTCAATACACAACCAAGCAGGAGTAGGGTTTTACGCGTCCACCGCGGCCCGAACCTGGGTAAAACTGCCCGCGTGCTCGCTACGATCCGCTCTTTGTGCTCCCTCCGCCCTCGTACCGCACAGACAAAGGGGCTCCGGTCCCATAGGTGTTCGTGGCGGACAGTTTCCCCCGACATCTTTGGCGCGCCAGGTAGGGGGCGTCGAGGTTGTGCGAACCTGATCCGGCGTTCGCGCGGGCGCATTCTTCATCAACCTCTCCAGCTTCATCAGCAACTTCATCAGCGACAACTCCATGGCCCCGAAGAAGAAGGCTTCGGAGGTCGGAGGCCCGTCCGCGTCTCACCCGCCGCCACCAGAGCCGACGGTGGGCGGGGGAGACGCCGTCGGAAGGGTGGTTGCCGGCGAGGACACTCACGGCGCCACCAGATCCAAGAACAGGACGGACGACCGAACCTCGGTCTCCGTGGACGCGCCGCGTCCATCTCAGCACACGACGACCCAGCAGCGCCATACCACGGGAGGTGGTATCCGCTTGCTGGGGCAAGGCCAAACCGGAGGCTCGCGGGACGCCCCGGACCCCCGTCCGGGCACAAGCAAAGCGAAGGCGCCGGCGCGGGACCCCGCTCCTTCTAACGTTGTTAGAAGTCCGAGCGTATCCCGCTCCTCGCACCGCTCGCCCGCGTTCCCCTCCACTCCAGCAGAAGCGCTCGCAAGAGCGCAACTGCTCCTCGACTTTCCTCCAGCGGCCGACAAGGCCGAAGAATGGAGGGCCACCATCCGGAGCCTGATAGACTTCGCCAACAACGATTCTCCACAGCAGCCGTCGGCCTCACGGCCGCGGCAGACTGAGAAGACGAAGGCTATCGGCGACAAGACTGCCGGGGGCGCGACAAGCGTGCATTCCCCGCCGCAGAAGCAGAAGACGCCGCCCCGCCGGAACAACCCCGACGACGGCTCCACAGCCTCGTCGGACCCGCGGGCCCGTCGGGACCAGCGCCAAGTCCTCGACGACCGGCGAGATGAAGACGCTCGGACCACAATCGAGCGCCGCCGAGAAGCTCGGCGACAATCAGACAAGAGAGCTGGGAACACTGTCGACGCGCACGCGCCCGGTGAACCAGGCGACTTGCCGTACGCGGCAGGCTGCCCTGCGTTCACCTGCGAGCTGCGGCGCGTCCAGTGGCCCAGCATGAAGAATTTCAAGCCCGACGTACCGGAGAAGTACGACGGCAAGACGCACCCCTCGGAGTTTCTCAGCGTCTACACCATCGCAGTGCAAGCTGCCGGGGGGCGCGACGAGAAGATCTTGGCTAATTACTTCCCGCTCGTGCTAAAGCCGAACGTCCGTTCGTGGCTCATGCACTTGCCGGAAGGTTCCATCTCTTCTTGGGCCGACCTTTGCCACCAGTTTGTTGGCGCCTTCACCGGCGGCCACAAACCCCACGGCCAGGAGAGCGATCTCCACATACTGGCCCAGAAGGAAGGCGAAACCCTGCGCAAATATATCCAACGCTTCAGCCGGGTGCAGCACAACATCCCTGACGTTCACCCTGCCGCGGTTATCAGCGCGTTCCATCAGAACGTGCGTAACCGCCGCATGCGTGAGGAGATGGCGATGACGAAGATTCGGGATGTCAGCGAGCTCTATGCTCTTGCTGACAAGTGCGCACGCGCAGAAGAGGGGAGGAGACTCCCCGGGGAGGATACCGGTGCGGGAGGAAGCGACAGCGACGACGCCGCCCCGGCAAAGAAGAGCCGGCGGCGGAACAACAGAAAGAAGGGCAAGAAGGAGGTGCTTGCCGTCGAGAAGTCCGGCAAGGAGGCCCCCGCCAAGCAAGCGCAGGCTGGCGGCTCCGGCAAGGAGCCTGCCCCTGCAGCGGCGGCCGACAAGCCGGGTAGCTCCGACAAGCAATACTGTAAGATCCACCGCACCAAGGGTCACGATCTCTCCAACTGCAAACGCGTCGAGTATCTCGTCGAGCAGCAGAAAGCTGAGTACGAGAGGCGCGACAAGGAGAAGGCCCAAGGTGGCGGGGAAGAGCCCAGCAAGAAGCGGCCGTTCAACGGCCGGGGAGGACGCCGCGGCAAGGCTAAGCAGCGGCAAGGAGATCGACCTCCCCGGGGCCGCGACAACGACGAAGAAGACGACGATGAAGACATGGAGGACGAGGAGAACAGCGAGCAGGAGTTCCAGAAGGCCACGGAGGTCCTGTGCGTCGACGGTGGCGCCTCCCTGCACACCTCCCACCGCCAGCTAAAGCAGTGGGTGCGTGAGGTAAACGCAGCGGAGCCGCCCGTGGAGTCGCGCAGGCTCCTCAAATGGTCCAGCACGCCCATCGTTTTTGACCTTGAGGATCACCCTGACCGCACCACAGCGGTCGGGTGCTTGCCGATGCTGGTTTCTCCCACCATCCGCAACCTCAAGGTCACCAAAATGTTGGTTGACGGCGGGGCCGGGCTGAACTTGATCTCCTCTGCTGTGATCAAGAAACTCCAGATTCAAGATGGCGAGCTCGAAGAGACCGGTTCATTCCAAGGAATCAACCCGGGAAGGAGCAAGCCCAAGGGAAAGATCACTCTGCCGGTGACCTTTGGCGGGGAGCTCAACTTCAGGACTGAGCGCATCACTTTCGACGTCGCCGATATTCCATTACCATACAATGGAATACTTGGCCGTCCTGCCCTCGCCAAGTTCATGGCAGCTTCCCATTATGCCTACAACGTGCTGAAGATGCCGGGGCCGATAAGCGTCATCACTGTCCATAGCGACAAGAAGGATGCGCTTATTTGCGCCGACAAGATTTACCGGGATGCGGCAGCTGCGGCCGAGAAGGATACTCTTGCCGCTGAAGCTCCCGGGGGGAAGAAGACGAAGACCAAGTCCGGCAAGTGCTCTGGGACCCACTCCGGCAACCGCACCTCTTCGGAGTGCTGCGCTGCCGTCGAGGACGTTCCATCGAGCTCCACCGGCAAGAGTAAGAAAGGAATGGCTGCTCCTCCGGCAACCAAGAAAGTGTCCGCCAAGGAGGACGGCACTGGTGGTACCTTCACCATCAGCGCCACCCTTGACAGCAAATAGGAAAGCGCGCTCGTTGCCTTCCTGCGGGCGAATGTCGATGTGTTTGCTTGGCAACCATCTGACATCCCCGGTGTTCCCAGGAAGGTAATTGAGCACAAGCTTGCTGTCTGTCCTCATGCGCGGCCCATCAAGCAAAAAGTGAGGAAGCAAGCCGTGGAGCGCCAAGAGTTCATCAACGAGGAAATCAAGAAGCTAGAAGCAGCAGGCCTAGTTAGAGGTGTGATCCATCCGACGTGGTTGGCAAACCCAGTCGTCGTGCGCAAGGCTAACGGGAAGTGGAGACTGTGTATAGACTTCACCGACGTGAATAAAGCATGTCCCAAGGATCCCTTCCCTTTGCCGCGCATTGACCAGATCGTTGACTCCACTGCCGGATGTGAGCTACTCTGTTTTCTTGATGCATACTCAGGCTATCACCAGATTTTCATGGCCAAGGAAGATGAAGAAAAGACTGCATTTATCACTCCATGTGGCACTTATTGCTTTATCCGCATGCCATTTGGATTGAAGAATGCAGGCTCAACCTTTGCAAGGGTAGTGTACACTGCTTTTGAGCCACAGATCCACAGAAATGTAGAAGCCTACATGGATGACATCGTGGTGAAGAGCAAGAGCAAAGAAACCCTGATTCAAGACTTGGAAGAAATGTTTCAGAACCTGCGCAGGATACAGCTCAAGTTGAACCCCGAGAAGTGCGTCTTTGGAGTCCCCTCCGGCAAGCTTCTCGGGTTCTTTGTATCACAGAGGGGGATTGAGGCCAATCCCGACAAGATTAAGGCCATTGAGCAGATAGAGGCCCCAAAGCGCGTCAAGGATGTCAGGAGGCTTGCAGGTTGTGTTGCTGCCCTCAGTAGGTTCATTTCAAAGTCTGCGGAACGCGCCCTACCTTTCTTCAAAATCTTGAAGAAGGCAGGTCCCATGAGGTGGACTCCGGAAGCGGAGGCGGCGCTGCAGGATTTGAAACGGTACCTATCCTCCACTCCAATACTTGTCGCACCTAGACCACAGGAAAAGTTGTTGCTATATTTAGCGGCAACCAACCAGGTGGTTAGTGCTGCGTTAGTAGCGGAGAGGGAGTCCGACGAGGAGTCAGCACCACCGGCAAGCGAATCCGGCGACAAGCAGGGGGCTGCCCCGGCAAGCTCTGGTCCCGACAAGGAAGACTCTGCGCAGGAGCAAGGAGAGGTGCGGAAGAAGATGGTGCAGCGCCCAGTGTATTTTGTAAGTTCCCTTCTCCAGGGGGCTAGATCAAGATACTCTGGTGTGCAAAAATTGCTTTTCGGCCTCCTCATGGCCTCGAGAAAGCTGCGTCATTACTTCCAAGCCCATGAGATAACAGTGGTCACTCGCTTTCCGCTGAAAAGGATATTGCACAATCCAGAAGCAACAGGCAGGATCGTCGAGTGGGCACTGGAGCTGTCAAGCTTTGGACTCAAGTTTGAAAGTACATCAACCATACAGAGCCGAGCTTTGGCAGAATTCATAGCTGAGTGGACCCCAACACCAGAAGAAGAAGTTCAAGAAACAAGTGCACCCGTGCAAGAAGCGGCAAGTGAATGGGTAATGTATTTTGACGGTGCCTTCTCGCTGCAAGGCGCCGGTGCCGGCGTGGTACTCATCGCGCCCACCGGAGAGCACCTCAAATATGTTATCCAGATGCACTTTCCCAGGGAGCAAGCGACGAACAACACTGCAGAATATGAAGGCTTGCTTGCCGGCCTCAGGATTGCGGCCGAACTTGGGATCAGAAAGCTGATTGTGCGGGGCGATTCTCAGTTGGTGGTCCGACAAGTTAACAAGAGCTATCAGAGCCCTTTGATGGAAGCTTATGTCGATGAAGTGAGAAAGCTTGAAGAGCACTTTGAAGGTCTGCAGATGGAGCACGTCCCAAGAGCTCAAAATGAAATTGCAGATGGCCTTTCAAAGTGCGTCGCGATGAAGTTACCTGTGGAACCAGGGACCTTCTTACTCAAGCTGACTCAGCCATCCGTTACACCATCAATTGGGCAGTCCAAGAAGAGAAAGTTGGTCTCCGGTGACTACTTGCCGGCGGATCTTCCTGAAACCGCCGCCAAGGTCCCCAAGATCAACAACCAGAACGCTGAGGAACAGTTTGCTCCTGCAAGCCCTCAGGCTTGTACAGTTGAAGCAAGCGTTCCCGGCAAGCCTCGCCCCGGCGAGCTTGCCGGGGGATCATCAGCTCCGGCAGGACCAGAGGTCTTTGCCGTAGAAGCTGAGGTTCCCGCAGCGGCCCTCGAGCCTTTAGTCCTTGCCGCCGAGCCTCAAGCTCCGGCATGGGCGCAGCAGATCGTCCGCTTCCTTCAAACTGGAGAACTTCCCGACGACCCTCAAGAGATAGAGAAGATAACAAGGCAGTCAAGTATGTACCAGTTTGTGGATAACGAGCTGTACAGAAGAAGACTCAATGGTGTCAGACTGAAGTGCATCTCCAGGGAAGATGGACAGAAGCTGTTGGCGGAAATACACGGAGGCATATGCGGCCACCACATTGGCGCAAGGGCACTTGCCGGGAAAGCTTTCCGGCAAGGGTTCTTTTGGCAAGAAGCCCTCCAAGATGCTACTGCACTAGTAACCAAGTGTGAAGCGTGCCAGTTCCATGCAAAGCAAATTCATCAGCCAGCTCAAGCTCTCCAAACAATTCCTTTGTCCTGGCCCTTCTCGGTCTGGGGGCTCGATATCCTCGGCCCTTTCCCTCGTGCTGTCGGGGGCTTTGAGTACTTGTACGTTGCAATCGACAAGTTCACAAAGTGGCCAGAAGTAGAGCCAGTGAGGAAGGTGACAGCACAGTCAGCAGTCAGGTTCTTCAGGTCGATTGTTTGCCGTTTCGGGATCCCTAACCGGATCATCACCGACAACGGTACGCAATTCACTAGTCGCACCTTCATGCAGTACGTCCAAGACCTTGGCGCCAAGGTCTGTTTCGCTTCTGTTGCTCACCCGAGGAGCAACGGTCAAGCGGAGAGGGCAAATGCTGAAGTGCTGCGCGGACTCAAGACAAGGACCTTTGACAGGCTGCGCAAGTGCGGAAGAAATTGGATAGAGGAGCTCCCGACGGCTCTTTGGTCAATCAGAACGACACCAAATCGAGCCACCGGACAGACACCCTTTGCTCTAGTCTATGGAGCAGAAGCAGTTCTCCCCACGGAACTCGTATACGGATCTCCTCGAGTGCTCGCTTATGATGAGCTCGAGCAAGAGCAACTGCGGCAAGATGACGCATTGCTCCTTGAGGAGGGACGTCTCCAGGCTGCTGTACGAGCTGCTCGATACCAGCAAGCTTTGCGCCGCTATCATAGCCGCAAAGTCAAGGCCAGGAGTCTCGAGGAAGGCGACCTTGTTCTTCGGCGTGTTCAGTCCGCCAAGAATTCCAACAAGTTGACGCCGAAGTGGGAAGGCCCTTATCGGGTGAGACAAGTTACGAGGCCCGGCGCTGTCCGCCTCGAGACCGAAGAAGGCTTACCGGTGAGCAACTCCTGGAACATAGAGCATCTTCGCAAGTTTCACCCCTAAGGCGCGGTTGCCGTGATCCGCTCCGGCAACCACCTTTTTTGTACAAGCTTTGCCGCTGTTGCATGTAACCCTTTGTACGAAGCCGGGCGCAGACCCCGTGCATCAGTAAAGTTTTTGTGTTTTTCGCACCGATCGCCTTTTGCATGCTCTTCTTTGCTATTTGCATGTTCTGTTTGGCATTTGGTGCAACACTCAAGTATACGGTAAGCATTAGCACGCCGAAAGGCCATATGCTTGTTTCCCTCTCCCTTTTCTTTCCTCTTAAGCAGAAGGAACGTCCCTCGCGCACAAGTTTGCCGGGGGGGAAGGAGGTGGAGGAGGAACCAAGTGCTGTTCAAGAAAGAGAAGTCTTACCGGAGAGCAAGCAATATAAGCAAGCAACATATGAGAGATAAGTTATTAGAATTTGACCAGTTCAAATTTTAAATTTTAGTTGTCTTCCTTGAACGATCACATTTTGTATGGAAAACCTGTGCGCGGAGGAACCTACCCGTAGCTTGCCGCACCCTTATCTTGTTTTCGAGTTCACTCAACGATTTAAGTGAGCTGCGACAAGTGTCGCGCCCTTGCTTTGTTTCCGAGTACGCTCAGCAAGCTAAGTGCGTTGCGACTAGCTGCGGCAAGGTTGCTTGCCGGCGAAGACCTTGGCCAGCAGGCTGCTCAGAGTCCAGCACTCAGCGCTCGCGGCAAAGGCCCCTTGCCGGCAAGCTCCCCGGGAGCGTAGGGTGAAAAACATACAAAGTCAAGGATTAAGACAAGGAAGATAACATTGCACTGATTGATCAAAATAAAGTAAATATCTTACAAAGGATAACTTGTCGCAATGGACTAATGAGTTCATGACATAATGTGCAGCAACAAAAGATAAAGATAATGGAGCCCTAGTCTACGCGGTCGCCCTCCTTCCTGCCAAGCTTTGCCACCTTGGCGATGATGTGGGCGACCTGCTCCTTCAGGGCCTCCGTGTTCGCATCAGCCGGCAAGCTGCGAAGAACGTTGTTAAGATTGATCCCCGGGTTGCGGTACACGATCTTCGTCAGCACCCGCTCCAGAATTCCCGCGCAGAGCAGGCGCGACTCCTCGGCCAGCTACGCGGGGATGCGGTTCCGGAGACCTGCAAGGGCCGGCGCGATCCCTCTGAAGAAGAGGCTGAGCTTGGCGCTGTGCGGAAGATCCGGATCCGGCGAGTAGATGAGGTGTTCGACCTTCAGCGCCAGCAGCTCCTGGTCAATGTTGGACGCAGAAGAAACCAAGTCTTCGGTCCATACCTCGATGGTCTGGCGGAAGAGCTCGGATGCCTTGTTGACGCTCTCCACCAAGGTCCGCTCCTCGCGGAGCTCCTCCTTCAGTTTGTTCTCCTGAGCCCGGGCAGCGTCGAGCGAGTCCTTCAGAGTGGTGACCTTCAGTTCCAAGTCCTCGATGGAGTCCTTGGCGGCCTTCAACTCGTCGCCCCTCTTGGAGAGACTCACTTGAAGCTCGGAGTTCGTGTGAGCGTCCTTCTCGCGCTCCAAGGTGAGCGCGGCAACCTTCTCTGCGCTCACCTTCAGTGCTTTCTCCAGCTGTTCCACCTTGGCGGCAAGCTCCTTCTTGGCGTCTTCCGCGGCAACCGCGGCGGCTTTCGCCTCCTTTAGTTCCCCGCCAAGGGCTGCCTCGCGAGCGGCAAGGTCCTCCTCGTGGGAGTCGAGCTCGACCTTCCGCTGTGCGAGCTCTCCCTCTCGCCGGGACATCTCCACCCCGGCGAGCCGCTGCTGTTCTTCGGCTTCAGCCTTCTCGAGCACCCACTCCTGGTACTCGCCGGCGAGACGCTCCCGCTCCTCCGCCACCCCGCGGAGGGCTGCCTGATTGGCGGCGCTGAGCTCCGCCGCACGCTTCTCCATTTCCGCCGCAGCCTTGGCGGCAAGAGCCTCCCGGGAGGCGAGCTTCGCCTGCCTGGCCCGGTAAAGGGCCAGGAGTTGGTGGAGCAACCTCTCCTCCTCGGGCCCCTCACTCCCGCCGGGCGCCTCGACGATCTTCAGGCCTGCGGAGGCGAGGACTTCTCCGTCGAACGCCTCGCCCTCCGCAGGAGCTCGCGATGAAGACCCCCAAGGCATCTGGATGAAGACGCCATTGGGGGCCTCAAGATAGTATCCCTGCTCCTTGTTGGCGGAGGGGCCGGTGGCCGGTGCAGCATCCGATGCTCCCGCCGCCTCCGGGCCGGCGGTGTGGTCACCGTCCCCCTCCCCAGCCGCTGCGTCCGCAGCCGGGGCAGTCTCCTGCGCGGCCGGCTCGGCGGCCTCGGCCATCTCCTCGACGACAGGAGCGTCGCCGCCGCCGCCCTGCGCGCCCTCCTCCTCGAGGTTGATAACCTCCGTCTCCATGGGCTCAGGAGGAGGAAGATCTATAAAGAAGAAGAAGAAAAAGAAATTCAAGACTCAAGCAAATATCCAAAAAGAGGCAAGCCGAGAAGACAAGTCACGGAACTTACCTTGGCGGACGTCCTCAGCGGCGGGCTCCCTCGCCGGGGAGCTCGGCCTTGGCGGAGTGGCCGCCCTCGCCGGGCTGCTCGCCCTTGGCGAGGTACTCTGCCTCGGCGGAGTACCCGCCCTTGGCGGAGCACTCTCCCTTGCCGGAGAGTTCTGCCTTGGCGGGGACGGCGGGGCCTGCGGCTCCTCGACAACGGTCTCCGGGCGCTCTTCCCGCTGTGGCTCCACCTCTGCACCAAACAAGACAAAAAACATCAGGACATGGAAACAGAACCGAATCCTCAGGCGTACCCCGACAAGCGAAAAGAGTAAACCCCAGACTTACGCTGGGGGCTGCGCTGCGGGCTGCGTTGGGGGCTGCTCCTCGGAGCAGCACTCGGGTCCGGCAGGCTCGGCTCCGGCACACCCTCTGTTGCCGCAGCTGCCGAGTCCTCCGCGACCTCGACCTCGGGCGCCTTGGCCTTCTTCGCCGCGCGATGGGCCAGGGTCCTAAAGTCAGAGCAATGAGCAGAGTCAGCGTCAACAAAAAATCAAGACAAAAATCGAGAAGATGTAAGGCCCTGGATCCTTACTCCTGGTCCTCCTCGTCGTCCTCGCTCAGGGCGGAGAAATCGTACTCCACCGTGGGCGCGTCGGCGCGAGGAGCGGAAGACGAAGACTCCCTCGCGCGCTTGGTGTTCACCGGGGCTGGGGGCTGCGAAGACCCAGCCCTTGTGGTAGCCGGCGCCCGAGGGGCGGGCGGAGCCGCTGCTCCGCTCCGAGAAGACCCCTGCCGGCTCGCTGCCGGCCTGCGAGACGCCTCCGTCGTGGTTCGCGCACGGGCCGCCTCCGTTGCGGCTGGTGCGCCGGACGGCCTTGGCGCGGCTTGACTCCCCCGGGGAGCCGCCCGGCGAGGTGGCTGTTGCCGGGGCGCCTGCGCCCTCTCCCCCGTCGCCGCCTTGCGGAGGCGCTTCGCCGGGGACTGCCTCGGGCTTGCCGGGGGCGGGGAGCTCTCCGACGAGGAGAGGTCGTCGGCGTACAACTCCGTGGATCCGCCGGAGTCCTCGGCCTCCTCCTCCTCCTCCTCTCCCCCGGCCGGCTCACTGGGCCCAGCATCCTGCGCTGCGGCCCCCTTTCCCTTGGCGCCTCCGCCCCTCGCGGCGCCTCTGCTCCCTCCGGCGGTGCCCTCCATTGCCGCGGCCTCCGCTGCGATCCCGTGGATCCCGGAGTGCCTCAGCGAGGGGACCCCGGCGAGCGCGTCGGGAGGAAGATTCAGCAACCTGCGGATCTCCGCCTCCTCCGCCTGGGTGGACGCGTCCTCAGCCTCCGCCTCCTCCGGCGAGTATCCGAAAACTCCTGCCGCCGCGGCTGCGGCGGCCTCCTCAGCCCGAGAAGCAATGTAGGCGATCTCCTGGTCGGTGGTGTCCCGCGTGTGCAGCTTGAGGTCCTCCTTGTTCTTCGCCACCTCGGCGAGGTTGTCGTAGAAGTTGAGGACGTCGATGGGCTTCGGAGCGAGCCATGTGCGGTCCACGCCGTGCGAGTCACACATGGGCATCATGGCGAGGATCCGATCCCTGACGACGTTGTTGCAGAGCGGCACCACTTCCCGGGGAGTCCTGAACCACTCGGGGTGTGTCGGGTCGTACTTGAAGAGTTCCCGTACCATTCCCCGCAGCTCCAGCGTGGTGAAGTTGAAGTTGAGCCCGGGGCGCAGCCTCATGATGTCTGCCGGGCCGCCGTACTCCCAGGCCGGCCTCTTCCGGTCTTGGAGAGGGGCGATGCGCCGGCGGAGGAAATCTGCGCCCACCTCAGCAACTGACAGATTGGCCAACCGAAGACGAAGAATCCGGACGAGGGCGATGTTGAGCTTCACGTCGTCCGAGTCCAGCTCACTCCAGTCCCTGCCGCGCACGATGGGCGTTGTGCGCGGCGCGGTGAAGGCTTGCGGCTGGTCTTCTACGATCCAGCACCACTCCGCTCGCCATTCCTCCCACTTGCCGCGGAGCTCCCCCGGCAAGTACGCCCCCTTTTTATTCAGACGAAAGACCCAAGAAATTCCTCCGGAGAGGGGGGCATCTGCCTCGGCTCTAGGGGTGAAGAAGTGTCTAAAGAGTGCTACATTGGGGTGGACTCCTATGAAGTTTTCGCACATGTGTGCGAAAACAGCCATGGTGAGAATGGCGTTGGGGGTGAAGTCAAGCAGATGGAGGCCGTATGTGTTCATGACGTCGCAGAAGAAGTTTGAGAAAGGAGGACAGAGACCACAATGAAAGAAGGCAGCAAAGAAGTAGTACCCGCCGGGATAGCTGTCCTTGGCGGCGGCCGGGTATGCTCGCGTGCGGGGATGCGCGTCGGTTCCCTTGGACCAGAACAAGTAATACTTGTTCCAGAGCTCCCGCACGCCGAGCTTCGGCGGGAAGACGGCATGCCGCTTCCGGTACGCGATGAGCTTGGCCGCTTGCTCCGATTTCTCCCGCTTGGACTTCTCCGCCTTCGCCTTGTCGGTCTTTGGGGCCATGGCGGACGCGGCGGAAGGAGGGGAACGAAGAGCTCGGCGGCGGCGGAGATGTGAAGGCAGAGCGCAAGAGAGAATCTTTGGAGGAGGAAGACGATGCAATGAAAGCGCAAGGAGGGGAACCGCGCCCGCTTCCTCTGCTTTTATGGGGGAGTGGGGGGCGTTTCGCCCTTTCCATTAAGAGATCGTGGGCACGTCCCATCCCATGGCGCCGCGATCGACGCGTGCCGTTACCGTGGGGTGCGGCGGATATGGAAGTGGATTCGGCGCGCCGCGGGCCGCGGGTGCCCGTGCACTGTTTTGGGCCTGGCCCAACAGCGCTCGGCACCGTGTGTGGCCCAGGCCCGGGGGCTCCTGTCGGTGTACTAAGGTAGGGGTACCTCAGTACCCCAACTTGTGCACGGGCAGTTGCAGCTTCCCGCGGCAAGGTTTACTGCGGGCTCGCCGGAGACCTTCCCGCTCCTTATTAAACCATTCAAAAACAAAGTATGCAAGACATAAGACCAAGACCCCGGCAAGAGGAGCTTGCCGGGAAGGTCGTACCAGGCTCAAGACTGCCCCGTTAACACAAGACCCTGGCAAGAGGAGCTTGCCAGGGAGACTAGAAGACAACGCCTCGGCGCTATATGCGCCCCGGCAAGGGCCCGGGGAGCGGCAAGCCCCCGGGCCCGGCAAGATCAAGGCCCCGGCAAGGTGCTTGCCGGGAAGGCTGCGCTGTGTGCCCACGCTCCAGCTCATCGGCCCACGCGTCGCCCTGGGGCCTATCCAGGGACGCGTGGCGGATGGCTGTGCAGCCTGGGGTACACGGTGGCACTCCACGGTGATGGATCCATCGCCGTGGCAGACGGAGACGCTAAGGCGGGAGCTTTTGGGGTCGACGGCGACGGGCATTCAATGCCCTTGTCCCCCACTGTTAAAGTAGGTATAGACCACTGTTCTGTACTGTAGCTCCACTGTTCCCGCACTGTTACAACTACCACCTCTTTTACGTTTTTACCCCTTTCTCCTACGTTGACACCTGTCGGTGACCCCTTGCACTATAAAAGGAGGCCCATGCACAACGTGGAGGGGGTTGGGAACCTAGATCACTCTTGCGCCCGGTGTAGCTGCTTCTTCAAGCTCCCGAGCGCTAAAACTCAATACACAACCAAGCAGGAGTAGGGTTTTACGCGTCCACCGCGGCCCGAACCTGGGTAAAACTGCCCGCGTGCTCGCTACGATCCGCTCTTTGTGCTCCCTCCGCCCTCGTACCGCACAGACAAAGGGGCTCCGGTCCCATAGGTGTTCGTGGCGGACAGTTTCCCCCGACAAACCCAGGCCGGACATTTTGCAGATAGGACCCCAGACAACAAAAATGAAAAGCAATCGAGTCCTCCTCGCCGTCTTCGATCCAAGCCCGATCCCAACACCATCGGGGACGAAACCACTTGGGGTGGAAGAATGGCTATAGCACCGCCGGCAAACAACCGGAGGTAGACCATGGAAATACAGGACGAAGAACCTGTTAAAATGCCTCCCATATGGCTCGGCGGCCAGGAGGAAATACAGGAACCGGACGTCGTCGCCGGAACTCCGAGTGGTCGCCTTTCGACCAGCAAATACAGCAGCGCAGTGGCGAGAACCTCATGGTGCTCTCTGCACCAAGATCCCCAACCATTTGCTGCAAAACTTGGGCTCCAAGGACACGTAGAGAGGATAGAGCAGCCAAATCCCCTTTCTCCCTCTTCTTCCAGTCCACCTTTGTGGCAGCTCGAGGAGAAGTGGGGAAGAAGGAGCTTGAGCTCCAGATCTGAGAGACCCGCGAGCTTATTGAGAGGGATTTCGCCAGATCCAGCGCCTCCTCCCTTCCTCCACCATGGAGACAAAGAAGAAGACAAGGACGTCAACCACCGGCAGCTGCTCACAAGCACCGACGGTAGAAACCACAACGGCATAGCGCCAAACCACAAGACGACCTGAACTAAACCAGTATATATAAGCATCTCCCGGGTGCCTCTCCCTAGCCATCGTCGATCGGCATCGCCGACGAACGAGGCTCGAGATCGGGTCGGGGTGCCTGGAGCGACTCTCAAGGGGGCGGGTGGAGAAGGAGAGGAGAGGGAGGGGGAGAGGAGAGCCACATCGTTGTCTCCATCCAATGTCAATGTAGTAAAAACTTTCACACTAAGTGAATTGAATATGAAGAGAAGTTGGATGCTTGATAATTGTTTTGAGATATGAGGATAGTGATATTAGAGACATGATAGTGGAGTTATTATGAAATTGAGAAATGCTTGTGTTAAGGTTAGTGATTCCCGTAGCATGCACGTATGGTAAACCGCTATGTGACAGAAGTTAGAGCATGAGGTATTTGTAAAGTGTCAACCTTTGTGTGGAGGTCGGGGGCGCGCGATGGTTAACTCCTACCAACCTCCCCCCTAAGAGCATGCGTTGATTGCTTTGTTTTGATCACTCGTAGACTTTTGCAATAAGTATATGAGTTCTTATGACTAATGTTGAATCCATGGATATTACGCACTCTCACCTTCCACCATTGCTAGCCTCTCTTGTACCGCGCAACTCTCGCCGGTACCATACACCCACCATATATTCTTCCTCAAAACAGCCACCATATATCTTCCTCAAAACAGCCACCATACCTACCTATCATGGCATTTCCATAGCCATTCCGAGATATATTGCCATGCAACTTTCCACCGTTCCGTTCATATGACACGCTTCATATTGTCATATTGCCATGCATGATCATGTAGTTGACATCGTATTTGTGGCTAGGCCACCATGCATAATTTTTCATACATTTCACTCTTGATTCATTGCATATCCCGGTACACCGCCGGAGCCATTCATATAGGCCATACTTTGTTCTAGTATCGAGTTGTAATATCGAGTTGTAATTCAATGAAAGTGTGATGATCAACATCATTAGTAGAGCATTGTCCCATGTGAGGAAAGGCTAAATCAAGAAATCCCCTCCAAAGAAAAGAAAGGAAAAAAAGAAAAGAAAGGCCAAAAAAGGCCCAAAAAAGAAGAAAAAGGGACAATTGCTACTATCTTTTTTCACACTTGTGCTTCAAAGTAGCACCATGTTCTTCATGATAGAGAGTCTCATGTTTAGTCACTTTCATATACTAGTGGGAATTTTCATTATAGAACTTGGCTTGTATATTCCAACGATGGGCTTCCTCAAATGCCCTAGGTCTTCGTGAGAAAGCAAGTTGGATGCACACCCACTTAGTTTCTTTTGCTGAGCTTTCATACATTTTTTGCTCTAGTGCATCCATTGCGTGGAAATCCCTACTCACTCACATTGATATCTATTGATGGGCATCTCCATAGCCCTTTGATATGCCTAGTCGATGTGAGACTATCTCCCTCCTTTTTGTCTTCTCCACAACCACCCCTCTTCCACATAGTGCTATGTCCATGGCTCGCGCTCATGTATTGCGTGAAAGTTGAAATGTTTGAAAGTATAGAGTATGAAAACAAGTGCTTGGCTGAAACCGGGGTTGTGCATGATATGAATATTTTGTGTGATGAAGAGGGAGCATAGACAGACTATATGATTTTGTAGGGATAACTTTCTTTAGCCATAGTATTTTGAGAAGACATGATTGCTTTGTTAGTATGCTTAAAGTATTATTATTTCTTATGTCAATATAGACTTTTGTCTTGAATCTTTCAGATCTGAAAATTCATGCCACAATTAAGAGAATTACATTGAAAAACTATGTTGGTTAGCATTCCACATCAAAAATTCTGTTTTTATCATTTACCTACTCGAGGACGAGCAGGAATTAAGCTTGGGGATGCTTGATACGTCTCCAACGTATCTATAATTTTTTATTGTTCCATGCTATTATTTATGATGTTTTGGATGTTTAATGGGCTTTGTTATACACTTTTATATTATTTTTAGGACTAACCTACTAACCCAAAGGCCCAGTCCATATTGTTGTTTTTGCCTGTTTTAGGGTTTTACAGAAAGGAATATCAAACCAAGTCCAAACGGAATGAAACCTTCGGGAGAGATATTTTTGGAGCAAAATACGCACATGAGACTTCAGAACCATGGAGTAGGGCTGACGTGGCATCCACGTGGATGCCACGTCAGCCCTACTCCATGGTTCTGAAGTCTCATGTGCGTATTTTGCTCCAAAAATATCTCTACCGAAGGTTTCATTCCGTTTGGACTCCGTTTGTTATTCCTTTTCTGTAAAACCCCCGTTTGGCCCCCGGTGCCCTCCTTCCTCCTATATATACCTACGTACCCCAAAACTATCAGAACAACAGAGAAAACCTTAGTTCCACCGCCGCAACCTTCTGTTCCCGTGAGATCCCATCTTGGGGCCTGTTCCGGAGCTCCGCCGGAGGGGGGATCTTCCACGGAGTGCTTCTACATCATCATCATCGCCTCACCATGAGTTGTGAGTAGTTTACCACAGACCTTTGGGTCCATAGCTAGTATCTAGACGGCTTCTTTCTCTCTCTTTGGATCTCAATACCATGTTCTCCTCGGTCTTCGAGGAGATCTATTCGATGTAATCTCTTTTTGCTGTGCGTTTGTCAAGATCCGATGAATCGTGGGTTTATGATCAAGATTATCTATCATAAATATTTGGTTCTTTTCTGAACTCTTTATGTGTGATTATAATATCCTTGCAAGTCTCTTCGAATTATTGGTTTGGTTTGGCCTACTAGATCTATAGTTCTTGCAATGGGAGAAGTGCTTGGCTTTGGGTTCAATCTTGCGGTGTCCTTTCCCAGTGACAGTAGGGGCAGCAAGGCACGTATTGTATTGTTGCCATCGAGGATAAAAAGATGGGTTTTATATCACTAGCTTGAGTTTATCCCTCTACATCATGTCATCTTGCTTAAGGCGTTACTCTGTTCTTATGAACTTAATACTCGAGATGCATGCTGGATGGCGGTCGATGTGTGGAGTAATAGTAGTAGATGCAGAATCGTTTCGGTCTATTTGTCTCGGACGTGATGCCTATATGTAATGATCATGCCTAGACAGTCTCATAATTATTCGCTTTTCTATCAATTGCTCGACAGTAATTTGTTCACCCGTCGTAGAATATCGCTATCATGAGAGAAGCCACTAGAGAACACTATGGCCCCCGGGTCTATTCTCAACATATCAATCTACAATCTACTTTACTTTTCCGCTTTTACTTTATGTTCTTATATCCAAAAATATCAAACTATCATCTCTATCAGATCTCACTTTCGTAAGTGACCGTAAAGGGATTGACAACCCCTTATCGCGTTGGCTGCGAAGTTCTTATTTGTTTGTGCAGGTGCAAGGGACTCGCGCGTGGTCTCCTACTGGATTGATACCTTGGTTCTCAAAAAATGAGGGAAACACTTACGCTACTATGTTGCATCACCCTTTCCTCTTCGAGGGAATACAACGCAAGCTCGAGAAGTAGCATGCACACGTGAAGGATTCCCGCTGAGGTTGTTGCAATACGTTCATGATTCACTTATAGTGGGTTGCTAGAGTGACAGAAGCTAAAACCTGAGTAAGGGGATTGTTGCGTATGGGATAAATGGGACTTGACACATTAATGCTATGGTTGGGTTTTACATTAATGATCTTTAGTATTTCCGGATGCTTGCTAGAGTTCCAATCATAAGTGCATATGATCCAAGTAGAGAAAGTGTGTTAGCTTATGCCTCTCCCTCATACACAATTGCAATAACGACTACCGATCTTGTTAACAATTGCCTAGGATAATTGCGCACACCGATCCATTATTATTCCGCATCCGCTATTTATAATATATAGTAATATTTTCTAACTTTATGATAACAACACCTATTTTTTATATTTTAGTTCTCCGATATCATGCAAAACTATCATCTTCATATCCACAACATAGTTTTATTTCTCATTTCTAAATGGAAGCAAACGTTCGGTGTACGTAGAGTCGTATCAGTGGCAGATAGGACTTGAGAGAATATTGATCTTACCTTTAGCTCCTTGTGGGTTTGACAATCCATACTTATCACTTCCACCTTTGGAAATTGCTACGATGATTCTTTGCACTTGGGGATTATCACTTTGCTCCGCTCATGACCACCTTGTTCCACTCGCCCCCACCACCACCACCCACCGCCGCGGTCGCCGTCACGGCCTTCGACGCGGCCGCTACCCCCAACGACCCCAAAGTTTCCCCTCCCTCCCTCTCCGATGGCCCATACCCACAGATCTATAGGGATACGGCTCGGAGAGGGGAGGGGATTCAGGATCCTGCTCCCACGCATCTATCAGACATTCCCGGAGCTTTTGTAGCCTCTCAACTCCATCTCGCTCGAAGTCCTGAGGGAAACACGGGAGATGCGGTGGAGGGAGAGGGCGACGCAGATTTGAGATGATGCCCTCTCCTAGTTGTTGTGCGCTCGGGAGTGGAGAGAAGCAGAGAAGGATGTGGGGCCAGACTCAGATCCATCCTCGATTCCCCGGTGGCGGGCTCTGATATGCAAATCCTACGAAGATGAGGAGCTGCGGAACCTCTCCTAGAGGATCTACTTAGAGGGCACCCAGGAGGTGAAGCGAAGGATGCCACACCCGTCGGAACCCCCGAAGCATTCGTTAATTGGGCGCAGCGGGAGGGGAAATCGGAGGACCTGCTCTAGGCTGCGAGATGGGAGTGCATAACTGGCCTGATGCCAACCAAAAGTCCACCGGAGTCAGAGCAGTAGACCCTCTATTGTTCATGTCACCAGCACCCATAGTGGACTAGTGCTCGCGCCATTTGTTGAAGTTTTGGAGGAGACATAGAAATTGTGGTGTGCTGTTGTTGAGGACTCCCCTAAAGTGGTCATCACAGGATTAAGAGGAACTATTTTCCACACACTGCGTTCAAAGAGCATGCATGAGAAACCGGAGAATTTTTTTATGGTTCCTGCTGAAGAGAACTTCAACTTCCTCGATGTCAACATTTGGGGATAGAGCAGGGTGATGCATCCACAACATCTCCACAGTTCTCAACATACCATCGTCACCATTGATGTGCACATGGGGTTGGGGCTGATGGGCATCATGAAGGCGCTGGCTCTGAAGAGGCAGACGCGCACATTGCTGTTAGTAGGGACAAAATGTTTCGCAATGTCCAAATGTTTGCTGCAGTGCAAAACACTTTCCCTGTTCAAGGCAGGGTGGAAATCATAGCTGGTCTTGCTCAAATTCCTAATGTGTGTGGGTATAATGCCGCTGCTTCTGCTTCCAACAGATCAACATTGTTGGTGCTTCAGAGTGAAGGTGGCTTCATATTCCTTGAATACGAAAAACGCTCCAAAAAGCAAAAAATGGAAAAGTGTGGGAAAAGTGCCACCATGGAAAAATTGCTGCCAGGTTGTCATGGTGATTCGGTAGAGGATTTCTATAGTTAGCTTTGGATGCCTATAAAAAGCGTGATGCCTGCTAACCCTAACCCCAACTCTACTCCCTATTCACCCCCTGCGCCACCTCCACTACTTAGCCGAGCGAGGTAGAGAATAGTGGTCGTGGCCGTGGAAGAGGTAAGAACAAGGGTGGGAGGAGTGAGAACTTGGGCCTTGGCAGTAGGATCAACATTAGCTCCAGCATCGGATGGGTCCTCCCCAACAATTCTTTGGGTATGGTTTCCAGGAGCTCCTCCTCCTTGGGGCTTCCCAGGATAGCTCCCGCCGCCATACCCACAGCAACGATGGAGGGCACAACAACACTGGTTCGGGCCACCCCCTCCTCTGATTGGTCCACAACAGGGTTAGGGATTGAGTAATGCTGCATATCTTGCTGCGACATCGTCTAGTAGTCAGGTCAGTAACAGATCTCATGCAAGAAATGCTCAGAAGAAGAAGATGGATCAGGGTGCCAAAACCTCTCCCGCTCCAACTTGGCTTGATGTCTTACTCGGATGTGGTGTGCTACAAGTGTGGTGAACCCGACCATCATGTAGACAAGTGTCTGAAGTCTAAAGGTTGTTTCATCTGCAAGATGGTCACGCATAGGGTGGAAAATTGTCCTATTAGGAAAAAGCCTCATACTCCAGCCATATATATGGGGTAGCGCCAGTGCTGCACCTAGCCTATGATTCTACCATGTGGATGCTCCAGATGTTAATGCCCAGTATCATGGATCTCTCAAGAATGTTGGAATAGTTATTGTGAAAACTAGAGAAGTGACTAATCAAGAGTTGACCAGTGAATTTGCACACATCTACAAAATCAATTGGCCATTACCCATCAATGCCTTGGATGAGTGGACCTTTCTGGTGAAATTCCCCACAAAAATTGACGTGGTGCAAGTAGCTGGATACCCCTTCTTTGGTCTCAAAAAAGACAATGTCACAATTAAGGTGGAGGTATGGAAGGGAAATATAGATGCTGAGGAGGATCTCCAAGAGGTTTGGATCAAAATTAGGAAGTTAAACCCCAAGTGGTGTGAATGGAATATGTTGGACCAGATCACTTCTACTCTGGGGGTGTTGATTGATGTGGACTGGCAACAAAATTTCAAGAACTTCTTTGAAACTGTTCGAGTCAAAATCTCTTGTAAAGACCCCTCTAGAATCCTAGAAGAAAGGTTGTTTGGCATACATGGCAAGATATACAGGTTCCTTATTGAGGTGGAGCCATTTATGCCTGCTGCTGAGCCAAACTCCTCCACCAACCCCTCATCTAGAACCCACCTGTCTACTGATGCCGGCCATAGAGACGCCACCTTTGAGGATGCAGTGTCAAACATGGGCTCAAGGACTAGATTAGATCATGGCTCCGTGACTGGATCTGGTACCACTAACCCAAGAAGCCAATCTATAGGACACAATCATTTGGCTGGTGAAAACACTCCCACTTCCTTGCTAAAATCACATCTTCTTGAATCTCAGTACTCTGTTAGAGCTAGGAACTTGGAGAAACTATTGAGTTATGTCAAAGGAGATGCTACTGTGCTCAACTTGCTTATGGAGATGGAATTGCTGGATGAAGATGACCTTGAGATGGAGATGGATTATGTTGATCTGTTGGGGGGCCATGAGGACCCTGAATTTGAGAATGATGTTGATGCCCCCTACATATAGCCACTATGAGTCTAAATTCCCAGTGCTCTCAAGGAACACATACCAAGCCAAGAAATGGGGGCCAGTTCAAGCTCCTATGATGAGTTCAGGAATCGCTGGAGATAAAAGAACCATCATTGAAAAAGCCCAATAACTCGAAGAGGTCTGATGACCCACAAGTGTAGGGGATCTATCGTAGTCCTTTCGATAAGTAAGAGTGTCGAACCCAACGAGGAGCAGAAGGAAATGATAGGCAGTTTTCGGTAAGGTATTTTCTGCAAGCACTGAAATTATCGGTAACAGATAGTTTTGTGATAAGGTAATTGGTAGCAAGTGACAAATAGTAAAAGTAAATAAGGTGCAGCAAGATGGCCCAATCCTTTTTTAGCAAAGGACAAGCCTGGACAAACTCTTATATGAAGGAAAACGCTCCCAAGGACACATGGGAATTATCGTCAAACTAGTTTTCATCACGTTCATATGATTCGCGTTCGGTACTTTGATAATTTGGTATGTCGGTGGACAGGTGCTTGGGTGTTGTCCTTACTTGGACAAGCCTCCCACTTATGATTAACCTCTAATGCAAGCATCTTCAACTACAAAAGAAGTATTAAGGTAAACCTAACCATAGCATGAAACAAGTGGATCCAAATCAGCCCCTTACGAAGCAACGCATAAACTAGGGTTTAAGCTTCTGTCACTCTAGCAACCCATCATCTACTTATTACTTCCCAATGCCTTCCTCTAGGCCCAAATAAAGGTGAACTGTCATGTAGTCGACGTTCACATGACACCACTAGAGGAAAGACAACATACATCTCATCAAAATATCGAAGAGGGGTATTAATATGCATAATGGATCTGAACATATGATCTTCCACCAAGTAAACCAACTAGCATCAACTACAAGGAGTAATCAACACTACTAGCAACCCATAGGTACCAATCTGAGGTTTGGGTACAAAGATTGGATACAAGAGATGAACTAGAGTTTGAGAGGAGATGGTGCTGGTGAAGATGTTGATGAAGATAACCCTCCCCAAGATGTGAGAGTTGTTGGTGATGAACTAGAGTTTGAGAGGAGATAGGTTGTAGGTCATCAAGAATATTCTCTAGCCTAGACAAGTTATCTGCAACGGGGTTCTCAGCTCCCTTTCTATCAATAATATGCAAATCAAATTCTTGCAGCAAGAGAACCCAACTAATAAATCTAGGTTTAGCATCTTTCTTTTCCATAAGGTATTTGATAGCAGCATGATCAGTGTGAATAGTTACTTTAGAATCAACAATATAAGGTCTAAACTTATCACAAGCAAATACAACTGCTAAAAATTCTTTCTCAGTAGTAGCATAATTTCTCTAGGCACTGTCTAGAGTTTTACTAGCATATTGGATAACATTCAATTTCTTATCAACTCTTTGTCCTAGAACAGCACCTATAGCATAATCACTAGCATCGCACATAATCTCAAAGGGTAAATTCTAGTCAGGAGGCTGGACAATGGGTGCAGAGATCAATGCTTTCTTAAGTATTTCAAATGCTTCTAAACAATCATCATCAAAGACAAAAGGAACATCTTTTTCTAAGAGATTAGTCAGAGGCCTGGAGATTTTGGAGAAGTCCTTAATGAACCTCCTATAAAACCCGGCATGACCAAGGAAACTTCGTATAGATTTGATGTCCTTGGGACACAACATCTTTTCAATAGCATCAACCTTAGCCTTGTCAACTTCAATACCTCTTTCAAAAAATTTATGTCCCAAGACAATGCTTTCATTAACCATAAAGTGGCACTTCTCCCAATTCAAGACAAGATTAGTGTCTTCACATCTCTGCAAAACTCGATCAAGGTTGCTCAAGCAATCATCAAAAGAAGTTCCGTAAACGGAGAAGTCATCCATGAAAACCTCAACAATCTTTTCACAAAAATCAGACAATATAGCCATCATGCATTTTTAAAGGTAGCAGGTGCATTACATAAACCAAAAGGCATACGTCTATAAGCGAAGGTACCGAAAGGACAAGTAAAAGTGGTCTTTTCTTGATCCCCTTTTGACACAGGTATTTGAGAGAAACCAGAATAGCCATCTAGAAAGCAAAAATGAGTATGTTTGGATAACCTTTCTAGCATTTGATCAATAAAAGGCAAAGGGTAATGATCTTTCTTAGTAGCTTTATTCAATTTGCGGAAATCAATTACCATCCTATAACCTATAACAATTCTTTGCGGGATCAATTCATCTTTATCATTAGGAACAACAGTCATACCTCCCGTCTTAGGGACACAACGAACAGGACTTACCTAGTGGCTATCAGCAACTGGATAGATTATACCTGCCTCTAGAAGCTTTAGTATTTCCTTCCTTACCACTTCTTTCATTTTAGGATTTAATCATCGTTGATGATCGATAACTGGTTTAGCGTCCTCTTCCAATTTTATCTTGTGTTGGCATAAAGTGGGACTAATGCCCTTAAGATCATCCAGAGTATATCCAATAGCAGCACGGTGCTTCTTCAGAGTTTTCAATATTTTTTCTTCTTCCTGCTCTGAAAGGTTAGCACTGATAATAACAGGATATATCTTCTTTTCATCAAGATAAACATACTTAAGATTATCAGGTAAAGGTTTAAGTTCAAACACGGGATCACCCTTGGGTGGAGGAGTATCCCCTAGGATTTCGACAGGCAAGTTGTTTTTCAATACGGGTCCCTGCTTAAAGAATATTTCATCTATTTCCCTTCTCTCATTCATATACATATCATTTTCATGGTCTAGCAGATATTGTTCTAAAGGATCGTTAGGAGGCACAGCAATAGAAGCAAGACCAATTATTTCATCCTTACTAGGCAATTCTTTATCATGGGGTCGTCTACGAAATTTAGCAAAGTTAAAATCATGAGACATATCCCCTAAACCAACAGTAACAATATCTTTCACGTAGTCTATCTTAGCGTTAACAGTATTCAAGAAGGGTTTACCAAATATAATGGGCCAAAAATCATCTTGTGGGGAGCTAAGAATAAGAAAATCGGAAGGGTATTTAACCTTCCCACACAAAACTTCAACATATCTAACAATCCCAACTGGTGAAATAGTGTCTCTATTAGCAAGCTTAATAGTAACATCAATCCCTTCTAACTCAACAGGTGCAATATCATTCATAATTTCTTTATATAAGGAATGAGGGATTATACTTGCACTAGCACCTACGTCACATAAACCATGATAGCAATGATCTCCTATTTTAACAGAAATAACAGGCAAGCCTACAACAGGTCTATGTTTATTCCTAGCATCGGGTTTGGCTATTCTAGCAGCTCCCTCTTGGATGTAAATAACATGTCCATCTAAATTTCCAACCAAGAGATCTTTAACCATAGCAACACTAGGTTCAACTTAGTTTGCTCAGAGGGTGTAGGTCTTATAGTACTACTCTTACGAACCACATTTGAAGCTTTAGCATGATCCTTTATTCTAACAAGAAAAGATGGTTTCTCAATATAAGCAGTAGGAACAATAGGATCAACATTATAAGTGTTAGTCTTTTCTTCAACTTTAATAGGTTCAACTACTTTTACTTCAATGGGAGGATGGTATTTAAACCACTTCTCCTTGGGAAGATCAACATGAGTAGCAAATGATTCACAGAAAGAAGCTACTATCTCATAGTCAAGTCCATATTTAGTGCTAAACTCACGGAAAACATCGGTATCCATAAAAGCTTTAACACAATCAAACTTAGGGGTCATACCTGAATCCTTACCTTCGTCGAGATCCCAATCTTCAGAGTTGCGTTTAATTATTTCCAATAAATCCCATTTGAATTCAACAGTCTTCATCATAAAAGAACCAGAACAATAATTATCGAGCATGGTGCGATTATTGAGAGAAAGCTGAGCATAAAAATTCTGAATGATCATTTTTCTTGAGAGCTCATGATTGGGGCATGAATATAACATTGAATTAAAGCTCCTCCAAGCTTGAGCGATGCTTTCTCCTTCGCGGGGCCAAAAATTATATATATAATTATGATCACGATGAACCTGATGCATAGGATGGAACTTCTGATGGAATTCCAACTTCAGCCGATTATAGTTCCATGATCCAATACCATCGCATAGCCTAAATCATGTCAATGCATGTCCCTTCAAAGATAAAGGGAAGACCTTCGTTTTGATAACATCCTCGGGCATACCTGCAAGCTTAAATAATCCACAAACTTCATCCACATAGATTAGATGCAAATCGGGATGCAGTGTTCCGTCTCTTGTAAAAGGATTATCTAGCAGTTTCTCTATCATACCCGAACAAATTTCAAAGCAAACATTTTCAGTAGGCACAGTAGGTTGAGCAGCAAATCTTTGCTCTTCTGGTCGGGGTGAAGATACCCCGAACAAGCCCCTCAAAGGATGATGAGCCATAGTAACAAGTGACAGTAAATTTTAGCACACTATATAAAATTTTCCTTACCAAATTCCACTTACCAAAGGCGCTTCACTCCCCGGAAATGGTGCCAGAAAAGAGTCTTGATGACCCACAAGTGTAGGGGATCTATCGTAGTCCTTTCGATAAGTAAGAGTGTCGAACCCAACGAGGAGCAGAAGGAAATGATAGGCAGTTTTCGGTAAGGTATTTTCTGCAAGCACTGAAATTATCGGTAACAGATAGTTTTGTGATAAGGTAATTGGTAGAAAGTGACAAATAGTAAAATTAAATAAGGTGCAGCAAGATGGCCCAATCCTTTTTGTAGCAAAGGACAAGCCTGGACAAACTCTTATATGAAGGAAAATGCTCCCGAGGACTGATACGTCCCAAACGTATCTATAATTTCTGCTTGCTCCATGCATGTTTTGGGTGATATTGCTATGCTTTTGATACACTTTCATACACTTTTGATCATATTTGGACTAACCTATTAACTCAGTGCACCCCCAGTGCCAGTTTCTGTTTTCTGCTGTTTTTGTATTTCAGGTTTTCCCATTACTTAAATTGCCAGAAAAATTCCAGGAAAATATATAAAAAATCAGCGCTCCAGAAGCTTCCACGCGCCAGAAGTGGGGCCAGAGGGGAGCCAGGGGCAGCCCAGGCGGCCCCACCCCTGGCCGCCTAGGGAGGGCGCCTGGGCCCCCCTCTCCGCTTCTGGTGACCCCCTTTGGCATATATTTATCTCCCGTCACGGAAACCTGATTCCAGAACCCTTTTCTCCAGAAGATATTCCGATCTCCGCCGCCATCGCCACCAAGTTTCGGGGGACCAGAATTCCTGTGCCGGCATCCTGCCGGGACGGGGAAGTGCCCCCGGATTCATCTCCATCGACGTTGCTTCCTCCCTCCATGATGCGGGACTAGTTCCTCCTCGGGGCTGAGGTTTCTACCAGTAGCTATGTGGTCAATTCTCTCTCCCATGATGTGATCTTCGTTGTGATCATAGGCTATGTTAATCTAGGGTGATCCCATGATATTTCCCCTTCCTCTATGTATTGGATTGATGTACTCACTTGTCTTTATCTAGTATAATCCCCGAGACCAAGGTGACAGCGGTCTATTGGACATGGATTAGAAGAATATTTTCATGAGTGATTTCCTCTTTTGTGTGTTGATTGAAGATTGAGAGTCTCTTGGTGCTTGTCTTTGACTATCCTTGAGAAATGTTGTGGTGATTGTGGTACTCTCTTTGGATGGCCGCGGTGACATTGGGAAATCCATAGATTGAGAACTACGAACTTAGAGGTGTGCTTTTGTAGCCCTACATAATTCTTGTCCTCTCTTGACCACAAAGGAATGACCTCCGAGTGCGTCTCCATTATGGGAAATATCATGTGATTCGATTATGTTAATGTTGTTGGGAGTTGCCACTAGTGAAAGTATGAAGCCTAGGCCTTGTTTCCACCATTGCAATACCATTTGTGCTCACGTTTACCACTTGTTTGCTTGCTGCACTTTTTATTTCAGATTTACAAATACATCTTTTGCCATCCATATCACTTGCCATTTAACATCTCTTCGCCGAACTAGTGCACCTATACATCTGACAAGTGTATTAGGTGTGTTGGGGACACAAGAGACTTCTTGTATCTTGATTGCAGGGTTGCTTGAAAGGGGTACGTTCAACCTCCACTTACCTGAGTTCGATAAACCTTGGGTTACTCACTTAAGGGAAATTTGCTGCTATCCTACAAACCTCTGCTCTTGGAGGCCCAACACTGTCTACAGGAATAGAAGCATGTAGTAGGCATCAAGCTATTTCTGGCGCCGTTGCCGGGGAAGTGAGGTAAGTGAAGGTACCTTCTCTAGATCTTGCAATTAAATCTTTTTGTTTCTTGTTTTTATTTCACTAGTTTTGCTTAATGGAAAACAACAAAAATATGAGAGAGCTTTATAAGCTCTACCTTGAACTTGGACATGATGTGTTTGAAGAGAAAATTAAAAAACCTTTGGAACTTTATTATTTGCATAACAATCATGATGGTGGTGATGTTATTAGTATGTTTTTTTGATATCAATATTTCAAATGACATGGAAAGCTCTAAGCTTGGGGATGACACGTTTGATGAACATGATATTTGTAGTCCCCCAACTTTTGAAGAGAAAATTTACTTTGATGATACTTTGCTTCCTATATATGATGATTACAATGATAAATGTGAGCTTTTTAGTCCACATACTATTGAGGATAAAATTTATTATGATTATGATATGCCTCCTAAATATGATGATTACCATGATGGTTATGATTGCTTTACTCTCACTATTCCTAATAAGAAAGATTTTGCTTATATGAAGAGTAATGATACTTTTATGCTTTTGGATCATGGAAATAATGCCTTATGTGATAGTTATATTGTTGAGTTCATCCATGATGCCACTGAAATTTATAATGAGAGAGGGAGACATGGTTCTAAATATCTTAATAATAAGAAGTTTCCTCTCTTTATGGTGAATATTTTGAAGTTATGCTTGTTTTGCCTTCCTATGCTAGTTGCTTTATGCTTCAATAATTTATTTTCTTATAAGATTCCCATGCATAGGAAGCATGTTAGGCTTAAATGTGTTTGGTATTTGCTTCTTGATGCTCTCTTTTGTTATTCAACTCTTATTCTTACGAGAGCATCTTAAAGTCTTAAGCCTCTCTGTATGGCTATAAAGAAAGAGCTCTAGGGAGACAACCCTTGTTATCTTTGCTTTCAGTTTGTTCTTTCAGTTTTTAGTGGTCTTGATATTTGTTACTACTGTAGCAACATCATTGTATCTTTATTTTTCAGCTTTGTGCCAAGTTTAGCCCCGATTGCAAGTAAGTTCAAAAGTTATGACGTGTTGTCCAGAAAACAGATTCTGTCCTTGGACATAAAAATTCGTATAAAATCACCAGATCATCTTTTTGATCTGAATTGTTTTGACAGCGTACTCTATACAATTGGCTTTCGGGCGTCTGTTCTGAGTTTTTTGATTTGAGTTGCAGAAGTGCCCCGAAAAAATTATTTAGTACCTGCTGGTCTGTTTTTCACAGATTCTGTCCTGTTTTGCCTTTTCTTCGTTTTGCAAATCTTGAGCTTGCTTTTTCTTTGCAAAAACCTTTTGGCAATCTTGAGAAACAGTAGTTCTTCAAGATTATCCTTATTTCCAGTAGGGAAAAATTATTTTATTATGGGTACTAACCTCGCTAATCAGATTATGATGAGTTATGTATGAAGGGAGTTTTCAAGTGTGCGAGGGAAGATGATAAAAGAAGATTCGGGAGGGACAAACGCTCAAGCTTGGGGATGCCCTCGTGCACCCCCGAGAAATATTCAAGAAGACTCAAGCGTCTAAGCTTGGCGATGCCCCCGTGCATCCCCTTCTCCATCAACAATTATCAGTTCGTCTTTCGTTCCACTATATTTTAATCACTTCATGCGTTATGTGCTATGCTTGGAGCGTCTTGCTTTTAGTTTCCTTTTTAGTTTTCTTTAGCTTTGCTTGCTGTTCATAACAAGTTAGAACCCAGCTTTCTTTGTGTGGGAGAGAAACACGTTCCACTTCAACCTAGAACACAACATAGGATTTTCATGCTTATCTTTGCTGTGTGTGTTCTTTGTCTTTCTATAGCTACTCATGTTTAGCTCTTAGTTTTCATGCTTTTCTTTTTAAAGAGCTTTTGTTTAGTTGGTTGTTGAACTCTCTTGAGTTTTCATGTTTATCTTGTTAAGAAAGTTGGCTTCTGTGGCACTGGTTGATATGTCTATGATAAAAATGCTATGTGCATAATGGTGCTTAGTAGTTCATGTTTTCTTATGGTTAGTCTCAAATAGCTGGGGGATCTTAATGTGTTATTGAAGTACCAGCATGATTTGTTTGCCTATGATGTGGTATGGTTTAGTGATATCTTCCTCCAAGAATTTATTTTGATTGACTTGGCATATGCTCACGCATATTTAAGACTGTAAAGAAAGTCTATCAAGCCTTGATGATATTTAATTTCTGAGTAGTGATATAACTTCCATGCCCGATTCAATGTTGCTTTGTCGCTCTGCATGATTATGGCCGTCATTGCTCTCTTAGTTGGTCGCTCCTAGTCTTTTGCTAGCCTTCACCTATACTAAGCGGACTGACTGCTTGTGCATCCAAAATCCTTGAAACCAGTTATGCCATATAAGTCCACCATACCTTCCTATATATGGTATTTACTTGCCATTCCTAACGAAGACTTTCTTGTACCATCTCAAAATTATTCAAAAGCATTTCTCTTTTGTGCCTCTGTTTTAGCTCATGAGGAAGTAGTAGGTAATTCATGATCTTCTTATGATTGGACAAAATTTTACCCCGGGATTGCATGTCTAATCTGCAAACCCCTAATACGAGGAGGGACTGGCATGAGTGCGCCCACCTCACAAAAGATAATAGCAACAAACAAACCCTCCTTCACGCTTTGTTCATGAGAAATCAGAAAACTCTAGCAGTAATAAACAAAGGAGATTACGGGGATGTGATCGTCCCCGCGTGGGAGCCGTTCCTCAAAACTTGTCCAGCATAAGAAGTAATTGGGTTATCTACTAGCATTCATTGACGAATTATGCACCTCCCAAAAGCTTTTTACCTCTGTTTTTAAAACCACGAGCTCTGGTACTTGTTTAGTCTTTGCTTCCAGCCACGGGTTTTCAACCTTGCCATCAAAATCCACGGTTCGAGAGTCTCCACTTTCTTTCTTCAAAGCACCAACTATTGAGAGCATGATTGTCATTCTGAGTGTAATGTGCATTGTCCCAAAGTACCATTGTCTTCTGCATGATTGAGATATCTCTTATTCTGAAATCATTGTATCTAGTCGTCACTTAAACTTCGGAGGTGCTCCGGCATTTATGTTTTGCTTCACTAAAGGGGGCAAGCGAGGTATCACTTTGTCATGTTTGCACACCATGTTCACTACAAATCTATTGGGTGTTTCAGTATCATATTGTAAACTTTCAGTTCTTTGTGATATTCTCATGAGGTAACTTCATTACTAAAGATTCATTATCTCAATAAGCATTTGTCATGTGATTGTGAAAGACTCTTTGGTAGCATGTCACCACAGAAATTATGCTTGTTATCATTTACCTACTCGAGGACGAGCAGGAATTAAGCTTGGGGATGTTGATACGTCCCAAACGTATCTATAATTTCTGCTTGCTCCATGCATGTTTTGGGTGATATTGCTATGCTTTTGATACACTTTCATACACTTTTGATCATATTTGGACTAACCTATTAACTCAGTGCACCCCAGTGCCAGTTTCTGTTTTCTGCTGTTTTTGTATTTCAGGTTTTCCCATTACTTAAATTGCCAGAAAAATTCCGGGAAAAATATATAAAAAATCAGCGCTCCAGAAGCTTCCACGCGCCAGAAGTGGGGCCAGAGGGGAGCCAGGGGCAGCCCAGGCGGCCCCACCCCTGGCCGCCTAGGGAGGGCGTCTGGGCCCCCCTCTCCGCTTATGATGACCCCCTTTGGCATATATTTATCTCCCGTCGCGGAAACCCTGATTCCAGAACCCTTTTCTCCAGAAGATATTCCGATCTCCGCCGCCATCGCCACCAAGTTTCGGGGGACCAGAATTCCTATGTCTGCATCCTGCCGGGACGGGGAAGTGCCCCCGGATTCATCTCCATCGACGTTGCTTCCTCCCTCCATGATGCGGGAGTAGTTCCTCCTCGGGGCTGAGGTTTCTACCAGTAGCTATGTGGTCAATTCTCTCTCCCATGATGTGATCTTCGTTGTGATCATAGGCTATGTTAATCTAGGGTGATCCCATGATATTTCCCCTTCCTCTATGTATTGGATTGATGTACTCACTTGTCTTTATCTAGTATAATCCCCGAGACCAAGGTGACAACGGTCTATTGGACATGGATTAGAAGAATATTTTCATGAGTGATTTCCTCTTTTGTGTGTTGATTGAAGATTGAGAGTCTCTTGGTGCTTGTCTTTGACTATCCTCGAGATATGTTGTGGTGATTGTGGTACTCTCTTTGGATGGTCGCGGTGACATTGGGAAATCCATAGATTGAGAACTACGAACTTAGAGGTGTGCTTTTGTAGCCCTACATAATTCTCATCCTCTCTTGACCACAAAGGAATGACCTCCGAGTGCGTCTCCATTATGGGAAATATCATGTGATTCGATTATGTTAATGTTGTTGGGAGTTGCCACTAGTGAAAGTATGAAGCCTAGGCCTTGTTTCCACCATTGCAATACCATTTGTGCTCACGTTTACCACTTGTTTGCTTGTTGCACTTTTTATTTCAGATTTACAAATACATCTTTTGCCATCCATATCACTTGCCATTTAACATCTCTTCGCCTAACTAGTGCACCTATACATCTGACAAGTGTATTAGGTGTGTTGGGGACACAAGAGACTTCTTGTATCTTGATTGCAGGGTTGCTTGAAAGGGGTACGTTCAACCTCCACTTCCCTGAGTTCGATAAACCTTGGGTTACTCACTTAAGGGAAATTTGCTGCTGTCCTACAAACCTCTGCTCTTGGAGGCCCAACACTGTCTACAGGAATAGAAGCGTGTAGTAGGCATCAAGGACACATGGGAATTATCGTCAAGCTAGTTTTCATCACGTTCATATGATTCACGTTCGGTACTTTGATAATTTGGTATGTGGGTGTACCGGTGCTTGTGTGTTGTCCTTACTTGGACAAGCCTCCCACTTATGATTAACCTCTAATGCAAGCATCCGCAACTACAAAAGAAGTATTAAGGTAAACCTAACCAGAGCATGAAAGAGGTGGATCCAAATCAGCCCCTTACGAAGCAACGCATAAACTAGGGTTTAAGCTTCTGTCACTCTAGCAACCCATCATCTACTTATTACTTCCCAATGCCTTCCTTTAGGCCCAAATAATTGTGAAGTGTCATGTAGTTGACGTTCACATGACACCACTAGAGGAAAGACAACATACATCTCATCAAAATATCAAACGAATACCAAATTCACATGACTACTTATAGCAAGACTTCTCCCATATCCTCAGGAACAAAAGTAACTACTCACAAGACATAATATTGTTCATGATCAGAGGGGTATTAATATGGATAATGGATCTGAACATATGATCTTCCACCAAGTAAACCAACTAGCATCAACTACAAGGAGTAATCAACACTACTAGCAACCCACAGGTACCAATCTGAGGTTTGGGTACAAAGATCAGATACAAGAGATGAACTAGGGTTTGAGAGGAGATGGTGCTGGTGAAGATGTTGATGAAGATAACCCTCCCCAAGATGGGAGATTTGTTGGTGATGACGATTTCTCCCTCTCAGAGGGGAGTATCCCCGACAGAACAGCTCCGCCGGAGCCCTAGATTGGTTCCGCCAAGGTTCCGCCTCGAGATGGCGACGTCTGGTCCCGAAAGCCTCCTTATGATTTTTTCCAACTCAAAACACCTCATATAGGAGAAGATGGGCATCGGGGGGTCATTGGGTGGCCCACGAGGCAGGGGGGCGCGCCCCCCACCCTCGTGGACAGGTGGTGGCCCCCCTGGTGAATATCTTTCGCCAGATATTTTTTATATTTTCTGAAATGGTGTCCCGTAGAGTTTCGGAGCTTTTTGAGTTGTGCAGAATAGGTTTCCAGTGTTTGCTCATTTTCCAGCCCAAAATTCCAGCTGCCGGCATTCTCCCTCTTCATGTAAACCTTGTAAACTAAGAGAGAAAAGGCATAAGTATTGTGACATAATGTGTAATAACAATCCATAGTACAATAAATATCAACATAAAAGCATGATGCAAAATGGACGTATCAAGGTCCAAAATTTGGAAGCCCCTAAAAGACTTGGTAAGAAAGCCTCAACATTCTCCCACTTCAATAACCTCTCTTTTATCTCTGTTGCTTTTGGTATTGGTGTAGAAATCGATGACGTAGATAAATACTATGAGCCTAAGTCTTCATTGTCTACTGATAAGATCTTAGACAGAACTATGGGTTCTGTCCAAAGCTCTATATTCCCTAGTAGTACAACTAATAATTTTAGGGATGATACCCCTGCGAATCACAATGAAGGGATTTGGGCAATGATTTGCAAGCATAAACGGGGCAAGCATCCCGTGAACAAAGATTCACCATCTATGCTCTCTTCTGGAATGCGCGATGTATCTCTGCCCCTGGGAGGAAACCTCTAATTCTTGATACTATTAGTAGAACACATGCTACTATCCTAGGATTCCAATAAACTAAGAAGAAAGATTTCTCTGTTTCCTATCTTAAATCTCTAGTGGGGACTAGAGACTTCTCTTGGCACCACCTTCCATCCAAAACCTCTACTGGAGGCATCCTGATGGGAGTGGACCAAGATATTTTTGAATTCTTATCTTGGTATCATCTTGATTCCTTTGTTGGTTGTTTAGTTAAGATCAGGGCTAATAACCATATCTTTAGAGTGATTACTGTCTATGGCTCTTCTTATGAGGAAGGAAAGGAAGCCTTCATCTCCGAGCTCCGCAAACTGTTCATAGATTTAGACACCCCAACATTAGTAGGTGGGGATTTTAATCTAGTTAGGAACTCTAGTGATAAAAGTAATGGTGTGATTAATAACAAATGGAGTGACAATTTCAATTCTTAGATTGAAATTTGGAGCCTCCTCGAGATTAAACTCTCCAGTAGGAAGTTCACTTGGGCCAATAATCAAGTGGATCTTGTTATGTCTACCATTGCCATGCTCTTTTGTGACACTAATCTAGATAAAATCTTACCTCTATCCACATGTAGAGCTTTACCTAGATGTGGTAGTGATCATACCCCCATTCTTTGGGACTCTGGTATGAATCAACTCCCTAGGAAAATTAGTTTCATGTTTGAGAAGTGGTGGTTACTTAGAGAGGACTTCTCTGAGTTAGTTCGAAAGATCTGGTCAGAGCCTACTGGAGCTGCCTCTCCCATTGAGAACAGGAAGATCAAAATCAGGAGATTTAGGAAAACTACTAAAGGTGGAGTACTAATGAAGAGGCTAGTCTTAGGAGACCTAAAAGAATTCTACTTCAAGATTTTGATGCTCTAGTCATCAAGTATGAAACTTGTGACCTCTCTGAAATTGATCTCACCAGAATCAATTTCATTCATGGAGAACTTGAGAAAATTTGCTCAAAGAAGAGACTAAAGCTAAGCAGAGATTTAGAGTTAGGGACATTAAAGAAGGGGACATGAACACTACATATTTTCATGTAGTGGCCAACCAGAGGAGATGGAAAACCCTTATCTACTCCCTGGATGGCCCAAGTGGCCCTGTCTCTCACATTCAAGATATGCTGGGGATGCTACTGATTTCTATAAGGATCTTTTCAAAAAGAAGAATGCAATGGGTTTAGCCTGAGCCCTAATTTTTTCTCTACTTTAGAAAAAGTCTCTCTTGAGGAAAATGAATTACTAGAGGCACCTTTCTCTAAAGAGGAGGTTAGATTAGTTGTGTTAGGATCCTACCCAGATGGGGCCCCTGGTCCTGATGGGATTCCCTTCCTTTTTACCAGCATGTCAGACCCAAGATGTGATTCTATCCCGATCACGTGACACACTCGTGATTGGGGCACAACCGCATTTCGGGCGCTTAGCAAGATGGATATCATTACATCGTACCATTACACAAATACATGGGGATACAACAATTAATACAATTCACATGAATACAACAACATCAATACAAGACATCCGACTACGGATGCAAACATGAAAAGCACACGACATCCATCCTGCTATCCCAGGCTGCCGACCAGGAACCTAACCCAAGACTGACGAAGCAGAAGAAGAAAGAACTCCAACACAAGTACATCGCTCTCACGTCAAGTCATCGGAAACCTGCACCTGCAACTATTGTTGTAGTATTTGTGAGCCACGAGGACTCGGCAATCCCATAACCATGGGTAACAAGACTAGCAAAGCTTATTGAGTAGGAAGAGGTTAAGTGGTGAGGTTGCAGCAGCGGCTAAGCAAAAGTATGGTGGCTAACTTACAAGTACAAGAATAAGATGAGCCTCTATGCAAACGAAAGCAAACTAGTAATGATCGCTAGAGATCCTGAACTACCTGCGAGTCAAACATAACCCCACCGTGTTCTCTTCTCAAAATGAAAAGAGACGGTCACGGTTACTCACACGGTTGTGTATTTTATTATCGGATCCTCTGTCAAGTTTTCTACAACTGGACATTAACAAATTCCCATCTGCCACATAACCGCAGGCACGGCTTTCGAAAGATCAAACCCTGCAGGGGTGTCCCAACTTAGCCCATCACAAGCTCACGGTCTGCGGAGTCGCAGCTCCAAAGTGGGAAGACCCGAGTATTCTCGGAATCCTGTGCTCAAGATATTTCGACAAAGGTAAAACTAGTCGAGCAAGACCTCCCGGCGTGCCGACACCCTAATAGTAGCTGGGCGCATCTCGTCTCAGGCCACGACCGGATGAGCACTACGTACAGCAACCGAAGATCCCAGAGAACTGGGTGGCACCGCAAGTGGCTCTAGTTTGGACCAACACTCATGAGGAGCACTGCCCGGGGGTTCTTAATTAAGTCCTCGGGGTAGCTAGTCCCTATGCAAATTTTAGTTGTTAGGCAAATGGAGTACCAATGTTGGGCCTTGCTGGAAAAGCTTTAAGCAGTGCAAATTATCAAGGGGGGCCCATAAACCCCAGCCGCGTTAGGAACGCAAAATCAAGGAACACAACACCGGTTTATCGGGTCCTAAGGTGGCATGAGTGGAACAAAACACCAAGCAGAAGGCCAAGCCTTCCACCCATTACCAATATATAGGTGCATTAATTTAAATAGATATATATTGTGTTATCCCAAAAAACAAGTCCGGACATGGAGCAATCTTAAAAACTTCACCTGCAACTAGCAATGCTATATGAGGGGCTGAGCAAAAGCGTACTTAGCCAAACAACGGTTTTCTAGGAAGGCGGTTAGAGTGTTTCATGGCAACAATAGGAGGCTGACAAACAGGAATAGGCATCGAGGCATAGCTAAAGAACGAAACAACTAGCATAGGCAAAGATAGAGGTGATATCGGGGAACGGTCATCTTGCCTGGTAAGTCGTCGGTGGGATGGTAAGACGTCTCCTCAAACTCAGTCTCGACAAAATCCTCGAACTCGGTATCGGCTCCCGGCTCTACCCAACACAAGAGCACAACAACGGTACAAGATCAATCACGGTGCAATGCACAATCAACATGATGCAACACATGACATGGGATGCAAGTATGATGTGCGTATGCAGGAGGATGCTCTCGAGCCTAAGGAGAAGATGATGGAAATGGCTTCATCTTGGGCAACCAAGCAAGCCACTGGATAGACGGGAAGATTTCGGTCGAAATTGATGTAAAGATCATGGGAAACGGATGCACGGTTTGCAAATGACAAGCAAAACAATATGCAATGCAAAATTGCAGTTAACAGCAACATGGCATCTTTGCAGCAAGATATAATTATGCTACAACACCCAAAGAAGCAAGTAAAAGGCATGGCAATAACATACATAACATACTCTTCAAGAATAACCACATGGCTACTTCTGTAACATATTAGAACATGTCACAAACAGCATGGCAAAAGTGCAAAAGTTTATCCAGACTTAGTGAAAAACTGGGCATGGTGACAATTACAACAAGTAGGCATGTTTGCAAGCTTGTGCAACTCAACCCAAAGCATATCATGGCATGTAAATATAACCAACAGCAAGAAGACATGTTTGTGAAGCTACTCATGGCAAGAACATGGTCATAGGATGCATAGAACACTAGCTATTCACATGGCAAAACTGAACTTGTTGATAACAGGCTGACAGAAACATTTTATAGCAACTTGAGCAAGAAATAAATAAGCTACAGCAGGCCATATATGCAAACAAGGGCATGGATGGATAGAGCATAACATGGACAACAAGACATGATCATTGGACAACCCAAAACATTCATGGATTTGAGTGGGGCATCAAGCAAACATGGCATCAGGTTATAACAGTTTCAGACTTAGCAGTTTTTCAACAAGTCTCAGAAATCAACAACAGTGAGTATGCTACTTTACAGGCTTGTTGCAAACACCACAAGGCATAACATGGAAAACTAATTACACTACAGCAAAGATGGCATGATTGTGCTTCTAAAACATATTGACATGTTGCTCAAACAAAAATTACACATAAAGATACAAAAATGACAAATCAGCATCTCATAACAAGTTTCAGCACTTAACAGCCACATGCACTTTTGCAACAAAGATAAACATGGCAATATGACACCTAACATGAATGCAACTGCCACCATCATGTAGAGCACTTCACAATGAACATTTTGACATATCATACACTCCATTTGGACCAACATGCACAAAGTTATCACCCTCTCAAGATGTTAACATAATAACAATTATCAGCAGTTTATATCACTTAGCAATTTTGCAACGATGATTAGGGCATCAAGATGAACTCAAACAAGCATGCCACAGTACAACAATATGAATAGCATCACGAGACAAACATTTTAACATATCATACACGAAAATCAGAGCAACATGCACAAAGTTATCACTATGCAAACATGCACACATAATTTAGCATTTCTAGGACTTAGTCATTATACCTAGCCCAAAACTGGACGAGGGGATCCCGGAGACGAGTCGGAGCAGCGGGCCATCTGGATTGATGGACATGGGCGTCCCGGGGCGAAGGCGTGCAGGCGGCGGCTCGGGGGTGAACCGGGCAGTTTAGAGCGGCGGTCCACGCGGGTCGAGGTGGACCGGCTCGTTGGCGAGAACCGGGCCGGTCTGGTTCGGCCGGCCGGTCTGGAGATGGCCGGAGGCGAGACCGACCGCGGCGGAGTCTGCAGGGCGATGGGGTGCGGCGGGTCACAAAGAGGGTCGAGGTCGGGCGTGGGGCGGCAGATCCGGGTGGCTCTGGCCCGAATCTAGTCAGCGGTTGGTCGCAAAAGGAGCGGGGAGATCGGCGGCGAGCTCCTCCGGCGGCGGCACTGACCTGCGGGCAGAGGGAGAGAGAGGGCTCAGGTGAGGGAGAGGAGAGGAGAGAGGGAAGGAGGTGAGACGGAGGCGACCTGGAGGAGGTGGCCGGCGGCGAGCTGGTCGCCGGCGAGGAGCGGCGGCGGGGCGACGAGGGGCGTTGGGCGCTCGGGGGTGGACTGCATGGAGGCGGCGTGGGGCGGTCGGGCTCGGAGCGGGCCTGGCGCGGCCCGGGACGGCTCAGGAGCGGGCTTCGGCGGCGGCGGTCGAGACAGAGCGGGCCCGATCTGGGTTCCGCGGGCCGCGGGAGGTGGGGAGGCTAGCGGGGATAGGTGGCGCCTTGGGACTGGCCAAACCCGGCGGCGCAGGTGGCGGCTGGGGGAGGAGGCGGCGACACTTGGTGGCGGTGGGACGGGCAGGCGCGGAAAATGAGGAAGAGGAAGGTGGAAGGAGACCAAAAATGGCAAGGGGATGGGTTTATATAAGGAAAGGGGCTAGGACTAGGGTTTTTGCACCGTTTTCGAACCGTACGATCTTGATCGGACGGTTCGGAGCGGAGGGGGACTTAGGTGAGGGGCTAGTGGGCTGTGTAGATGGGCTAGGCTTTGTGGAGAGAAGAGAGAGGGAGGCCCGCGGGGGTTTTCGGAGACCGAAAACGTCCGACGTTTAAACCGGCTACTAGTGCCGCTATAGTTTAACGGTTGGGCTATCAAACGAGCTCCGAATGCGATGAAATTTGGCAGGCAGCCTGTCTACACTATATTCAGGGGTGCCGCGGGCGCGTGTGAGTGTGTCTGGGCTCAGAACGGACAACGGAAAAGACAGGCGGACTCGGACGGATGCAAGTTTTGAAAACGATGCAGATGAAATGCACATGGTGACATGGCAAAATGCAACACGCAAGCATATGACATGGCAACGACGACAAATATAATAACTGGCTGACACCTGGCGCATCGGTCTCGGGGTGTCACACAGCATTTCTGGGATCTCACAAAAACTGATTTGATTGCACTTTTCTAGGTTTTCCATAATGAAGGACTAAACATCAGCAGACTTAATTTTGCAATGCTTTCCCTTATACCAAAATTAGTTGAGGCTACTTCCATGGAAAAAATATACCTGTTGGTCTTATTAATTGTAGCTTTAAGATTTTTTTCAAAAGTTCTTACTAATAGACTCTCTAAGGTTTTACAAAGGCTAATTGCGAGTAACCAGTCTGATTTCGTTAAAGGGAGATACGTCTTAATGAGTGTTGTTACTGCCCATGAGGTCGTGCACTCAGCCCACTCTGGTAAAGAGCAGGGTTTAGTGCTCAAATTGGACTATGAGAAAGCATTTGATAAAGTTGACTCAAACTTTCTTATTGAGCTTTTAAAACTTAGAGGGTTTGGTAGTAAATGGATTCACTGGATCCACCAACTCACCCATGGGGGGTTAGTGGGGGTCAAACTTAATAATGTAGAGAGTGATTTCTTTCTAACTAGAAAAGCTTTGATGCAAGGGGACCCAATCTCCCCTTTCCTTTTCAACCTAGTGGTAGATGTTCTTACTAAGATGCTAGCCAAGGTTGCTAGCTAGGATTTGATTGCTAGTCTTTGCCCAGAGGTCTGCCCTGGGGGGGTCATCTATCTCCAATATGTAGATGACACCATTTTGTTCCTTGACAAAAACCCTAGCCATGCGAGTAAACTTAAAATTGTCTTAACATGATATGAGCAAGTATCAGGCTTGAGGATTAACAACTCTAAAAGTGAACTCACTCCCATTAATATTGATGGAGATGAGTTCAACAACTTCCTTCCATTTTAGATTGTAGTGCCGGGAATTTCCCTATCGAATATTTGGGAATTCCTTTACATTATGATAAATTGAGGAGGGAAAACATCCAACCTTAAGAGGATTGCTGGATGGAGAGGGAAGCTCCTCTCCTATAAAGGCAGACTGGGCTTGATACAAGCCTGCCTTTCCAGCATCCCCATTTATCTTCTCTCCTCCTTTAAATTCCCTAAATGGCATGTCCAAATGATCAACTCCCAAATGGATAATTGTCTCTGGAATGACTTTGACGGTCACAAAAAACTCCACTTAGCCAACTGGGGATGGTCTCTATGAAAAATGATTTGTCTTTTAGGTTCTTGGGTCAAAAGATACAATGAGTGGGGGCACCTTGGAAAAAGATTATTGGCCACAAATATATGGCTGGTGGACCTAATATTTTTGCCCTCGCTCCAATTCAGAAAACCTCTAGATTTAGGAAGGGGGTCAGTTCCATCATTCAAGCTTTGAAGTTTGGATATAGTTGGAAGATTGGTGCAGGTGACAAGGTTAGATTTTAAGAGGATACTTGGTTTGGCACCTCCCCCTTGGTTGTCCAATTTTGGCCAGTCTACTCGTTTTGCAATGAGCAAAACAAGAGTGCGAGGGAGGTCTGGGATGGCCACCAACTTAAGCTCTCCTTTAGAAGAAACTTTGATGATAAGCTTATGGAACAATGGTACCAATTAGTTGAAATTACTCGGAGCATTGCTCTGTCCTCGGACCCTGACACTCTTGTCTGACAATTGGAAAACAAAGGGCAGTACTCATCTAGCTCTCTTGACGATGTAATCAATTTTCAAGGGGTGCAACCTGTGTTCGTCCCAGCTGTCTAGAAACTCAGGGTCCCTCATAGGATCCACATTTTTCTATGGTTGCTCTCTTACAATAAGTTGATGACCAGAGAAAGCCTTCGGAAGAGACATATTATTAAATCTCTTGATTGTGTTTTTTGTTCTGATAGAGAATCCATTATGCACATGTTGTTTGACTGTATAGTAGCGAAAAATGCATGGTCTTGCATAAATGAGCTGTTTGGTGTTCAGGTTGGGTTCGATTTTGAATCTGTTGCTAGATTATAGGTCTCCAATAGTAGAAATTCAGCTTTGAACACTGCTAGCTCAGCGGTGCTTTGGTGTCTTTAGAAGTATATAAATTCTATGATTTTTAATAACACCACCTGGATCTCTGTCAACCAGGTACTGAGATTGATCTTGAACACAGTTAGGAATTGGTTTGTCCTTTCTCCAGAATTGTGCAAGGAAAGGTTGTTGGCCTTTGCAATGCAGTTAGCGAGATTCCTTTTGAAACCATCGTTGATTGCCTGTGGCTGACCCCTCTGGATACTTTGGCATTCGACCCTTGGGGAAAACTCAAAATCTCTGAAGAGGATGGAAGCTTCCTGTCGCCCAAGAAGAGGGACCTCGGGGGCAAACACTGCTTCAGCTAGCCCCGTGTCCACCCTCGTCACCTGCTGGTCTTCCCAAGCCACCGCAACACCGCCTATGAAGACTAGGAGGGTGTCACTGGGAGTTTCCTGCGCATAGTGAAGATGCGTCTCCGTAGTGTGTGACCGCGCTACTGTATCGAGCCTGGATATGCTAGTTATCCACGTGTTTTCGTAGTAGTTTCCTGTTTCTAGTTGTAATCCTCCTAGATATTGCTTTAGAACTGCTCCTTTTGTGAGCAAGTGTATGACTTTCTATGGGTTTAGTTCGAGCAATGGAACTTGGGAGATGCCTCCTTGTTCTTCTAAAAAAGTAAGAGCATCTACAACTGGTGAATCCTATTTAGCACTGCAGGCGCCAGTTACTACTGTTCCCCACAAACTAGCGCCTGCAGCATGGTTAGTTGGGCTCGGCCCGTTCTACTTTTCTTGTTCTACTTTTAAAAGTCAAAAAATGTGCGTGCACTGCAGGCGCCAGTTACTACTGTTTCCCACAAACTGGCGCCTGCAGCATGGTTAGTTGGGCTCAGCCCGTTCTACTTTTCTTGTTCTACTTTTAAAAGTCAAAAAAGGTGCGTGCACCAGGGTTCAAAGGGAGCTCCTAGTGGACGCCCGCGTGCGTCCAATAGTCCAGCCTTCGCTTAAGGGGCGCGCAAAACGGGCTGGCCCATTAGCATGCCTCAAGCAGATGTGAAAAAACCACGAAAAGCAATAGCGCGCTGGTGGGACCCTAAACCCAGACCTCGCCACGAATAGAAAAGCCTATAGCCAGTGGTCTGTGAAACAACTTGTGACTAAATTGGAGCGCTAACACTAAAGTACAGTCACAGATGCCTTTTTCAATATGTGAAACATTTGTTGGACAAAGGTGTGAACATATTTTCTGAAAAATGTGAATATTGTTTAATAATGAAACTAATTCCGAATTATGAAGAATATTTATGAAAAATGAACAATGTTTTAAAAAATGAATGTAAAATACATACTGAACATTTTGTTATTATACGGTGAACATTTTCAAATATACACCAAACATTTTTGGAAAAATACGGTGAACATTTTTTCAAATGCAATCTGAACAAATTTTCTATACATGGTGAACATTTTTTCAATACACGTTGCACATTTTTTAACTGCGGTGAACATTTTTTCAAATGCAATCTGAACAATTTTTCTATACATGATGAACATTTTCAATACATGTTGCACATTTTTTAACTGCGGTGAACTTTTTTTTGAAATGCAATCTTAACATTTTTTTTCTATGCACGATGAACATTTTTTCAATAAACGTTGCACGTTTCTTAACTGCGGTGAACTTTTTTTGAAATGCAGTCTGAACAATTTTTCTATACACGATGAACATTTTTTTGTACGCAGTGAACATTTTTTCTATGTACATTGCAAAAACATTCACTGCAGTGAACAATTTTTGAAATGCAATCTGAACAATTTTTCTATGCACGATGAACTTTTTGTACACAGTGAACATTATTTTCACGTTGCACATTTTACCACTGCGATGATTTTTTTCAAAGGTGTGCAAAATTTGAAAACGTGAAAAAAAATGAAAACATAAAAGAAGTTGTTTGAATTTCAAACATTTCCTAGTTTAAATTTATTTCTGAACAGTATGGAAAGATTTTGAATTTCTGAAAAAACACAAAAAGAAATAGGAAAAAGAAACAGAAACAGAAGAAGGAAATAAAAAGCAGAAAAGTTAAAATAAAAATAAAAATCATGGAAAAAAGGAAAAACCCCGGTTTAAGGAACCTTCTAGAAGGTTCCCAAAACCGGCAGCTTTCTTGAAGTGGGCCGGCCCGTGCGTGTTGATCGCTAGCTAGTAGGACTTGAAGAGAAAAAAAGAACGAAGCGAAGAAGGGAGAATAGTACTCGAAACAGTAGTTGGGTTGGAAAAGGGCCGTCCCGTCTAAACGCTCGCTTCAGCGAAGCCACGACGCTCTGACGCTGACGAGCGTCAAATAGGATTCGCCGGGTTCGAACCCGTGATGAGTGCATTGAGAAGGAAGAGGTAGAACCAGTACACCAGCTCGCACACTGTTGTAAATGTTCTTCGCTTTCTTCCTTTTATCCTTTTTCAACTAATTTTTTTGGTTTTCTTTTTTTTTCTTTTGGCCTTTTCCCTTCTTGCTTATTCATCTGTGTTTTCCTTTTTCTTTTTAAATGTGGCGAACTTTTTTAAAACCAATTGACTTTTCATTTAAATCGATGAACTTTTTACAAATTCAATGAACTATTTTCAAAATCAATGAACTTCTGATAGATGAATTCGATGAAGTCTTTTTCAATTTTGATGATTTTTGTCAGATTTAAAGAACTTTTTTGAAAATCGATGAACAATTTTAAAATCCAATGTTTTTTTTTTAAATCAATGAACTTTTTCAAATTTGATAAACTTTTTTATCAAATCGGTGATTTTTTGCCCAAAATCCGGTGAATTTTTTTCAAAATCAATGAACTTTTTGTAAACCGATGAACATTTTTCGAATTCGATGAACTTTTTTTCGAGCTCAAACTTTTTTCTAAATCGCAAATTGTTTTTCATTTTTCTTAGAATTTGGTCAACTTATTTCAAAATCCATGAAGTTGTTGTTGAATTTAAGATTTCTTTTTTCTTATAATTTATATTGGGTATATGTAATGTTTCGCTAAATCAATACGTTAAGTAGTATTGTTTTCTTGTTGTAGACAACAAAGTTGCTCTGGTTAGTGCAGTTGGTTGGCAACATTGCGATCCCAGGTTTGAACCCCAGCAATATAGCTTTTGATTTCATTTCTTCTGCTTTACGTTCCCTTCGAACAGGTTATTGGGCCGACCCACTCGCGTCAGGCGCCTACAACCTCGTATAGGAGCTTCCCCTACAAACTGGTCGCCTCAAATTCGCCTCATACGTTCGGGCGGGCCACCCGGTCATGATTTTTTGACCTAGACGGACTTCTTAAACGGTCCTCAAACTTTTGGGCTGACCATCACCCCTCATATCCAGCCAAAATATGAGGCGGATATGGGGACGTCAGGGCACGCCTACCACGTCGGCCTAGCCCACTATGGCCCACTCCGACCCCACTCCGACCCCCACAAATATATGACGACTGATGTTCAAACCCTAGTCAAACTTAGTCCGTGTTCACTCGACCTCTCCACTTCTCCCCCAAATCCAATTAGTCTCCCCCTGCCCGCCATGTCCGACAGTGAATTCGACCTACCGGACTGACTCAACGCTGCCGGGGATTCCGATGGCTTGTTGGCACCCGACGAGGAGGAGCAAGCGCTCCGCATTGCCCTCCTCCGGTCATTGCTGGATTGGGGCGGAAGCTTCTCTTCCGGGATGGGCAGCAGTAGCTCTGGGGCGCCTCGCGCTCGTCTGACATGCTCCCTATCTGCCCCTGCCAGGAAGCACCCAACACCGCCCGCACCTGCCCCTCCGGGGCGCCGCTGGGTGCTGTTGCGGACGGAACCACAACCAGAGTCCATAGGCCGCGCTTATCGGCTCGCAAGAAGCGGGCGGTGGAGGCGGCTAACACCCGCGGATCCAAGGGGGGATCGAGCAGATCCGCGCCATAACCACTTCCCCGACCATCGACGACGACAAGGACCTCCGCACCGCCATCCGCTGCTCGTTCACGTCCGCGAAGACGGACACCCGCCATCGTCGCCCCAAAGATGCGAAGGCGCTCTGCGTGGCGCTGGAGGAGTAGGGCGGTTAGCGAGGTAGCGGGCAACAGCGGCGGAGAGAGCTGCACGGCTTTGGGAGGAGTAGTGCCACAAATCCCGTCGCATGGTGGGCATCGTTATCTTGTCCTCCTCTTCTTCCAGTTCAGCCAGCGACGACAACGATGACGCACCCGAAGCAGTTGATGCCTACGCCGAGTCCAGCAGCCGAGACCCGACCCCAAGGGGGAGCGTCCGGCATGTCTGGCATGGAGGAAGTGGTGAATCCCCAACCCTGCCGGTTTTATTTGATTTTTAGTACTATGTAGTGATGCACTCGCCCGACATCTTTTGTATCGGAGTATCAGACTATGTTATATCTATACCGAATTGCTCTGTTCTATGCTCAATTACGTAGAAACACCGTTTTAAGGATTTGGGATAGGGCATATGAGGGATGCAGCTGCGGAACAGAAAAAATGAGGTGCGTATGGTCACCTTCAGCGAACACATATAGAGGGTCAAATTAGATGACTGCGGCTGTAGATGCTCTAATGGTTATCCTTAAGTCATATGTCTCACTTGTCCTGGTGAGATGATAATATTTTTCAATGAGTATCAATATCAAGAGAGATGAAAATCTTTTTCAATGGATATCTATATCAAGGCATGTACAATGCTAATATTTTAAGGAGCAATTTTGACAGGGAGCACCTAGAACTCAGCTAGCTGAGATTTATCTATGGTCTCATTCACATGACATCATCATATATATTGGCTAGACTTTTTTTCTTCTCCCCATGATTTGCATGTGTCATGTTATTTTTTTTGGGCTTGGCCTTTTGTTTCTCTGTAGCTCGTGCTAGAGCATACTACATACGAGTCCATAAGAGAAGCACATACGTCTTAGTGGGCTGGCCTGTACAACATATTTTAGTTTCCCTGACACAGTTTTGGAGTATTTTCTTCGCGGTCTTAAAAAAGAGTGTTTTCTTCGTTGATTTTCAGTTTTTACTTAGTTCTGCAGTAATCACCAACATGATGCCTAGCATATGATCTATCCTGGTTTTGTCTCATGCATTATTTATTTATTTATTTATTAAAAATCCATCAAATTGTCTTCAAAATGATGGGAGTTTACAGTTTGTCTGTAAGGAATTGGTCGCTACTTCTATGCCTCGGCTGACCAGTCTCCTTTTGTTGTTGGGGGGTAGATTTTCATTAGCTATATGTACACACACAAAAAATACTATCTAGTTGGGCTTGTCATCACATAAAAAAGACGCATTTAGAAGACTCGCAATTGCGACCTGACTTCAAATGCTTGCAGTTGCGACCCGATCTTGAAAACTCGCAGTTACGACCCAGCCATGAAAACTTGCAGTTATGATCCGACTTTAAAAACTTGTAGTTGCAACTCGACTATGAAAATTTGCAGTTGCGACCCGACTTTGAAAACTTACGGTTGCGACCCAACTTTGAATACTTGCAGTTGCGATGCGACCTTGAAAACTTGAAGTTACGACCCGACCTTGAAAACTTGCAGTTATGACCCGACCATGAAAACATGCGGTTGCGACCCGACCTTGAAAACATGAAGTTGCGACACGACTTTGAAAACTTGCAGTTGCGACCAGACCTGGAAAATGTGCAGTTACGAGCCGGCACTGAAAACCTGCAATTGCGACCCGACCTTGAAAACTTGCGGTTGCCACCTGACTTTGAAAACTTGTGGTTACGACCAGACCTTGAAAATGTGCGGTTACGACCAGGCCTTGAAAACTTGCAATTGCGACCCGACCTTGAGAACTTGCGGTTGCGACCAACTTTGAAAACTTGTGGTTGCGACCAGATTTTGAAAACTTGCGGTTGTGACCCAGCCTTCAATACTTGCAGATGCGACCCGACTTTTAAAACTTGCTGTTGCGAGCCGGCTTTGAAAACTTCAAGTTATGACCCGACTTTGAATACTTGCAGTTGCGACCACACCTAAAACCTTGCAATTGCAACCCCACATGAAAGCTTGTAGTTCCAATCCAACTTGAAAACATTCAGTTGAGATCCAACTTGAAAACTAGTAGTTGCGACTAGATTCGAAAACTTGCATTTACAACCCCGACTTGAAAGCCTGCAGTCACGACCACATTTGAAAAACAGTTGTTTGAGATCAGTTTTGGAAACCTCGAGGTTGCGACTCCATCTAAAAACAAACACTTGCAACCTGGCTTGATGGATTGCAATTACCACCAAATTGGAAAAACTTCGTAATTGTGACTAGACTTAAAAACTTTGGTCACACAATTTTATTGACTGAAAAACTCAGGAACAAGCATTTCTACCGAAAAGGAGGCATGGGTTTTGATATCACTAAAATAAAAAAAGACATGAAAAAGATTAAATACAAATGAGGAATAAAAATAAATAAATAAATTGAATCATGAAAAAATAGGAAACAAAAATATATAAAATAAAAAAATGGAAAAGAACAATGAAAAAATAGTGAAATCCCTAATAAATCAATTTTTCAGTCTATGAGTAACAAAATGAAAATTAAGCTAAAAACAAAATAAATACGTGAAATTAGGAAAATGGATAAGAGATGAATTATGTTCTGCTACATGTAGTAAAAAAACAATTAAGTATGAGAGAGAGAAAAGAAAAGAAAGTTGTTACAAAGAGCTGACCCCTGAAAGCTGCGGTCAACAAATGACAATAACATGATTCAAAAACGAAAACAAGTGCCAATAGCATGCAAGGAAGAATGCAAACAGCTAGCAACTATCCGCATCCTCTTTCTCTTATCCGGCTGGGTAAAAAAAAGATGAAGAAAAGCCCATATAGCCCAGGTCCGTAAGCAAAATACAAAAAAGGTAGTACTCGTTCACCTGGGCTACGCCCTGTACGAGACTAGAGCCGCGTCGCTCGGGTAGAAAGGCACAACGCTAAAAAAAGACTACAATCTGATGTTTGACAGAACGGAAGGTCAAAAACGTGACTGAGACCATACTTAAAACTCAGCTAGCTGAGTTTCAGCAAAACCGATTTTGACATGCTTCCTCTTACCCCTCAATTCACATACTCTCATGTGAAAAGTGGAGACAAGAGGGATCATATTAAAAAATTACTCCCTCCGTCTCATAATATAAGAACGATTTTGACATTAGTGTAGTGTTAAAAACGTTCTTATATTTTGGGACAGATGTAGTATATTTTAACAAGGAAAACGTTTCGCTTCGGTGCGCCGGCCGAACGCTCGGCCGGCGCCCTCGCTCGCTTCGTTCTTTCCACGTACGCTAGGTGGGCCTGAAGCGAAACGTTTTTTATGTGCTTCTTCTTCCTCTCGTCAGCGCCGTCTCATCTGTCCTCTCGCAAGCGCCTCCCCTCCCCCCCCCCCGCCCGAGCATGT
>LR738713.1:634596976-634607220 GCA_902687465.1 Secale cereale | reverse complement strand
CTCGCTCCTCCTGCTGCAAGCATCTCTCTCGTCCATGGCTGTATGCAAGCCTCGTGGATCTCAGCGATGGTCTCCGCCCAACTACGCCTTCGAGTCCCCGCCGACGAAGCTGCGGGAACCATCCATCAGGGGGCTGCAGCCATTGCTGCAAGCTTGCAACCACGGGCACCCACTGCACGGCGAGGACGAGGCGGTGCTGCTCATAGCAAAAAACAAGCGTCGCAATTTTGCTACATGCTTCAACCGGCATAGATTTTTGCTACAACTGGCATAGCATTTTGCTACAACTAGCATCATGTTTTGCTACAACACTCAGCCAGCGTCGCAGTTTTGCTACAACTAGCATCGCTTTTTGCTACAAGCGCATAATGTTTTGCTACATCCATCACCACCGAGCTGCGACCCGCGACGGCGACGACGGCTTTTTGTTGCAACCGTCATAGGTATTTGCTACGTCCGGCAACGGGTTTTGTTACATCCGTTCATTTTTTAGAATGCAAATGTGTGTGGAAAAAGCTTGAACTGGCAAACGGATTTTGTTACATCCGTTCATTTTTCTGGAAGTGGAAAAAGCTTCAATAACAGAAAAAAGCTTCAACTCATGTGTGAAAAAGCTAAAGCTTCAATCGATATGAAAAAAAAAGCTTCAAACGGTGGAAAAAGTTTCAACCGAAGCGAAAAAAGCTCCAACCAGAGTTTAAAAAAGCTTCAACTAGAGTTTAAAAAATCTTCAACCGAGGGGACAAGTCTGTGCACGCACGAGCGTCGACGGCGACGAGCGACGAGCGACGAGAGGAGAGGGCGTGGGGTGCTGCGACGAGCGGCGACGGCAGGGAGAGGACGCCGGTGCTCGCGGGGTAGGAGGACGGAGGCGCGCGGGGCGAAGGCTTGTGGGGCGAAGGTTGAAGATGAAGTCAAAGAAGGATGAGATGCCAGATCTGACGGCTATTGAAGCCCAGACCGAACAGTTGCGGCCAGATCGGCTGGAAATTCGGCCGGCGCGCCGGCGCAGAGTGCTGGCCTTTTAACAATGCTTGTGAAAAAAGGAGGTAAGATGGATCATACTCCCTCCGTCCCAAAATTCTTGTCTTAGATTTGTCTAGATATGGGAGTATCTAACACTAAAACGTGGCTAGATACATCCGTATTTAGACAAATGAAAGACACGAATTTTGAGACGGAGGGAGTATTAAAAAACTATTTTAACAATGCTAGATAATTTCCAACCTGGAAGAGAAAGAAAGTGAGGAATGATTTGATTTCTTTAAATAAGAGATATCTTTTGATGATATTAATAAACACTAGTCCAAATCCAAAGATAGAAAAGAGAGGAAAGCAGTAACGTTCCTAGACAGAATAGGAAGCAAATAATTACTTCCCCCTCCCGAATCCTATCGGACAGTAATTTTGCCCTATATGTATGCAAGGATGATGCCTCTCCCTCCATTGCATGCGGCAGCAAACTTAATTATATTTATATCGATGTGATAATTGTGATCGAGCAGATGGAAGGAGATCTGCGAGGTCGACCGGCGGAGGCGAGAGAGAAACGCCGGGATGCAGCCAGTTCGGCCGCCATCGTCATCATCTTCTTGTTGCTCGCGTTGACCCACCTGCTCGTGCTCTCCTCCCACTTCGGCGCCGTCGACCCTCTGATCTGGTGGCAGCAAAGGGCGTACGCAGCAGATGACGTGCCTGGCGGCAACGCGGTGGTGCCCGACCGGCTCCTCTCCCCGGACTTGGAAGGCAACAATCCGGCGGCGTGCCTCAGCCGGCACGAGGCCTCCAGGCACTGGAAGCCCACGCCGTTCCCTGTGCCCCCCTACCTGGTGGAGAGGCTGAGGCGGTACGAGGACAACCACCGTCGGTGCGGCCCGCGCACGGCGCTCTACCGCGAGGCCGTTTCGCGGCTCCGGTCTGCCGCCCGCAACGCAGACCACGCCGCCGCCGGCGATGGTAATCATACATGCAAGTACGTGGTGTGGGTCCCATTCGAGGGCCTCGGCAACAGGATCCTCAGCCTCGTCTCCACCTTCCTATACGCGCTCCTCACCGACCGCGTCCTCCTCGTCCATGAGCCTCCGGAGATGGAGGGCCTCTTCTGCGAGCCCTTCCCCGGGACCTCGTGGCTTCTCCCGCCGGCCGATTTCCCCCACAAGCTCGACGCCGCCGCCTTCTCCGTCGGCTCCAAGGAGAGCTACGTCAACATGCTCCATAGCAACGTCGTCCGCTACGGCGACGGCAACGCGCAGGTGCTGCCGGCTTACGTCTACCTGCACCTGGAGACCGTGTACCTCCGCACCGCGAGCGTAAAGCTCCGGCTCCAGAACCACACTTTCTGCGACGAGGACCACCGTTTGCTCAACAAGTTCGACTGGATGGTGGTCAAGTCCGACAATTACTTTGCGGTGGCGCTGTTCGTGATGCCCATGTACCGCCGCGAGCTTGACCGGATGTTCCCGGCGAAAGGGGCGGTGTTCCACCATCTTGGCAGGTACCTCCTCCGCCCGGGGAACCGGGTGTGGGGGATGGTGGACAGGTTCTTTGAGGGGTACCTCGCCGGTGCCGACGAGCGTCTGGGCATGCATGTGCGCAACAAGCAGCTCTTCCCGGTGCCGCCCGAGATCATGTTCGAACAGATCCTCCGGTGCGCGCGGGAGCATCATCTTTTGCCGCAGGTACTAGCCACCAGCGAACCACCGACGGCCAAGGCGAAGAAGAAGAAGAAGAACAAGGCCGTTGCAGTACTGATGCTTTCCCTGAAGCCTGAGTACCATGACAAGCTGCACGCCATGTACTACACGAACGCGACGGTGGCAGGCGACGTGGTGGTGTCGGTGCACCAGCCGAGCCACGACGGGGAGCAGCAGTCGGACGCACGGGCACACAACGAGCGCGCCCTGGCGGAGATCTACCTGCTGAGCTTCTGCGACAGGATGGTGACGACGGGGTGGTCCACGTTCGGGTACGTCGCGCAGGCCCTTGCTGGGATTCGGCCGTGGATGCTGTTGCCGGTGAGTCGGAGCAAGATGAGGGCCGACGTGGCGTGCGTAAGGCCGCCGTCTGTGGAGCCCTGCATGCATCCGCAACCGTCATTGCTCACGTGCCAGCAGGGGGCGGGGACGAGGCATCTCGACGACCCCGTGAAGCGTGTGCCGTTCCTACGCCACTGCGAAGACGTGCCTCTTGGTCTCAAGCTCTTCGATTGAACTAGTAGTAGCGAGTAAAATAGAGCTGAGTCAGTGACTATAAGAAAATAAATTAATATATTTCTGCTTAGAGCATGGTTAATAGTATAGCCAGTTGCTGGCTATAAGCCAATGACATGTCATCTACAACTTATCTTATAGCCAACATGTACAATAATAAATTAAAAGAGTGTATTACTTTTTTTATCATATGGCCCATTTTTCATTCTCACAAAGTGACTAGGAGCACATGCTAGAGCTGCCTCTTCACGAAAAACCCGCTTACCTTCTCTCTCCTCTTCTCTTTCCTCCAACTAAGCAGAAATATATTACTTTATTTCCTATAGCTCGCTGACTCAGCTCTATTGTACTTGCTCTTAGAGCATCTCCAACAGCCGCGCTACGCGCCGCGCCCAAAAATCGCATTTGCCGCGCGCGCTTCGGCTGGTTTGCCGCGCCGCGCCGCGCTGGCTCCAGCGGCTGCTGTAAAATGCAGCGCGCGCGCTCCGCTCCAACAGCGCGCAAAAATGCAGCGCGCGCGCCGCTACAGCAGCGCCAAATATGGCATTTGGACACAAAATGAAACATTCAATCAAAATGCAATGAACATGTGAAATTTAACAAGTTGATGATGAATACATAAAAAGTCGCCCACAAATTCATCCAACCAAGTCCAAATGCAAACCAAGTTCAAAATACAAGTGCAACCAACAAAGTTCAAGACATATATAAAACACATCAACCATCTTGCTCGTCTTCTTCGTCTTCTTCCTCTTCTTCCGCCGACGATTCTTCCTCTTCTTCCGTCGATGAATCTTCCTCTTCATGACGCACCGCATCACTTGTAGCTCCGACGTGAGGCACATCGAAAGGCATGGCCGGAGGTGCACCCATGCCTCCCATGGCGGCCGGAGGTGCACCCATGCCTCCCATGAGAGAAGCAAAACTCATGCCACTCATGCCTCCCATAACGTTGGAGGGTGCTCCAATGCCACCCATGGCTCCCATAGCATTGGAGGGTGCTCGAAAGCCACCCATGCCTCCCATGGCGGCCGAAGGTGCGCCCATGCCTCCGAAGCCACCCAAGCCTCCAATGGAGCCGAGGCCCATGCCTCCCATGCCGCCGAGGCCACCGCCACCCATGCCGCCGAGGCCACCGCCGCCACCCATGCCGCCACCCATTGTGTTGATCATGGCTCTTTTTTGAATCAAGACTTCTTGACGGGCAAGGTTGACATATTCCATTTGCGCTTCATTGAACAAAGATGTGTCCAAGAAGAACAAGTTTTTTTTCCCATTCCATCAACCTAGTTGGCTCCTCCATGGCAACCTTCCTCTCCTCCAATGCCACTTTCCTCTCCTCGGCGGCCACCCTCCTCTCCTCGGCCGCCAACCTCCTCTCCTCGGCCGCGGCATCTTGGTTCCTTGCTATTTTCCTCACCTCGTTCGCTTCTTTTCTTGCCTTCACAATAGCTTCCATAGCATTTGTGAGCTCATCATCTCCTTTCCTCTTCTTCTTTTCGGTTTTGTCCTTCTTGCACCCATCCGGTCGTTTTGGTTTCGAGTATGAAACCGAGTTGGGTGTGGGGCTTCTCATGCCCTCCTCACTTGAGCATCATCCACCTCATCATCATCATTCAACTCAATTGTGCTCTTGCGTTTGTTGCTCAAATGCAAATCATCCAAATCTTCACGCTTCCTCCATTTCTCATCATCCTTCAACACTTCATAGCAATGAGGCAAGGTAAAGATCTTTCCTTTCTTGATCTTCCCCTTCTTGGTTGTCCTCGTCTCTTCTCTGAACATGTTTTGTGCAATGTTGTACTACAAGAAAAACAAAACAAGTTAGCACTTCGGACACCAAAAAAAAGTATGATGAACATGTATGAGATGCCACTTACTCTATCATCCTCATTTGTCCCACTTGGGTTAAGCTTGTCAACTGCCTTTTGTGCGGCCGCCCACTTTTGACAATCCGAGTTGATTGTCGACCATCGGGACCGAAGTGATCTCTCGGAGCGGTCAATTCCACTCATGTTCTGAGCATCAAAGTGTTCTTTCATTCGCCCCCAATAAGCATCTCTACTTTGATCACCTCCAACGGATGGATCCCTCGACACTTGCAACCAAGTATTGCATAGTAATTTGTCATCATTGATGGTGTAATTGCTCGCTCTTCCTTTCGGCGCCTCGACAATGCCCTCACCCTCTTCATCCACCTCAAACTCATGGTCGTCCAAATGGATTTCATTGGTTTGAGACCAATGCGAATTGTTGGACCCAACACCCATAGTTGACATGTATGCATCATCGTTGAGACTACAAATGCAAATATAAGCCATCTATATGATGATGCATTGAATAATTAACAAGAAATTAAAAGTTGGAATTTTTTTCACCTTGGGGGCATTTCGTCGAGCACGTGGTGCGCGTCGGCCGCCGGCTCAACTATTGAGCTCGCCGGCGCTTCGGTAGACGCCGGAGCCGTCTGCCGCCCTGCAAGCTTCTTCTTCTTCGAGGTGCCGGAACCGTCCGCCGCCTTCTTCTTCGCGGATATTTTTCTTTTCTTCGCCTCCGACGCATTGGGGAGCTTTGACGGTGCGGCGGTAGCACGGGACGGCGCCGGCGCAATGCCGCTCGTCGGCGTGGTCATCCGCGGCGGCAAGAAGAGGCTGCGCGCGAGGCCGACCGATGGCGGAGCTCCGGTGGCGGCGGCAGCGCCAGCGCCAACGCTCGCCGCGCTAGGGTTTTCGGCGGCGGCGGCGGCGGCGGCGGGGGGGGGGGTCGCGGCTGTACAGCGGGGTGAGAGGGGCTCCGGTGTGCGCATCCATGGCGGAAGGGGCGCGAGCGCCGGCGCGCGCGAGTGGAAGAAGAAGGGAGAAAGGGAAGTTCGCGCGCGCGCTCGAGTGTGCCGCGCGCGGAAGTGGACGCACCAAATCAACAGCGCGGGATGGGGCTTTCACCAGCGCGTCCAACTCGTTTTAGCGCGCGCGCGTGTTTTGCGCGCCCGCTGGAGCTGTCCGACGCGTTGCGCGCGCGCTAAAATGGCGTTTTTTCCGGCGCGGCGCTAGTATAGCGCGCCTGTTGGAGATGCTCTTAGTTGGAGGAAAGAGAAGAGGAGAGAGAAGGTGAGCGTGAAGAGCCAACTCTAGCACATACTCCTAGGCACTTTGTGAGAATGAAAGGTGGGTCATATAATAAAAAAGTACTACACTCTTTTGATCTACTATTGTACATGTTGGCTATAAGATGGGTTGTAGATGACTATTTTTTTAAAATAATACATTTTTTATTAATTTTCATAAATATTACACCTGATAAAATAAATTCAAAAATAATACACCGTCGGTCCGCTGCAGGCCGACTGGGCCTAGTCGGCCCACAGCAGGCCGATTGGATTCCAGTCGGCCTACAGCTGGCCGACTGGCCCCTGTCGGCCCATTATGGGCTGATTGGGTCTTGTCGGCCCACTGTGGGTTGACTGGAGCTAATTGGCTCGCTGTGGGCTAATTGTTTTTGCAAAAAAAAAAAGTGGGCATAAAAAATATATGTTTAAAAAATGTTAATCATGTAATTAAAAAATGTTAAATGTGTATAAAAAAATGTTCCTGATGTATACAAAAAATGTACAATATATATGCAAAAAAGTTGACTAAAAATATGTTTTAAAAAGTGTTAAGCATGTATTTAAAAATTGGTAAATGCGTGTATAAAAAAGTTCCTTATTTATACATAAAATATAGAATGTGTATGAAAAAATTTTACACCAAAGAAATATGTTTGAAAAGTTGACATTTTTTCAAATACATGATTAAAAATTGTTAAATGTGTGTATAAAAAATGTTCGTTATCTGTACAAAAATATATAGAAATTGTAAGAAAAAAAGTTGACACCAAAAAAACATGTTTGAAATAAATATTCCAGTTCCATACAAAAAGAACAACCAATCATACTTAGGTATGTGATGCTCTCATACCGGATCCGGAGCTGGAATATTTTGTTATACACGTTTAACCTTTCATTCCAATACATGAAACATTTTTGTGTACTTATTGAACATTTTTTCAAATACATGATTAACATTTTTTTCAAACATATTTTTTTGGTGTCAACTTTTTTTCATACACATTCTATATTTTTTGTATAGATAAGGAACATTTTTTCAAATACATGATTAACATTTTTTTCAAATACATGATTAACATTTTTTTTCAAACATATTTTTTTTGTGTAAACTTTGTTTCATACACATTCTATATTTTATGTATAAATAAGGAACTTTTGTTATACACGCATTTACCAATTTTTAAATACATGCTTAACAGTTTTTAAAACATATTTTTAGTCAACTTTTTTGCATATATATTGTACATTTTTTGTATAGATCAGGAACATTTTTTATACATGTTTAACATTTTTTAATTACATGATTAATATTTTTCTAAACATATATTTTTTATGCCTACTTTTTTTTTGCAAAAACAATTAGCCCACAGCAGGTCAATTAGCTCCAGTCGGCCCACTGGGCCGACAGGATCCAATCAGCCCACAGTGGGCCGACAGGGGCCAGTCGGCCAGCTGTAGGCCGACTGGAATCCAATCGGCCTGCTGTGGGCCGACTAGGCCCAGTCGGCCTGCAGCGGGCCGACGGTGTATTATTTTTGGAATTTTTTTATTCAGCGTAATATTTATGAAAACTAATAAAAAAATTGTATTATTTAAAAAAATAGCTGACATGGCACTGGCTTATAGCCAGCAGCTAGCTATACTATTAACCATGCTCTTACTCCAGTTTGTCGTATCCCTGGAACTATAGTATAACTAGCGCCGAAGATGCGCGATGCACGCTGCGCCCGTGGTAAGCCTCATTTATATTTTCAATAAATATTTTATTTTTATTTTTATTGCACGCAATTCTTTTTTCATGTTTAGTCGGTTGGAGTTATTTTGTTTTGTTTGGGTCTTATAGGAAGGAAAGGTTTATTTATAACACGTTTACATCCATTGTAATTGTTTTTTTGTCCTAGCGTGTAGAAATGATTGTCTTGTTTTTTGTATAGAACGATAAAGAACGTTGCATGTACCGTCCATTTTGTATTCTTTTCATAGAGCGTTAGTGTTTTATGAATCATGCGATTGAATTTTTGAATGAACCGTAATTTATTTATGGCAAAGGGTTAAGTAATACTGGTGCAGTGTAAAATAAATTATTCTAAGTAAGGTGCAACAATTGAAAAACATTTTTTTAGTTTGTTGCGTGTGGGAAAATAATTAGTTATTGCTATTTTCGCCCTTGTGGAATTTCTTCAGCATGGATGTGAGGTTTGGTGACATTCAATAAGGGAAGCATAATCAAATTATATTGTTTCTAAGTTGTATTGTAAAATATACCATGACTCTCTATACTTTGTTTTCTTTTGATCGAGGCATTTCATTTTTATACAAAGCAGAACTTGCTTATGGTGGGGTTGTAAACAGATAATTCTGTGGTGCATCTGTTGGTAGTAAAAGTGGACAAAGAAGATTGTTTAGTTGGGCCTGGATGCATATTGTTGTGTAATGGCAGTTGAGCTAGAAGGTCTATGTTCACAATATGCTCCATGGATTGCACATCGAATAGCAATAATTGTTGTCCAGTGATTTACTACTTAGTGTCACCATAACGAAGATTTTCCCCATAAGCTTTGATATTTTGTGTGGTATGTCGGTTATTGTTCGGGTTTAATCGTATTTACTATTCTGGTTTATTGTTTCGGGTTACTAAAATTTGTTTATCTGGATTTTTCTCCAGCTTAACACTTTTTTTTGGGGTTTGTTGATCCGGTTTAGTCGGGTGTAGTGTTCTAGTTTTATAGTTCAGATATTGTACTGGTATTGTTCCAGCTTACTTTTTGAGTGGGTTAACATTTTCGGTTTGTATAGGTAATCTTTTTCCACCGGCTTTAATGTTTAAGGTTATTCGGATTTGTAGTTTTAGTTTATTCAGATGATTATTTCGTTTAGTACTTCTGGATTTATTTGGGTACTTTTCAATTTTATGTATTCAGGTAATTGTTGGTGCACTGTTCACTGTTGTCGTGATGTAAAAATAGACAGTAATTCATGAAGAAATTATTTTGCCCATAAATTGTTGTTCGTGCAAATACACTGTATTGGTTTACTGTTTTGTGCCTCGACAACACCGTCATCAAAAAGGAGCGGGAGATGGTCAAGGCGGCTCTGCATGGTATGTTGTGGAGAGAAATGATTTGTAAAAAAAATCTAAATTTTAATTTGTAATATAATCTCATCTTTTTAAGGCAGTGTGTATTTTTCCTTTGAAACACTGTTCACATGGCAATGTTCACAAATAGCTACTGTTTATGTATGTCGTGTTCACAGGTGGACATTTTCTTTATTTACAATTCACTGTTGGCACATTTGAACAGTAACAATAAGAAGAAGAAAAATTGAAAACATAAGAAAGGCACATTTGAACAGTAACAATAAGAAGAAGAAAATCGAAAACACAAGAAAAAGGGAAAGCTTCACGCTTTAATATAGATATATATTTCTGCTTCTTGCACGCGTTTCCGCTTTAATATAGATATATATTTCTGCTTCTTGCACGCGTTTCCGCTACAGTCGGTCTCGTTGATTAAATTTATGCCATCGGTCTCGTTGATCAAACTTGAATCTCGAGAAACGCTGACTAAATTTATGACCAAGCATGGATCTCGAGAAACGCTGTCTAAATTTATGTTACCAAACATGGATCTCGAGAAACGCAGACGCAATGAAGGAACTATCTTTTTCTACTAAATCAGCAATAATTAATATTATTTGTCCCATCTTTGAGAATTCATATGGATTTGAGGGAGTAATATAATCCGTAAAAATTTAGAAGTTAACCCTAAAGTACAACCTAAAGCATAAGTTTAAGACGTCTTATCAACGATTCTCCACAGGCGGCAAGGGTGTCCTTCAACTACTGATTTCGAGGTCTAACCCTGAAGATGGATCGAATAGTTTGGTTTAGTGCGCAGAACAAGTGACGGAATAACATGGAGGGGGGG